>JAKZAP010000003.1:16275040-16769243 GCA_023053575.1 Branchinecta lynchi
TGGTGGACCACATTCCCCACCCTGACATAGATGAACGTCCGCCGCCGCTGTTTGGTAGCAAACGCTGTTGTAAGTAGTCCCCGACGCCGCCAGGCGTGCCGGAAATTTTTTGGCGGCGCGCCACCGAATAAAAGTCGGCTGCGCGCCGGTTTTTGAACGGCGTCACGCCGATTTTTCTCTGTTTTTCTCGAAATTTCCTTGATGGCTGCAAGGACTACCAGCGTATAAAGTTAATTGGCACTTTTAAAGGACCTGTCTTACCTATAATCAGGGGCGTCGCAAGGGGGGGGTGCAGCACCCCCCCCCCCCACCTTTTTGAGATTCGGTAAAATTTTGGGCCGGAGGCCCAAAATTTTACTAAAATTTTTCGGTATTTTTTCGATAGCAGAACTGTTCGATATATTTACGGGGATTCGTTAGTTATACAAAATCCTAAATAGTCTATATGTACCAATCTCTTTGGTATAATGATCGGGATTCGGTATAATTGCCAGTATTCGGTAGTTATCACGAATTCGGTGAGAGAATTTACTGAAGTCATTTGGTAATTTGTCGATGCCGGAACTATTCGGTATATTTATGGAGATTCCGTAGTTACACAGAATTCCAAATAAGCTATTGGTTCAAAATTATTCGGTATCATGATCAGGATTCGGTAATTTACTCAGTATAATTTCCAGGATTAGGAAGTTAACCACGAATCCTGACTTCGTTCCAGTTCCGACGAAAGTATACCGAATAAGAAAATTTTTCGGTAGTCTTTCGATACCAAAACAAGTCGGTATAATAACCGGGATAGGGTAGTTATACAGAATCCCGAACATGCTATCGGTCTAAACTTTTTCGGTATAATAACTGGGATTCGGTAATTTATTCGTTACAATTGCCAGGACTCGGAAGTTACCACGAATCTCGAAACTCAGAAGAGGTCGAGTGAAGCACTGGTCGCAGACAAAAGGGATGATCTATGATACAATCGATAGTCCTTACTTTTATTCTGGATCCCCAAAAAATATCTAATCATAAACATTTCGAAAGCCTGCAGCACTTTTCGTAATATTCTCTATTTTGTGGAAGGGCGCGTCATTTGACCGGGGGGGGGGGGGGGGGGGGTTAAGGAAATTTTAGGATTGAGATTTTCAAAAAATAAAGCTAGAATTCGGATGGAAATTAAATTTGGCAGGAAATAGCCAAAAAAAATTTCGCCGGCGGCGCTCACTTTATGTGATTATGGGTAGTATATTAACTAGACTACAGTTCCTGCTGCTGCCGGAACGTCGCTCCATCCGGTTTCTGGAGAGTCTTAGTATTTAGTCAACGGTAAATGATAGAACTTGTAAGAGAAGCAGTCGAATTTTAGCCTACAGAAAAAAATGGATTTCAAAAATTTATTATTTTATTTAGTTTTATATTGGCTATAATAGACAGAAGATGTTACTGCAATCATAACCGACAATATATTCTACATGTGGGCTTCGCCGAAACGCCGCCTACTAGTTGGCTTACCGTCTTTCATGCTGCCCTTTATTGTTACTCTTCCTACGTAATCGTTTCTGTTCCATAATTTAAAGCTCGAATTCTGAGTTCTAGGATTCGGTAAAATTTTTGAAAGATTCGGTAAAATTTTGGCTCTGCACCCCCCCACCGACAATGCACTTGCGACGCCCCTGCCTATAATACTAATGGAACCTACTTCCACAATCACTCCATATATTTCAAAACCCGGAGACCCCAATTTCGCACGGTACATTCTAACCCTTCTAACAAAACCACGCTAATTTTCTCACTTGCGGTGTTCTCACTTGCCGTGTTTTGCTACCTTCGAAGTGTATCACGCTGTAGATGGTTGTCTGCGAGAAGTTTTTCCATCAGAAAAGCCGGTTATGTAAATTGCTTCCCTGTTTTCGCTACAAGTCAGCGGGTCACGGAAAAGTCTTAAAAGAGTAAAAAATTATGGGTTATTTGTTGAAAGCAGAGCATAGTTTTAAAATATTCAAATATTTTAAGATACTGTAAGTTGAAGAGTAAATAGTGCGAGGGTCTTAGGCTTCGGATTTTTTCTTGTTATAGCTGTTCTAGATTTGACTGGTAGCCCACCTGCATACATGTAATCACCAAGTACTGAAAGCAACTTTTGAATTAGAAGTTGAAACGTTTCCATCAAAACATGAGTATGTTACAGGTATGCACTTGAACTTCGGCTTCCCTAAAATAAAACTTAAGTCAACTTATTGCAAGATCTTGACAAGTTTAATTTGCAAAAGCAGGCCGTGGGACCTTTACAATGCAATAATTATCATGGATAAACTGGAGCTTGTTGACTCGGTGAGAGGCAAGCGTAGATCTCTTGGCACTAACGATCAGTCCAGTTGTGCTGAAAACCCTTTCCGCGGCTGCACTTCTTGCAGGTATGGCAAGAACTTGTATTGCATAAACAGCAACCCAATTGGCCATATTCCTGTTCAGCGCTTCCAAGCGGACTAGTTTCTGTTAATCCCCTCATGCCTCACCGTCATTATTTGGATCAGACATGGTAAAATAGACCCACAGGTTATTAAGTGGAAAACCTGTCATCTGTGTCCCAGGTATTAGAGGTTCTGCATATGTTTCAGCAGCCGAAAGTGAAAGTGACCCACTACCCTATGGATTCGACTTTTTACTATGTCTTAACCAACACTTGTGTAGACATAGTAAAAAGTCGAATCCATAGGGTAGTGGGTCACTTTCCCTTTCTGCTGGTAAAACATATGTAAAACCTCCATTACCTGGGATACAGATGACAGGTTTTCCACTCACTAACCTGTGGATCTATTTAGCCATGTCTGATCCAAATAATGGCGGTGAGGCATGGGGGGATTAACAGAAACTAGTCCGCTTGGAAGCGCTGAACAGGAATATGGCCAATTTCTTCTCGGATTGTAAAACTACGTTACATCTCAGTGTGTCAAAGTCTCGACAGATGGACGTAGTGTTAGGTTTATGGTTTAGGATTGTAGAGTGATAAATTGATGATCGGTGGAACTATATTCTGTTTTGTGTACTGACTATTCCTAATTCGGAACATCTAACTACAATGGCGCCAGAGACTGTCGGCGGGCCGCCGCCACCGGTGGAACGGCGGCGGCGACGGCGCGCCGAAGGTTAAGTGGTGGCGGGCCGCCGGGGACTTTTTGGCTGCGGGCCGCCGGTTTTCGGCGCGGCGTCGGGGACTAGTTGTAAGTTACAACAGCGTTGTGTAACGGCGGCAGCCCACCAACGTTTTTTGGGTTTGACATGTCTCTCGTTACTGTCAGAGGCGTTTACCGACTGACTGTTTTTGAAGAAAAAATGACTGTTTTCACGAAAAAAAAAATTAGTTTGAACAAATCGGCTGATTTTGATAAAGAAAAGTTGCGGCGCTTCACGCCTTCACGCCATTTCTTACCTACAACATTGGGGAGGGCGTCCCCCCCCCCTCTCCCGACCCAGTCGTGACGCCCCTGGTCACTAGTTTCCCTCTGTCGAGCTATGAAGTTTTCAAAAGTCAGGTAAACATTTATTTGAGTCTGGTGTACGAGGACAGGCGAAATCTGCGCAGTGAGTTAGCAGACACTTCTAGACCCGGGTCTTTCACTTTTGAATCCACCTTGAGTAGGAAGTGCCCAAGACAAGTAGCCTACACTGTTGTGACAGTGAAACTTGGCATTCCAGAACACACCTTCTTTCCAGTATCCGGTTACCATTGGGGTAATCCTGCATATTCCGATACCGGAAAGTTACCGGAAAGTTACCCGCAAAGCCGAGTGATATTTTTCCTTTTTTTTTGTGTTGGTTTGTTATCTACTATAGTGAAGCAACGCAAATTAGCTGTCAGGTTTGATGTTGCATAAATAAACCTATCTCTCTCTATCTCTCTCTCTTCCACGTGAGCTAGAACGAAGAAAATTGGCATGCGTGCATAGGTTCCGACCCAACGCCCAAACGAAACTTTTCTTTTCAATATCCGGTCATACCTGTCGGGGTGGAGGGAGAGGGAATCCAGAATCGCGAGCCGCGTAAGCTACGAATGGATTATCCGTCTCTACCGAAACTGATTGGCGTTAAGGCCAGATGCACGAGAAGTTTATGCTATGCCTCCGAACGGCACTGGACCTAGATGAGGGAGTTTGGGAGGGGGGTGAACTAATATAGTTAGGGGCCGAATGGGTGGTGAAATTGAGATCGAATTTGAACAGTGCAAAGGTCTTAGGTCCCAGGGTCGGACCCAGCCTCAGATCCGGGGCGGATCCGGCCTCTGCGGGAGTTGGAAGTAGACCTCGAAGCCACGTCATTGATCGACGCTCCTCCACCGTTAATTGGCGGCGGGGTTACTGTTCATTGCTGTTACTGTGTCTTTTGACAGTGACAAAATAATTAGAAAGACCGTCAGATACCGCTGATGTTTATTTAATTATAAAGTCTACTCACAAAATCCCGACCATAGTGATTTGTTGACGTTATCGAGGTCTTGTATCCCCTAAAAATTTGAGAGCTAGATCCCATGGACTGCAGTCGTGAATCATTTGCACCCACGAGATCCTTGTACCATTACAACCTTACTTGAATTACTATATTTTTTTTAATGAAAATTGTATATATACTTTAGTTGTATGTTAATGACAAGTGCCAATTAATCTGCTCGCGCATGAAATGTTGTGCCGCATGTATTTTGAAATTAAATTAAATTAAATCTAAACAGTTTCAATCCTCGACAGCAAATACTGATTGATTGAATTGAATGTCGACGGGAATCCGTGATCCTATTCTTGATAAGTCTCGTCTTTGTTCTTTGTTGACTAGTTAGGTTTTCCTGTGACAATTTACGTGATCTGGCGCCTGCAGTGTTTTGCTCAAGTAGCATAACATGCGATCGTAAATTCTGTCTTTTCTGTCCAACTTTTGCTGGTTCGGGCACTTCAAATAAGCTAGACAATGCTGACAGCATAATTGCAGATCGCATCATCCGTGTGTGTGTGTGTGTTTGGGGGGGGGGGTCATATCTCGTATTTTAACTATAGTTTCACGTAGTAATAGCTTTTGATTATGATTATTTCATTTATAAGCAATCGATCCGTAAAAGGCGTCCCATTTAGACTGTCCGCTGAACTTTATTTCTGTTTCATTCAATTTGTCTAGACATCTGAAAAGTATTATGAGGCTATAGGCTTAAAAAACAAATTTTTAATTGCCCAGGTTGTTCTTAGAACTCTCGTCGTTTCCCGGGAACCCCTCCGGGAGTCGAGGGGACGACGCTGCTTCACAGCAATATACCTTTTTGGGATCCCAAAAAGGATATCAATGACATCGCAAAAGTTTTCCGTCCGCCCGTCCGTCTGTCCGTCCAAAGCACGATAACTCTCGAAGGGAATGATATACTTTGATGAAACTTGGTGGGAAAATCGTTATGGTCAAGGGAAAGGTCGAGTTTGTAGATGGGCTTTGTAGCCCTACATCTATGGGTGGGGGTTTAAATTAAGGGAGAATCAAAATATTTTTAAACTGATATTGAGATAGTCGATTAAGGGCTATAAAGACATGCTGAACACGAATATGAAAACCATTTTTTCGCCGGACAAGTAGTTGGCCCGGAATCCAGTAGAAACCAGAAAGTTTGTTAAAAGTAAAAGTTGTATTTGAGGTTGATTAGGTGTTCGATTCGGGGGTAAGAAAGCATGCTGAAAATTTTTGTGAAAGTTATTGTGTACTCGGAGTAGTTAGGTCGGAGTCCGGCCAAAACTGGAAAGTTCGTTAAAAGTAAAAGTTTTATTTGAGGTTGATTTATGGGTAAGAAGGCATGCTGAACAATTATGTGAAAATCGGATTCATCGACGAGACAATGGTACAGCCAACCCAAGATGAACAACTTGGCCATGTTAGTCAGGTGTTCGTGAAGTCAATATTTGACGTCATTTAAATCAACAGAGTTAATATTTTTTTAAGCACAATGTTTTCATACATAATTACTGTTTATTCATTCATTATACCTAGCTTACAAATCAAGCGACTAGAACAGTACTTTTTTGTGTCAATTTGGCAAGCTCGAAATGTGTGACTGGGAATGCAATTTTTTCTCTTAAACTCTAAAGGCGTTCGAATGGCCGACGTCCAAGCTGTATGTAAACTCAGTTCTGGTGCCCCCTTAAGTATCCTTACTGATTTTATCGGACGCACTGCTAGACCTTTATTTTGTTTGTTGCACCCCCCCCCCCTAGGAACGTCCCGAGGGGGGGGGTGCAGAGCCCCCCCCCCCCACATTTTGGACATTCTGTCAAATTTTCTCCGAAGGCGAAAAATTCCGTCAAAACGGGCATCGCGGCGAAGCCGTGACGCCTTTTTCCTAAAATCTTTGTCCCCGCAATTTCAAATTTGGTTATTTAACATGTTTATTGGTTCTCCTTTCTTTATCGAATTTGCTAATTCATCCAACTTTTGTTCACTCCGCATCGATTTCACCGCATTCGGTCTGTCCCTTCGTAAATTCGGTGATTTAACCTGCTTATTTGGTCTCATTCGTTCGCGAATTCGGTAATTCGGTCGCATTCGGTAAGTCTATTTCATAATTAAATTCGGTGAGATTCATTTGGTTCTGATGTGTTACCGAACATGGTAATTCACTGGATTTTTCTTTAGTCCGTTTCTGTTACTAGACTTGCTGAATTCGGTTGTTTTAGGTGGTTCAAACAAGAGTTTACTTCTATTAGGAAATTCGGTTGTAATACCACTCTCCCTTTGTTTCTCATTTTTTAGTTAGTTTTTCGGTATGGTACGAATTCATTATTTCCTTCAGGTAATCTTGGGATAGCGAAACGGCACTTATATCATGAGTGTTTCCACAAAATTTCGCCTGTGGTGCATTTGGCAGTCTTCATTAGTTCGACAAAGGTTGCTTCATTTAGTTGGCGTTTGATGTTTGGAATTTTGGGGGGCTTGAACCATGTTAAAAGCTAGAATCTGCATGGAAAGTAGTTAAATGTTGCCAGAAAAAAGCCTGTTTATGTGCAAACCTTACTCCGTAAGCTATTTAAAAAAAAAAACTGTTTCTTTTTAAGATAAGGAGATTTTTGCAAAAAAAAACCAGATAGGATATTGTTAAAACGTCACGCCGCACGTGAAATTTTCGAAAATCAGCCTGTTTTCAGCGCTACATAGTGAAAATCACGATTTAGTAATGGCATTTATGTCACTCTGACAAGTTTGAAACATACGACTGTCATTCTAACAAGCTCAAAACACACGATATTTCGTAACGTAATGACTTATAGAAAATCTCTATACAACCATACGATCAGACATAGGTTATTGTCGAAATTCACTTAACTGCCTCATTTTGCAAGCTCAAAATTTACTACTGTCTCTGATATACGACCAGGAAATCTCTTCGTAACATACGACAAGAAACGGGTCATTTTCCGGGAAAATTCAAGGTTGATGTCATTCTGGCAAGTTCCATACGACTGTGATTCTAATAAACTAAGAACACAAAACTGTGAATCTGACAAGTTTAAAACATACTGCTAAAATCTCTATGAAACAATAGGACCAGAAACAGGTCATTGAAGGCTAAGTTCAGGATTAGCTAACTGATTTCTCTGCCTTTATCTGGCAAGGTCAATTCTTACGACTGGCTCTAATTGACGACTAGAAAATCCCTTCATAAAGTATGACAAGAAACGGGTCTTTTTGAAGAGAAATTCGCGGTTGATGTCATTCTGGCTAGTCCCCGAAGCCGCGCCGCCGAAAATAACTCAGCGGGCCGCCGGTGAAATTCTTACACCGAATATTTTTAAGTGATATGTATCTAGTTTTCTTTCCATGAAGCTTTATCCTTTCCAAGGCTCCAGGTTGTTGTTCTGTTTTGTCACCAGTGTGCACTTACAGAAAGAGTCTTCGCTTGTGGCGGCAGTGCATTAATGACAATTTCTAGCAAGAATTGTATGTTGGCTTCGAACCGTGTAAAGAAAGAGCCAAATAGCATTCGTGCTGTCTGTCGGTTGGTCCATCTGTCCAATTTAGTTAGTTCAGATACTTCTAGAAAAGCTAGGACGGTAAAACTTTGTCATTCCTTCTGGACGGAGACATAATTCACTGAACGTTCGCAAACGTTTGAAATTCCCTCTATTGCTGGAGGATCCAAATTCCCTAGAAATACCCTCAATGTCTCACTTTGATAGTTACGGCATTTCCCTATAAGCTATAGGTCTACAACGGACGATAAAGGACACGACCGATACTCAACGAACCCTTATTTTCCGGATCCGACCATCCGTGTGTGGGTTGGGTGAGGGGGAATCCAGGACCTTGAGAACTTGTGAACCGCGTGCATGGCGGAAATTGTCATGGCTCATAGACAGCCCGGATTTGACCCAGGACCTTCTTGGGAGCTTATTTGTCACGGCAAAGTCACTTGAGTAGTAGTCCATCCGCATAGTATCTGGTCGTATCCGGTCCAGATCTCAAATGGCACGTCCGGGCAGTAGCGTCGCAAGGGAAGGGGGTGCAGCACCCCCCAACTTTTTGAGATTCGGTAAAATTTTGGGCCGGATGCCCAAAATCTTACTAAAATTTTTCGGTATTTTTTCCATAGCAGAACTATTCGGTATTTTTACGGGGATTCGGTAGTTATTCAGAATCCCAAATAGGCTATCGGTACAAATCTATTCGGTATAATGATCGGGATTCGGTATAGTTATCAGTATTCGGCGCTTATCACGTCGGTGTAAGAGTTCACTGAAGTTATTTGGTAATTTTTCGATGCCAGAACTATTCGCGATATTTAGGGAGATTCGGTAGTTTACACAGAATCCCGAACAACCTATCGGTCTAAATTTTTCGGTATCATGATGGGGATTCGGTAATTTATTCGGTATAACTGACAGGATTCGGGAAGCCTCGAGACTCGGAAGTCGAGTCACCAGTTGTATCATAAATATTAAAGTTAAGGCATTTGCTCCAACTACCCACCGACCCACTCGAATGGAAGCCCTTCCGGATTTTGGACCCGTTACCTTTGAACAATTCAAGTTTCATCCGAGTTCCTCCATCCATTTGTCTCCTATGCATGTTGCCTAGTTCCAGCCCCTTCCATCCCACCATCGGACGCGGTTCGGTTCGCTACTCCCCCCATGGTTGGATACGGTTCGGGCATATAACCGGAATATCGCTCTGCTCCTTCAAATCGGGTTACAGGTTAGCATATTCCCCTTCTCTCCACCCCCCCACGAATGACTGGATGTAATCCGGGGTGAGCATCCGGTCGGGACGTCAAGTATGTTAAGGTATGTCATAAGTATATCAAGTGTCGTCGTCTTAGCTTACGTGGAGTGGATGTACCCAAAAGTGAGACGGATGGATTACCATTACGATCGCTTACTTGAACCAAAGACTGCAGTACCTTAACAACGCTCACGATTTGTGGTGAAAAAATAAAAAAAGTTGCTGGCTCAAAAAGCTCAAAACATACAACTGTCATACAGATAAGCTCAAAATATACGACTAAGAGTAGATTATCTGGAGCATGGGGGGGGGGGGGAGGGATGAGTCACCCCCCCCACCTTCGAGCTGCCCCTGTATGGGCTCTTGCAAACTATGTACATTTAAAAATGTGATTTTTGACTAGTGGCAACAGTGGCGAGGTGCAGCGCGAAGTGCTGCGCCGAGGGCGTCTAAGTCCCCAGCCACACTGACTAACCACACCCAAACCGCCTGGTGCTGTAACCACATTTCTAAGCTTGTACGTGCTTTTCCCAATATGGTTAGGGGTTCCTCTCAGTTACCAGGAATGAATTTTGG
Organism: Branchinecta lynchi; assembly: GCA_023053575.1. Classification (NCBI taxonomy): domain Eukaryota; kingdom Metazoa; phylum Arthropoda; class Branchiopoda; order Anostraca; family Branchinectidae; genus Branchinecta; species Branchinecta lynchi. The sequence continues at coordinate 16,284,848 of JAKZAP010000003.1, forward strand.
CTTCGAATAAGGTAGAAAATGGTATTACCTGCGAAAGCCAAATAATCTCACAACAATAAATACTTGTTAAAATTATTTTCCTGGGTCGGATGTCGGGCCGAAAACGCCAGGGTGAAAGGTTATTACCCTGTCAAAGTTTGCGTGTGTTTACCAAATAGCTAACCATAGGTTATGACTAGATATACACGATTATTAAAGGGTAAAATTATCGGACACACGTCGTTGTTTGTCTTATGTGGTCCTTAATGGTCTTCATATGTGCTTTAAGGAGTGAAAACCAATTTCTAGGCTCAATCTGGAGTCGTCAGGTAATTACTACAAAACGTAGCGGCACCATCCCAAGATAAATATGCATGGGATCTCCAATAATTGTAATGGTTATAGCCTAGAAAAACCTCTGGTTTCGGTGCCTAACATCACGACCAGGGTGTTTCGGGTAAGTTGGTACATCTGGCTGCCCCAGAGGTTATTCGGTTGGGAAGTACAGTTGGTATGGGCGCCAGAATTCCCGTTGTTATTTTCTTCTTTACTGGTTGAGTTGGCTTCGCCGTAGCTTAGGTGCCAGCGTTGTCATTCGCAACGTCTTGGTGAAAGGTTTGGTCTATATCTTGACGAATGATCGTGTAAACAGGGCGACTGTGGCCAGAGTCTTTGTGAAAAAAGGTTCGTTTGGCTGCCAGACGGGGTTGGTTTTGTGGTATGGTCTTCCAAGAGCCAGCGTTGCCGTTGGTAGTAGCTTTGTCAAAAGGTTACGGCTACTTTGGTCTCTGGTTACGTTGTCAGTTTGTTCTTACTCAACGTCATGGTTATTGCCTGCATCTGTCCCAATAACGGGTTCAGAAAAATTTTCAGATACTACCTCGTAAAGATCAAGTGTGTGGGGAAGGACTTCGGGTTAAACGGTGGTAATACAAGTCACGTCCCAAAAGGTAAGCAGAATAATACAAGACATTGCTGAGAAATGTATAGGTTGACCATTTCCAATAAGTTTTCAGTTTTTTCGGCTAAAAAAATTGTTACTTACATACCGAAGGCTCACCTTGGAGTTTAACTTCACCCATCCTTTCTTTAACAAAGGTCAATGAAGACTAACAGTTCAACACACACCGGGTACAATTTCATTACCATCGGGTGCATGACAAAGTCTCTGGGGTTTAATTAAGATGTTTGTACGATCAAAGATAACATTGTATGGGGTTAAAGCAGCATTGCCAAACAATGGCTAATTTGTTAAAGACAAAACCAAATTGTAACTGGTAACTTGTTTAATTGGTATATTGCTGGTGGTTACCATATAAATGGTAGAGGATATTCAGTGAAAATCGTGGTTTGTGTGGGAAGGGTAGACGGAGAGTAGTTAGGATCCGAAGTACGACAGACCATACTCGAATACACGTGGGCTGAACATATTTGGCGAGGTGCAGCGCGAAGCGCTGCGCCGAGGGCGTCTAAGTCCCCAGCCACACTGACTAACCACACCCAAACCGCCTGGTGCTGTAACCACATTTCTAAGCTTGTACGTGCTTTTCCCAATATGGTTAGGGGTTCCTCTCAGTTACCAGGAATGAATTTTGGCTTCGAATAAGGTAGAAAATGGTATTACCTGCGAAAGCCAAATAATCTCAAAACAATAAATACTTGTTAAAATTATTTTCCTGGGTCGGATGTCGGGCCGAAAACGCCAGGGTGAAAGGTTATTACCCTGTCAAAGTTTGCGTGTGTTTACCAAATAGCTAACCATAGGTTATGACTAGATATACACGATTATTAAAGGGTAAAATTATCGGACACACGTCGTTGTTTGTCTTATGTGGTCCTTAATGGTCTTCATATGTGCTTTAAGGAGTGAAAACCAATTTGGCGAGGTGCAGCGCGAAGCGCTGCGCCGAGGGCGTCTAAGTCCCCAGCCACACTGACTAACCACACCCAAACCGCCTGGTGCTGTAACCACATTTCTAAGCTTGTACGTGCTTTTCCCAATATGGTTAGGGGTTCCTCTCAGTTACCAGGAATGAATTTTGGCTTCGAATAAGGTAGAAAATGGTATTACCTGCGAAAGCCAAATAATCTCAAAACAATAAATACTTGTTAAAATTATTTTCCTGGGTCGGATGTCGGGCCGAAAACGCCAGGGTGAAAGGTTATTACCCTGTCAAAGTTGGCGAGGTGCAGCGCGAAGCGCTGCGCCGAGGGCGTCTAAGTCCCCAGCCACACTGACTAACCACACCCAAACCGCCTGGTGCTGTAACCACATTTCTAAGTTTTTACGTGCTTTTCCCAATATGGTTAGGGGTTCCTCTCAGTTACCAGGAATGAATTTTGGCTTCGAATAAGGCAGAAAATGGTATTACCTGCGAAAGCCAAATAATCTCAAAACAATAAATACTTGTTAAAATTATTTTCCTGGGTCGGATGTCGGGCCGAAAACGCCAGGGTGAAAGGTTATTACCCTGTCAAAGTTTGCGTGTGTGTACCAAATAGCTAACCATAGGTTATGACTAGATATACACGATTAGTAAAGGGTAAAATTATCGGACACACGTCGTTGTTTGTCTTATGTGGTCCTTAATGGTCTTCATATGTGCTTTAAGGAGTGAAAACCAATTTCTAGGCTCAATCTGGAGTCGTCAGGTAATTACTACAAAACGTAGCGGCACCATCCCAAGATAAATATGCATGGGATCTCCAATAATTGTAGTGGTTATAGCCTAGAAAAACCTCTGGTTTCGGTGCCTAACATCACGACCAGGGTGTTTCGGGTAAGTAGGTACATCTGGCTGCCCCAGCGGTTATTCAGTTGGGAAGTACAGTTGGTATGGGCGCCAGAATTCCCGTTGTTATTTTCTTCGTTACTGGTTGAGTTGGCTTCGCCGTAGCTTAGGTGCCAGCGTTGTCATTCGCAACGTCTTGGTGAAAGGTTTGGTCTATATCTTGACGAATGATCGTGTAAACAGGGCGACTGTGGCCATAGTCTTTGTGAAAAAAGGTTCGTTTGGCTGCCAGACGGGGTTGAATTTGTGGTTTGGTCTTCCAAGAGCCAGCGTTGCCGTTGGTAGTAGCTTTGTCAAAAGGTTACGGCTACTTTGGTCTCTGGTTACGTTGCCAGTTTGTTCTTCCTCAGCGTCATGGTTATTGACTGCATCTGTCCCAGTAACGGGTTCAGAAAAAATCTTCAGATACCACCTCGTAAAGATCAAGTGTGTAGGGAGGCAGTGGGGAAGGACTTCGGGTTAAACGGTGGTAATACAAGTCACGTCCCAAAAGGTAAGCAGAATAATACAAGACATTGCTGAGAAATGCATAGGTTGACCATTTCCAATAAGTGGCGAGGTGCAGCGCGAAGCGCTGCGCCGAGGGCGTCTAAGTCCCCAGCCACACTGACTAACCACACCCAAACCGCCTGGTGCTGTAACCACATTTCTAAGTTTTTACGTGCTTTTCCCAATATGGTTAGGGGTTCCTCTCAGTTACCAGGAATGAATTTTGGCTTCGAATAAGGCAGAAAATGGTATTACCTGCGAAAGCCAAATAATCTCAAAACAATAAATACTTGTTTTGTCTCCTATGCATGTTGCCTAGTTCCAGCCCCTTCCATCCCACCATCGGACGCGGTTCGGTTCGCTACTCCCCCCATGGTTGGATACGGTTCGGGCATATAACCGGAATATCGCTCTGCTCCTTCAAATCGGGTTACAGGTTAGCATATTCCCCTTCTCTCCACCCCCCCACGAATGACTGGATGTAATCCGGGGTGAGCATCCGGTCGGGACGTCAAGTATGTTAAGGTATGTCATAAGTATATCAAGTGTCGTCGTCTTAGCTTACGTGGAGTGGATGTACCCAAAAGTGAGACGGATGGATTACCATTACGATCGCTTACTTGAACCAAAGACTGCAGTACCTTAACAACGCTCACGATTTGTGGTGAAAAAATAAAAAAAGTTGCTGGCTCAAAAAGCTCAAAACATACAACTGTCATACAGATAAGCTCAAAATATACGACTAAGAGTAGATTATCTGGAGCATGGGGGGGGGGGGGAGGGATGAGTCACCCCCCCACCTTCGAGCTGCCCCTGTATGGGCTCTTGCAAACTATGTACATTTAAAAATGTGATTTTTGACTAGTGGCAACAGTGGCGGCGCATGGCAAGAGACTTGAATCTCGAAAAGAGCATGGTTGTTCTTGTTGGAGTTCTGGGTCTGTGTTTTCTCACTTCTGTTCAAGGTAATTTAGCGTTTACACCAGTCTAGTACAGTAGCTCCTTTTCAGGCACTGTGCTCAAACGTCTAGCACCATGCCTGGGTGCTCGACGTTCAAGCACTGTACCTCGGATTCCTCAGGCATCCGTGCCTGAAATGGGGCTAGTGTACTAGACTGGTTTACACAGAAAAGAAATCCCGTCGTGTAGGAAATAGCTCTGAGCCGCTTAAAAGGATTCCATTTGCAAAGACGAATAGGGAAAAGTCTACTGGCCTAGTGGGACGGATTCAGGTCTGAAAGGAATCTCGTTGGCAGTGTTGGTGAAACAGGCTAGAAAAAAGTCTAGCTAGCTTTCGAGGGCAGCAGTCGTCAGTACTGATGTTGAGTGTCTCCGAAAAATGCAGCAAAATGCAGCATTAATGCAGCATTCTTTGTAGCATTTTTAGTTCGGACTAGAATTTCATCTGTCATTAAAGCAGCATTAGTGACGTCAAAAATGATATGAAAAGTTCTGGGAAGTTGCAGCATTTATGTGACATTTTTGAAAAGAATTTAGGTTTAGGCATTAGGTTAGGCATTTTGATCAACTTTTTGAGGTTGTCGGGAGAATTAAAAAGAAAAACCTAATTTCGTGTATTCGTTTGGTGTTTAATAAAACATAAATAAAACAAATCATCATGTAAATATTCTTTGAGCCCAAGCTGACTTTGAAACATTTATTCAAACAATGTTTACAACGGATACGTCAGCTATGATTCTTCGTCAGCAATATTTCGGCCCTTCTTGGCAAGGGTCCTCGTCAGGCCTCGTAAAAAAATGCCTGTGTTTACCTTCCGTACGTCCGCGGAGTAACCGAAAAATTGTCCAAAAGTTTGAAAAAATACAACATCCAAGTCTTTCACAGAACCCAAAATACTTTACTGTCCTACCTAAACTCCGGAAAAGATAAAGTCCCAAATTAGTACCAAAGAGGCATTTATTCAATACCTTGTGATTGAGGAAAGCGTTACGTAGGAAGGACAGAGAGAACTTTCGGAAAACAGCTTGCAGAGCATGAGCAAAAAATTGACCACGCCCTCTCCAACGGACACCGTCATAACTATACTTTCAAATCTGCACTAGCAGAACATATTTTCGAAAACCCATCCCACTCAGTATATTTTGAAAAAGCCCAAATTCTTGCAACGTGCACCGGACTCCATCAAACCATTCGAGAAGCCGTTGAGATAAAGAAAAATTGAGCAGGCATTAACCAAGATACAGGCGAGTACTCCCTACTGGAAACGTGGAACGGGGTTATTAAGGGAAGAAAATTTAAGCCTCAGTCCCTTATTAACAACAAAACCGAAGTCGATCAAAATGCAGAAAAAAATGTTTCCTGCCGTCACCCTAATCTTGCAGCAAAAACAGCAGCCGTGTAAAAAATTAAATCTCAGCACTAGTTTTTCCGTGCAGTGATTATTCAAAGTAATAGATACAGGCAAGTACTCATAGAATAGAATTTATTGCACAAAAAGCCTGAGGCCATGGCAAAAATGGTTACAAAAAAAAAAAAAGAGAACACTTGAACGAAATAGTAGAACTAAAGTAAAGGAAATTCTCTCTGTGGGCTAAAGCTATTTTTAGGAACCTTACCAGCCTCTTCAAATCTTGAAAACACTTACTTCCAATAACGCTCATCATCCATACTTCGTCATATATTGTAGTTACATTCCCAAAAATCTCAACCCGCAGGTCACCTAGCTCATGGCATCACACATCAGATGTAACAAATTCTCATTCTCGCTACCACACATAGGGCAAAAGTAGGGACCAGTACGTCCTAATTTATTCCCCAAATATTTCCTCCGTTTTCCCAATGGCAAACAATCAGCCCGGCAACTAATTAAAATTCTTAGATCCACCCACTTAATCCCAGCCTTAAAATAAACCTCTTCCCCCCATGTCTCTTTGGCTGAAGTATAAAACCTTAAAGAAGGTGACAGACTTTTTGCCAGGTGCCATGCTTGAATTTCCTGGTCCAAAAGTCTACCTGCCACCGCACGTGGAACCTCACCAACAGGTAGTCCTGGTCCATCACCTGCGTTCCACCAAATTGAAAAACCACAATTGTCTAATATGTCCTTAATATTATTTGTCCAAGAGTCTGACGACTCGTCCCTTATACATTCCTTATAAGCTGCTTTGACTATTCTAATACGCGGTAATTGCAATAACTTCTCCTATAGCCCTATCATACTTATCCATCGCTTACGCCGTAGGCTTGATAGTCCTAGATCTCCTGTTATGACTACTGTACTCGTTGTATTACTAACACCTAAAATTCTCTTAAAATATCTTAGCTGTAGCTGTTCTATCTTCTCACTTCTACCAAAACCCCATACTTCAGAACCGTAATGCATAGCAGGGATAATCTTTGTATTAAACACATGCTTCTATAGCTTCATATCTTCAATCCTACTTAATTTACTCCTAAGAACCATATTTATACTACGTACTCCCTTTTTCCAACTAAAATCAAACTGACTAGAAAATTTTCCATTGAACTTCAACTTACAACCTAGGTATGTAAATTCATCACTATATTCTAGATCTTGACCTTTAAATTTTAGCCGAGGTTCCTGGTCTACCTTACCCCCTTTCCGAAATACCACCACCACCGTTTTCTTAGCATTCAGCACTAATTCCTTAATTTGAAGGTATTGTTCTAACATATCAAATAATTTTTGAAGAGATTGTCGGGAATCTGCAATCAGGGCAATGTCATCTGCAACAGTAACATACAAAGTGTCATCACGTCTAGGCTTACCGTGGGGGCTCCATTATTCATCATAACGTTTTCCAAATCATTAATATATAAGGAGAACAGTTTCGGCGATAGTGTGCATCCCTGCTTAACACCCTTTCGGGAACAAATTTTACGAGACAAATCCCTGCCTACCCGAACTACAAAATATATACTGGAGTATATCTGTATTATGAGCCTGACTAGCTTACCAGGCAATCCTATATCCATAAGGGTCTTAACTAAGAGTCCTCGCTTTACATTATCAAACGCTCCTTTCAAATCCACGAAACCTACGTATAACCTTCCCTTCCTTACAGATAAATGTTCCCTTCCTTACAGAAAGATAGAACGTAGAACAAGGTCATTAATAAAATAATATTTAAGTTTTCAGCCTTTATTAATAAAAAAAACCCGAAGTTGATCAAAATGCAGAAAAAACCCTTTCCTGTCATCGCCCCAATCGTGCAGCAAAAACAGCGTCGTTGTCAAAAATTAAATTTCAAGACTAGTTTTTTCATTATAGTGGTATTTGAAGATAGTTTACTTTAATAAGATATTTATAGTCGGAAGAAGCTTCAGTTATTTATTACAGGTTTGTTTCCTATCCCCAAAGTTGAACCAGAGGATTGACAGCCTGACGAGGACCCTTGCCAAGAAGGGCCGAAATATCGCTGACGAAGAATCATAGCTGACGTATCCGTTGTAAACATTGTTTGAATAAAAATCATCACGTGAGTGAGAGTCAAAACTTAGTTGTCTTCTTGTAGTCTTTAGACTTCAAAAGTGGCTAATTTCCTAAATAAACAGTTAGAAATTTTGGGTAAATCGGACATTTGAAGCAAAAAATACAAATAAAACTTATTTCAAATATTTGAAATGATATAAAAAATAAGAAAGTAGTCTGCAATCATTTAAAATAATACAATACGGTGTTGTTTTCAGTGTGGGGTGATGGAAAAACAGTGGAAAAATTACTTATTTATTATTTTTCAAGTGAAAAACAAACAAAAAAGTATCAGACATAAACTATAACAGACACTATTGAAATTAGAAAATTGTTGAATTAATTCTGCCTTTTATTTCTAAATTATACAGTAATCCTGGGAAGCTTGATCAAAATCATTTTATGTTCACATTCGTCTTACGGAACTTAAGCTGGATTGACCTGAAACTGGTTAAGTATGACCTAATTCCCCAAGCTATGATCTGTTTACTGCCCCTGTGTCATCAAAGGTCACATTCCAAAGTATTTATTTATCCCCGTTGGTGACCGTGTTGAAACGAGCCTCAGCGGCTGATTTTTGGATGCTAATGATGAAGAGGGACCAACGAAATAGGAACTCTTACTGAAGTTCAAAGAAGAAAGAACGAGAGCATCCTTTGGACTTGAAATGCAGCATTAATGCTGCTCGCAAAAGAAGCTTTCGGACACACTCGTCATAGGTCTAATCTAAGTTGTATCGGAATTCTGTACAAGCATAGTGTCACAGCCTTTCTGCACCCATTTGGGCATTTGATCTGTACTCAGAAAAGTCTCAGAAAAGTCGCATTTACATTTACGAAATGACCTAGGGACAATCAAATCCTAGGTTGTTTCCTCAATTACATGACATCACTATATATGTCATGACTGTATGGAAAACAAATATAACTTAGTCGACAACATCATAAATGATATCAAAAGGTTTTTTGTTAAAACATCTATTTTTTGTCAGATTTTCTGGCTTGAAGAAACAAATTATTCCCTCTTTGTGTAAACATAATCTTGTCATCAAGACAACATTCTGTTCTAGTTTTCCTTTACTTGTAGTCCTGAAGGCTGCCTAAGATGACTCCCACGAATTCCCACTGATTTTTTGTTACTGACTGGCATGGAATAGCTTTGAAGAAAAAACTCAGGCTCAGCCTCAGATTTTGATTCACTTACATTTTTCATGGGTTCACATGTTGAAAGGCATAATTTCAATTTCATTTTCTATGACTATGTTGCGTTACTAGAAGCCATAATGCCAGCTTTTTGTACAGAAGAGGTATGCTTATTTGAACACCTCTCTCAATTTGTTCGTACATTGGCTTTGTTTCTTGCACATAAAAAAATGGTCAGATAGATAGGGAAAATAACCAACCTGGGAAGCTATCAGTAAATAGCTCTCTGTTTCGGCAATCTTTCTCTCACAAAAGTAAACTGCAAAATTCTGTTTACATAAATTCCTTGACAAAAAAGTGTTTAGTTTCGGACTTGGTGGTGTCTGTTTGTTAACTCTTGTAAGAAGAAACAGGGCTAAAAATATTCAAATTTGTGTTGAAACCTGGCTAATTTGGATATTAATTCAGAGTTTTTTAATTATTTTGCAGCAAAAGTTGCCTGGTATGGTTTTAATTTTTTCTTTGGCAAAGGTTCACTGTTATGGAATGTTCAAATAAGCATACCTCTACTGTGAATTACAAGAAAAAGTATGTGTATGGTCTCTAAGTGCCAAGAAAGGCAGATTTTGTTTCATCATCAGCTGTTGCTTTTTGGGGGTTTTTGGAGCATTGATCTACTGGTAAAATACACAAAAAACAGCTTGTTCATTTCTACTAAGTCCAGGTAAAAGATTCAGGCGAAAATGCAGTGGTTTAGCTTAAAAATTCGTGGAAGCACTTGTTGCTGCTCCAGACCCAAAAGAAGATATGAAACACTAGCGCCACTTTGTCTTTTAGCCATTACATCTGTTCAGCAAATGGCAGTATCAGTGATGGACCTACTCTTGGATCAGTTTATCCTGTTGCAGGCCTATTATGTTCAGTTAGGTTGTTTAGGCCATTAAAATAGCCTACCTTTTTGTTGGCAAACCTGGTGACTCTGAGGACAGCTTAAGCTTGCTATTTCCATTCTTGAAAGTTTTTTTTTTATTTTCACCTTTTTTCCCCTAAACACTCATCTCTTTTTTTTGAAGACCGCTCATCAAATCCCTGATTTTTGGACAGGCGATGCTTAACCTTTGGATAGACGTACAGTTTGGATTGTCCCTAGCTTTACGTGTTCCAAATGGCAATTATCCCATGCCACATGCTGGGGAGCGCAACCCTGCCCTAACCTACTAAAAAATTCAAGGATTTTTTCTTCTTAGGATTTTCACTTTAATTTCGAAAAAAATGCCCAATATTTCGTAGGGTAAGGGTGCCGAGCATGAGGGCATCCAGCAAACTGTGGGTGTAGCTAACGTTTGGCCTAGCGTAAAAATCACCACCCCACGAAATCATGGATTTATTGTAGATTGCACTGCAGCCCGTTTTAAGGACAGCATCAGTTAAGATTGCCCAACATTTTTTTATCTGTGTTCTTTCGGAGTCCCTGTTAGTATAAGCACGAGATATCCAGATAGATTATTAGACTTTAATTGCTTAAATGATCAATGGGCTAATTAAGCTTTTCGTAAGCAAGGATTCGTATTGCTGCCTTGCTTGGCTCCCTTTTTGTAGTTCAGTTTAATGTTAGCCTGCTTTTTAGCAAATTGGAACTTGGATCTAGCGTTATGCTGTGCCTAGGTCAGGCCATGCTAGGGAGTATCTTGAAACTAGCCCTAGCCTAGGTAGGCAATGGCAGAGCCAGCCATTCAATGGCTGTAACAGACAGAGACAACATTACGGCAAATGCTAAATTGGCAGCTGTCATTTGTTCCATACTATGGCACATTGTGAACAGTACACAACAGTGTCTGGCTCTTGAAACCTATGTTTTTTTTCTTACATCATTCCATATCTGGGTGGGTGTACAGTTGAGACAGGCTATGCTTCTTTGAATGGTAGTGAACTTTCAGCAATGCCATTTTCATCCGCTTGCTGTGACTTTAGTCAACTACACTGTCAAAGTTTCATAAGAGATAACGTAAGGATGCGCGGTTTCGACTGACAACACTTGGAAGGTAATATGTTGTCGCGAGAAATGTTTTGCATAATAGGCATTGCCAGAAAAAGCTGAGAATCCGCCAAAAAAGCATCTTCTGAATTTTCTGATATCATGACGACAAACAAAAAAGTCGGCAGATGCTTTTTTGGCGGTTTTTTGGCTCTTCCTGGCAATGCTCGTTATGCATAATGTTTGTCGCGACAACAGATTACATTCCAAGTTTTGTCTGTTGAAACCGCGCATCCTTGTGTTGTCCGTTATGCAGCTTTTGGAGTATACCAGTGACCCAAAACAGTTAATTAAGGGCTCCTAAGAACATCGAATGGGTGTTTTGGCTCTTCGTTTCGCCATTTAGCCATTAACCAGACCTCTTGTGTATAATGATATGCTAAGCCTTATTAGCCTCTGTCCACGAAGTCTTGATTTCCGTTTCAGAAGTTAAAGATTCTAACTCTGAAAGCCCAAAACAGCGACCATTGGTCTTTTTTTTTTTCTAGAAACTAAAACATTTCGTAGGGAAATATGATGGGAATGATGTAAACAGCCCTTCAACATTGATCAGTTGTCTCTCCCCCCGGGTCTGTCGGTGCCCAGGGTTGCCTCGTCTGGGAAGGTTTTATGGCGATGGAAATTCTCCTCAGAGGATGGGTTGGCATAACCCTGTCTTTACCAGAACCTAGGCAGCAGTAGTATTATTATTATTTATTTGTATTCTTCAAAACTGAAGCAGTAAGTTACCTATAAAATTGTAAATATCAGTACATCCATCGATTCACAAACAGTTACATAAATACAGGCTACAACAACTGAACAAGACTACACACATCTCAGCCTACTAACCTGCAATCAAAGACAAAGGAAAGATAAACAATATATTTGAAGTTTAAGTTTAAGATTAAGCAACTTTAATTTTAGGTTGTAATGATGCACCCGAGGTTCAACATGGAATGTATTTATTCACACCGAAGGTGTCCCCTCAGTCCTATTTAGGAATAGAAACTGCTACGTTGCAGTGCGAGGATGGATACGCAGTTGAACCACTGGGGGCAGGAACAGTCGTCTGTGTGGATAGCATATGGAAAGGAGTTGGGAGCAGCCTATTGCCGTACTGCCTTGGTAAGAATGATTTTGTTTAAAGGGCACCTCGCACTAGATAGTGTTTCTGCTCATATGTTCTGAGATAGTTGACCACTTTACAAATAAGCTATGTTTACAGGAAGTTACACAGGGTTTTGCTGTTTTTAGCCTCTGTCCATATCCTTTGCCTTGGATTGCAACCTTGGCAAAATTTGCATAACAGGTTTCCCGACGAATAAGCTCCTTGGGAACAATGATCGGATTTATGATAGGTCATGTAAAGAGAACAGATGTGGCAAGCGTGCCCATCAGTATATTACTAATGGAGATGGGATACACTTATGAAGTGAAGAATCTCGTGAACGAGAATGGATGGAAATACTATTGTAGTAGAGTGAATTACTATCATAAGTGCGCCTTGTCCTTTAAAGGTTAGCGGATGGGGGGCTTAGTGATAATTATATACATATATATCGTTTATTCGAGAAAATATCGACCAAAACGGTCAAGACAAATGACACCAAATAAACATCACTAAGAACAAACGGATAAAGTACGGCACAGACGAGTTTACTTATCTTTCAGTTGAATCTACTGCATAGTTAGTTAGTTCGATTTGGTTAGGATGGGTTTGAGTAGCCTACGAGTGTAGTCCTAGTTTTTATTGTGCTTAAATTCCGCGGGCAATATTGATCTATGAAGGTCCACTCAGTCCACCACTCAAAGCAGAGTGGTGGACTGCTAAAATGCCCTTACGCTAAAACGCTATTCCAAGTTTTATCGTCCTAGAACATCAGGATTTCCAAACTTGCGGGATCACCAGAACTAAGCCCCTCCCCCCGAACTCCCCTACAGTGCCCGAATCTGATCCGGTTATGTCAACGATGCATCTAGGACTTGCGGCTTATTCTTCCCACAAATTTTCATCCCGATCCCACCACTCTAAGCGTTTCCCAAAATTTTGGCTCCCCCCCTCTGACTCCCGCCAAACTCACCAGATCCGATCCGGATTTGAACTGGGTCGTCCGAAACTCGGCGTCTTTCCAAATAGTTTAGAGTGACTCCATCGAGGCTTTCAAGAATTTCCTTGCCAATCTGTATGCTTAAAAAAATGTAGAGGCCAATGGCTCATTTTTTGTATGTACATTATCTGGCTTTGTAGTGCTGAACAGAGTAGGGGGCAAAAGATGAATTATATCGCTAGCTGGAGTTTGCAGGTGGTTGCTTTAGGGTGACTTTCGAGGCTGCTTTACTTCTTGTCACGGGACCATCTACCGTAGGCGCCGCAAAGTCGGGTAGGATCTGCCTGTGCCTTTCGGAAGCAAGACACTGGTTCCCAAACCTCATAACTGCTTCATGCCTTCGTTCAGATAGTGACTTGAGACCCAGTGTGCGAAGACTGTTCTCGTACGAGGTGTGATTTTGTCCGAGAATCATCCGGCAAGCCCGTTTTTATGGCACTTGAGCTTACTCAAGTGCCATATAGCGATTGTAATTTCTGTCCGTCAGTCGGTCTGTCGGTCTGTCGGTCCCGGTTTTGCTAGTTCGGGCACTTCCAGATAAGCTAGGACGATGAAACTTGGCAGGCATATCAGGAACTGGACCAGATTAAATTAGAAATACTCGCTTCCCCGATCCGACCATCTGGAGGGGAGTGGAGGGAGGGGGAATCCGGAAAAATGAGGAAAATTGAGATATTTTTAGCTTACGAACGGGTTATCGGATCTTAATGAAACTTGATATATGGAAGGAACTCGTGTCTCAGACCCTCCATTTTAAATCCAAACCGGATCCGGTAACATTGGGGGGAGTTGGAGGGGGAAACCGGATATCTTGAAAAACACTTAGAGTGGAGGGATCCGGATGAAACTTGGTGGAAAGTACATGCACAAGTCCTAGATACATGGCTGATATAACCGGAACGGATCCGCTCACTTTGGGGGAGTTGGGGGGGGGGGGAGAAGTCCGAATTTGTAGTGATCCCGCGAGTTCCGTGCTTCCTGATGTGCTGGGACGATGGAAATTGACAGGCATCTCTGGGACCCGACCAGATTAAATAGGAAATCGTCAAATATTCTTTGAGCCCAAGCTGACTTTGAAACATTTATTCAAACAATGTTTACACGGATACGTCAGCTCTGATTTTTCATCAGCGATATTTCGGCCCTTCTTGGCAAGGGTCCTCGTCAGGCTGTCAATCTTCTTGTTCAACTTCGGGGAAGGAAACAAACCTGTAACCTGTATACAGGTTTGTTTCCTTCCCCGAAGTTGAACAAGAAGATTGACAGCCTGACGAGGACCCTTGCCAAGAAGGGCCGAAATATCGCTGATGAAAAATCAGAGCTGACGTATCCGTGTAAACATTGTTTGAATAAAGGAAATCGTCAATTCCCCGATTCGACCATCTGGGGGGGGGGGGGAGTGGAGGGAGGGGGAAGCCAAAATTTGAGGTATTTTGATCTTGCGAACAAGTTATCGGATCTTGATGAAATTTTATATTTAGGATGAGCTCGTGTCTCAGACGTCCCACTATAAATCCGGACCGGATCCGATGACACTGGGGGGAGTTGGAGGAGGGAACCGGAAATCTTGAGAAACGCTTAGAGTGGAGGGATCGGGATGAAACTTGGTGGGAAGAACAAGCACAAGTCCTAGATACGTCATTGATATAAGCGGACCAGATCCAGGAACTCTGGGGGAGTTGGGGGGGGGTCCGGATTTCTAGCGATCCCGCGAGTTCGGCATACTTCCTGATGTGCTAGGGCGATGAAACTTGGCAGGTATGTCAGGGACCCGAACAGGTTCACTTGAGGACAGCCGTTTCCCCAATCCGACCATACTGGGGGGAGTGGATGGATGGGGAGTCCAGAATCTAGTGGCGTGTATAACTTTTGAACGGGTGATCGGATCTTGATGAAATTTTATATTTAGGATGACCTCGTGTCTCAGACATCTCACTTTAAATCCGGGCCGGATCCGATGACACTGGGGGGAGTTGGAGGAGGGAACCGGAAATTTTGAGAAACGCTTAGAGTGGAGTGATCGGGATGAAACTTGGTGGGAAAAACAAGCACAAGTCCTAGACACGTCATTGACATAACCGGACCGGATCAGGGCACTGTGGGGGAGTTGGGGTCGGGGTCCGGATTTCTAGCGATCCCGCGAGTTCGGCAATACTTCCTGATGTCCTAGGGCGATGAAACTTGGCAGGTATGTCAGGGATCCGAACATATTGACTTGAGAACAGCCTTTTCCCCGACCCGACCATCGTGGGGGGAGTGGGTGGATGGGGAGTCCGGAATCTAGTGGCGTGCATAACTTTTGAACGGGTGATCGGATTTGAATGAAACTTGTCTGGTGAGCTATCGCCTCGGACGTTCAGTGTCACGTCCGGGTCGGGTCCGATACCTGTGGGGATGGAGGGGGGGGGGGGAACTCGAGAAACTCTAAAAACAGAGGGATTGGGACGAAACTTAATGGATGGAACAAGCATTAGGCCTAGATGAAATTGAAGGAGCCAGATGGTTTCGGGGCTCTGTGGGGGGAGTTGGAGGGGTTTCCTGGAATTCCGGTAGTCGTGAGTTAGAATAGTTCCAGATGTAAAACGACAACGAAACTTTGCAGGCATATTAGCGACCCGAATTATCTTGACTTAAGAACCTGACACAACATACCCCCGGAAACTTCCGTTCCTAGATCCGAGCATTTTTTGGGGAGCACGAGAAGAGAAATATGGAAATTGACTTCTATAAATTGCAAACGAGTGGTCTGATTCGAGTGAAACTTTATGGGTGATACGAATCGATGGCCTCGACATGTAAAACATGCGTTCGAACCATATGCGACCACGATTAGGGGAATTGGGGGTGGGGGGACTTTTGACATGCACAAAAACCAAACGGATAGACCGAATGAGATGCAAATTCGACAGTGCCGAGTTTATGCGGCCTAGATTTGTTATTTGGCGTCCGGGCCGAATTCCGTCAAGGTAGGGGGGGGGGGGTACTGGAAACTTGCAGATAGGCTAAGCTCCAATTTCAGTAAAACTTGATGGACAGGAACAGGGAATTAAGAGATTGGGCCCGAACCGGCTCCGACAACGTTGGTGGGAGGGGGGGGGGGGTACCGGAACTTTCCAAAAATGCTCAGATTCGAGTGAAACTTGATGGATGGTATAAAAGAAGATGCTTTAGGTGGTCGAGTTTTTATATTCCGAACCAGATTCGGCCACGGTAAGTTGAGATAGAGTGGGTACCGGAAATCGTGTAGCACGTCTAGGGATCAAACAAATGGATTTATTGGGATGAAAGTTTGAACTGTCATGTGCATTTGCTACAGACAATCGAGACGATGTCGGAACTGCTCAGAAATGAGTGAAACTAAATATCCTATTTATATTTCCGAACCGCATTTTTGGATGGCGGGTGTATTGTGTGACGTTCTCATCTACTTTCTTGTACAGCCTACTCGTACAAGTGCCATATGAGCTCGTAGCTCTTGTTGAATTTTCCAATCCTCTTTTCCTGTGCTTTAGTTATTCCTGGATGCCAGACCTGGCACACATATTCTAGGGCAGGTAGGATGTAGGTCTTTGAAACGTTAGTCAGTACCTGGGTGGAAAAAACAAATCGCTTCAGGTGAGCGAATGATCTAAGCAATCCATATCCTTTACCGACTGTTTTATCAACTTGCGAATCCCATTTCATATTTTTATGGATGACGACTCCAAGAATCTTAGCAGACTCGACTGGTTTAAGGCCTACCTCGGCTTCACTATCTTCAACATTTTTCTTGAGGAAATTTATCCGAAGGACGACCCTTATATCAACCTTTTAAAAACTTTCAGTCTTAGTACATTAGCGAGTTGTCGCGAAAAATTATCGGTAAACTTTGGTCTAAAAACTCTTAAACACCCAATCCTCCGTAAAATCCTCCCCCCTGATTTTGAAACCAAACGGCCAAGACCTCCAAGAGTAGTTGCGAACCCAATTCCAAAACTGCAACCTGTCCAATGCACCCACGTAAGATACAGTAACAGCTTTGTTCCGGCATTTGTAAAACTGTTTAACGCTTTTTCCACCATTAAAGAGCCCACATGATTTTATGTTGTTTTTTAAGCAAATATGTTTGACCGTTTAGTATAGTGTAAGTTTTTTTTTTATGTTGTTTCGATGCAAACCGAAATAACAGTTGACTCGGCAGTTACGCTTTTTTTTCTTTTTGTTTATCTATATTGATGTGTATTTATATGTTGACGTTGGAATCAGTTAGTGACGACTGAACACGCCGTGAGTAAGATTCTTAATGAATACACGATTTGTAATCAACTTCAGATTCAACTTTTACTTTTTACAGATTCTTCGTTTTTGCCGGATTCCGGGTGAACTAATTGTCAGGCGAGAAAATAAATTCCATGTTTGGATTCAGCCTGTCTCCTTACTCTGAATCAATTATCTCATTAGCTTTAAAATATTTGTTTTGCCCCTTAATTTGAACCCTCTCCCTACCTTAAATATACAGCTATGGGGTCCATCTACGAAGTCGACCTTTCCCTTGACCCAGAGAATCCTCACACCAAGTTTCACCAAAAGGTATCATTCCCTTCGAGAGTTATCGTGCTGACCGACGGACGGACGGACAGACGGATATCTTTTACGAAGTCATCGCTATCCCTCTACTCACGTTTTGGGGTCCCAGTAATAAGAGTAATTAAAAAAAAAGAAAAAAAAAGACGGTCATACATCAGGCGCTTGAGGCGCCAGAAAAACTGAAACCACTAAACAAAACCGCTAACTATCTTCTTTTCTTCATCGCATTCAGCAATCAAAAAAAACTATCTCGCGATTGTTCTTTTATTTGTCTAGTTTAAAGTTTAATCGAAAGGGCTAAGACCTGACAGTCTAATTACACATCATGTATTTAATTAAATAGGCCTGAAAATTCGATGAATTACGGTACTCCGTTTGTCCGCTGTCCACAGAAAATGTATTTCGAATGAACTTAATTTTTCGGATTTGTGGTACATCTATGTGCCTGCCCTTCTATGCTTGAAATATTTACCAACTAACCAACTGAAATATTTAGCCATTGCCGAAAAAGAAGCGCGCGCTTATCGTCTTTAATCCTGCAAATGCAGGCTTCTTTTCAGATTCAAAATCTCCGCGTCTGGAGGAATTTAGGGTTGTCGTGCAAGCAGCGAACATTCTGAACGTCATTACTAGAGTCTCAGGTGAAACAAAAAAAATGCAAAATGTCAATGTATTCATAAATCAGATTTATAATAAGCGCCTTTTCAGTTAAACTTTAAGGTACCAGGGAAGAGAACACTATCGACTAACCCACCTGCACCCAGTGAAGGAAGCTCTTGGCACTGTCCTAAAAGGTGTTCAGTGGTATCGTGCCCAGAGCAACAAAGTAGGCAAATGGTAGTCCTTGGATAAGCACATGCATGAGCTTCAAATCAGCTATATACTGAATTAATTGTATATATTAAGTGTTATATTTATGTATTTCATGACGCGTATAAATTGTTGACCTACCAGGTTATTTTTTTCCCTCGTGTAAAGATATTGGGCAAACAAAAATGATTCGGATTCTGATTCTGAACTGGTTCTCCATCACGTTAAGCACAAGATCTTCACTCAATGCGCTTATCCAGCCCGAATGGGAAGATCTATGGGCAGCGGCCTTTATGAGGGACGACTGGCGGCTCTTCTTGGATGCCCTAAGCACCTCTGGAGGTGCAGTTGGAACTAAGGTCTAAGGTAATCTGTAGGAGACAGTACTGCACCAATGGTCATAAATTTGTTCACATATGGTTCAATCTTGTCCTGCCTTCACCTGCGATTTTGAATACACTAAAATCGTCTCGCCATTTATCTCCAAGCCTGATTAGTAAGAAGGCGCATTCGACTTTTTCAGTCTTGATTCAAAACTTGTTGCTATTGAGGACATGCATGTTCGATGCCTGATTGTCATCCATGATGGTGAACCGCATTAGATGTGGATTTTAATGAAGCAAAAGCTGATGATGAGATTGGGATTGAAAATTCCGTGTTCGGATACAGACTTGTATTTTTTTTTTTTTTTTTATTTTTTTTTTTTGACCCTTTTTTTGGATAACAGCGTATCATGAGTAAAATACACAAAGTAAAACACACATATTAAAACACCAAACAAAACAATATAAATAAACAAGACTAAATTATTTTCAAATGGTTTGAAAACACACTAAATAGACTTAAAAGTTTTACACAGTGACGAGCACACTAAACGGGTTCAGGAATGAAAAACTTGCTAATAATGTCATGGACTGAGAGGGCAGGATGTTTGTGGAGGGTAAATAGATCTGAATGCGAACGAAAGAGTGTATTGGTACTATCCTGAACGTTAGAATTCGAAACTAGTTTACGATTGAAAAGATTTTGGAAGATACATTAGTAATTAGAGTACTTAAAGAAACAACTTTTCAATTTTTTTACATCTTTTTTCCTTAGGATATGGTAAATTCGAACTATTCAATAAACTTAGCTCTGTTTTGTTGAAACGCGCTAGAGGGTGGATTTTTATGAAGCAAAAGCTGAAGATTAGATTGAGATTACTAACTCCATGCTTGGTTACGGACTATATGGCCCTTGGGCTTTTGAAATAAGATGATCTATCTATCTATCTGTCTATCTATCTATCTATCTATCTATCTATCTATCTATCTATCTATCTATCTATATATCTATCTATCTATCTATCTATCTATCTATCTAGCTAACTAACTATCTATCTAGTATCTATCTATCTATCTATCTATCTATAGGATCAGTGAACTTCGTTCTTTTTTTTTGTAGAAAGAACATGTGCTCACCCTCCACCACTAGTGTTTGGCAGCAGCGAGATAGAGGGCAGTCATGCGTCAAATGGTGAGTTCAAAACTGGCACCAATGTTACCTACTCCTGTGCCCCTGGGTTTCGGCTCATTGGGAACGAAATGCAAGTGTGCAAGAATGGAGTTTGGTCAGGAAAATCCCCCATTTGTGGTGAGTAGATTCAGAAACTTATAAATCCGTCCTGGCGGAACGGTCAGGCCAGGATTGATAGATAGGTAGATTTTTTTGGGATCCCAAAATGTAAGTGGAGGGATACCTATGACATCGCCGTCCGTCTGTCCGTCTGTTAGAACGATAACTCTCGGAGGAAACGAGATATTATGATGAAACTTGGGGTGAGGATTCTCTGGGTCAAGGGTAACGTCAAGTTCGTAGATGGACTCTGTAGCCCTAGATTTAGGGGTGTGTGGGAGGGGGTTCAAATTAAGGGGCAAGCAGATATTTTTTAAAAGCTTATTGAGATAGTTGATTTAGGGGTAAGAAGACATGCTGAATCCGAATATGAAAGTTATTTTCTTGCCGGACAAGTAGTTCATCCCGGAATCCGATGAGAACCGGACACAAAATTTGTCGACCAATTATATAGAGTAATTATATATACTCTCAAACTAGTAATAGCTCTACGCGTGCATGGCGACGACATTGGCGTCGAGAGTAATTATATATACTCTCAAACTAGTAATAGCTCTACTCGTGCATGGCGACGACATTCATTTGTTTATTCTATGGACGTCGGAGAGATCTAGTGTGATCGAAGGTCGAAGGGGTTGATATATAATGTTCAAACGAGGAAATCTGTTATTCAAGCGAGGATGTTGTTCAGTGAGGATTCACTGGTAAAATACAGGTCAAGTTCGTAGATGGGTCCTTTAGTCCTGGGTCATTCCAGCGAAATAAAGCCAGGCAAAAAATTCGATTCCTCAGATTTTGTCGATTTGTCAGAATGATCTATCAGGGTCCAGGACCTTCCCCAAGTTTTTTCCGGCGAAAAAAATTTGTTCGGACTCTGACGAATTTTTGGCAACACAATCCCCCATCACAGTTGGTTACGAACGTTTGCCCACCGATGTTTTCAAGTTCCTATCTATGCAGTGTTACAAATGACAGTCCTATGGACACGCGGCTAGGTCCTGCAGATGTCCGGCGAAATGCTCCCGCTGCGCTGGTGACCATTCTAGCACCAAGGACAATCGATGCCAAAACGCCATTAAATGTGCTTTATGTGGGTCGACGAAACATCCCTGTCATAGTTATAAATGCCCGGTTGCCCATAATCAACTTCAGGCGCACTAATAGACAATGTAACACGCATAGTGTCGTGGAATATAAATGGGGGAGTCATCTCTAAGCTACCACTAATCAAACAAAATCTAAACGAAAACGAAATTGTATGTTTGGAGGAACACTTTCTGTCTGCCGAAGGCCTTGAACTTCTAAATATCTCGGATTCAGTAAAAGTGTTCGGCACACCTGCTAAACAATTAAATAGGGGCAGGCCGTCAGGAGGTGTCGCGGTGATGTCCAGGTCACTTTTGCAACCATCTTTACTTTACACAGTAAATGTGACTTTTTCCTGGCCGTGAAAATCAACCAGTATGCCTTGAGTAGGCGTTCCTTACTTTCGAACTTGAGCTTGAAGGACCGACTGGTGCCAATCTGCGTTGATAGATAGATAGAAAGTTTATTTTAAAAATCGACTATCGTGGTTATAAACCAAATTTGCGATTATTGTCAAACAGACAGTAAAAACTACAATATATGTGTAAAATGTCAGTACGCTTTAAAATTCAAACTTCGTTAAAATATTTCACGAACTCGGGGACAAAACTTTTTGCATATCTAGCGTGTTTTGTAGGTACGGGACAGAGCTTGGGAACCTTGGAACTTACCACTCGGTCTGGTCGACTTCTAACATTTTGAAAGGGGGGGGGGAGGGAGGACTTGGGAGTGGAGAGGATGAGATACCATGGCTGAACCGAAGTCAGTGCTTAGCTCCTTTCTGCGGTCCTGTAGTGTTTTTAGGTTAAAGTGTTTTAAAAGGTATGAGTAGGGAAGTTTCGGTCCACTATAGTTTATCTCTTTGTTCCTGCGATAATGAAAAATGCCAAACGGGTGCTGCGTATTCCAGGGTGGGTCTGATGAAAGAAGTATAAACTCGTAGTAGGTGACACTGGGGTATTTTCATTTTTGAAAGAAGTTTTAAGTTTTGTGTTCCTGCATTGGCCGTTTCAGCATGTCCTGACAGTGGGCTTCCCATTTTAGATCTGGGGTAATGGTAACACCCAGTAGCTTAATTTTCTCTGCCTTCGTTTTTTTCGGTATTTCTTCTTTGAAGGCAGGATTTGATTTTATGAAGAAATAGTTAAAACCAATGTTTTCGCGAAGTTAACTTTCATATCGCTATTCTGTGCCTCGTCTGCCACATCTTGGATTATTAGCTTAGCATTACTCATTTGGGAACGATGACAGATTTCAACAATGCTCAAGTCGTCAAACGGTTTTCCTCATCTACTGCAATATCATTTATCATTACTAAGAAACGGAGAGGACCCAAAAGAGTTCCCTGAGGCACTCCACAAAAAATTTCTTTTTCTTCCGAAACAACACCCTTATACTTGGTTTTTATGGCACTTGAGCTTACTCAAGTGCCATATAGCGATTGTAATTTCTGTCCGTCAGTCGGTCTGTCGGTCTGTCGGTCCCGGTTTTGCTAGTTCGGGCACTTCCAGATAAGCTAGGACGATGAAACTTGGCAGGCATATCAGGAACTGGACCAGATTAAATTAGAAATACTCGCTTCCCCGATCCGACCATCTGGAGGAGAGTGGAGGGAGGGGGAATCCGGAAAAATGAGGAAGAATGAGATATTTTTAGCTTACGAACGGGTTATCGGATCTTAATGAAACTTGATATATGGAAGGAACTCGTGTCTCAGACCCTCCATTTTAAATCCAAACCGGATCCGGTGACATTGGGGGGAGTTGGAGGGGGAAACCGGAAATCTTGAAAAACACTTAGAGTGGAGGGATCCGGATGAAACTTGGTGGAAAGTACAAGCACAAGTCCTAGATACATGGCTGATATAACCGGAACGGATCCGCTCACTTTGGGGGAGTTGGGGGGGGGGGAGAAGTCCGAATTTGTAGTGATCCCGCGAGTTCCGTGCTTCCTGATGTGCTGGGACAATGAAAATTGACAGGCATCTCTGGGACCCGACCAGATTAAATAGGAAATCGTCAATTCCCCGATTCGACCATCTGGGGGGGGGGGGGAGTGGAGGGAGGGGGAAGCCAAAATTTGAGGTATTTTTATCTTGCGAACAAGTCATCGGATCTTGATGAAATTTTATATTTAGGATGACCTCGTGTTTCAGACGTCCCACTATAAATCCGGACCGGATCCGATGACACTGGGGGGAGTTGGAGGAGGGAACCGGAAATCTTGAGAAACGCTTAGAGTGGAGGGATCGGGATGAAACTTGGTGGGAAGAACAAGCACAAGTCCTAGATACGTCATTGATATAAGCGGACCAGATCCAGGCACTCTGGGGGGGGGGGGGGGGGGGGGGGGGTTGGGGGGGGGGGTCCGGATTTCTAGCGATCCCGCGAGTTCGGCATACTTCCTGATGTGCTAGGGCGATGAAACTTGGCAGGTATGTCAGGGACCCGAACAGGTTCACTTGAGAACAGCCGTTTCCCCAATCCGACCATACTGGGGGGAGTGGATGGATGGGGAGTCCGGAATCTAGTGGCGTGTATAACTTTTGAACGGGTGATCGGATCTTGATGAAATTTTATATTTAGGATGACCTCGTGTCTCAGACATCTCACTTTAAATCCGGGCCGGATCCGATGACACTGGGGGGAGTTGGAGGAGGGAACCGGAAATTTTGAGAAACGCTTAGAGTGGAGGGATCGGGATGAAACTTGGTGGGAAAAACAAGCACAAGTCCTAGACACGTCATTGACATAACCGGACCGGATCAGGGCACTGTGGGGGAGTTGGGGTCGGGGTCCGGATTTCTAGCGATCCCGCGAGTTCGGCATACTTCCTGATGTCCTAGGGCGATGAAACTTGGCAGGTATGTCAGGGATCCGAACATATTGACTTGAGAACAGCCGTTTCCCCATCCTGACCATCGTGGGGGGAGTGGGTGGATGGGGAGTCCGGAATCTAGTGGCGTGCATAACTTTTGAACGGGTGATCGGATTTGAATGAAACTTGTCTGGTGAGCTATCGCCTCGGACGGTCAGTGTCACGTCCGGGTCGGGTCCGATACCTGTGGGGATGGAGGGGGGGGGGGGAACTCGAGAAACTCTAAAAGCAGAGGGATTGGGACGAAACTTAATGGATGGAACAAGCATTAGGCCTAGATGAAATTGAAGGAGCCAGATGGTTTCGGGGCTCTGTGGGGGGAGTTGGAGGGGTTTACTGGAATTCCGGTAGTCGTGAGTTAGAATAGTTCCAGATGTAAAACGACAACGAAACTTTGCAGGCATATTAGCGACCCGAATTATCTTGACTTAAGAACCTGACACAACATACCCCCGGACACTTCCGTTCCTAGATCCGAGCATTTTTTGGGGAGCACGAGAAGAGAGATATGGAAATTGACTTCTATAAATTGCAAACGAGTGGTCTGATTCGAGTGAAACTTTATGGGTGATACGAATCGATGGCCTCGACATGTAAAACATGCGTTCGAACCATATGCGACCACGATTAGGGGAATTGGGGGTGGGGGGACTTTTGACATGCACAAAAACCAAACGGATGGACCGAATGAGATGCAAATTCGACAGTGCCGAGTTTATGCGGCCTAGATTTGTTATTTGGCGTCCGGGCCGAATTCCGCCAAGGTAGGGGGGGGGGGGGGTACTGGAAACTTGCAGATAGGCTAAGCTCCAATTTCAGTAAAACTTGATGGACAGGAACAGGGAATTAAGAGATTGGGCCCGAACCGGCTCCGACAACGCTGGTGGGAGGGGGGGGGGGGGTACCGGAACTTTCCAAAAATGCTCAGATTCGAGTGAAACTTGATAGATGGTATAAAAGAAGATGCTTTAGGTGGTCGATTTTTTATATTCCGAACCAGATTCGGCCACGGTAGGTCGAGATAGAGTGGATACCGGAAATCGTGTAGCATGTCTAGGGATCAAACAAATGGATTTATTGGGATGAAAGTTTGAACAGTCATGTGCATTTGCTACAGACAATCGAGACGATGCCGGAACTGCTCAGAAATGAGTGAAATTAAATATCCTATTTCTATTTCCGAACCGCATTTTTGGATGGCGGGTGTATTTTGTGACGTTCTCATCTACTTTCTTGTACAGCCTACTCGTACAAGTGCCATATGAACTCGTAGCTCTTGTTTGTTTTCTTTTTTGCAGGAATCCAACAATAATTTTTGATCAAGTAGGGACTTACATTTACTTTAATTAGCTTTTCCAGGAGCACTTTGTGGTTAATTAAGTCGAACCCTTTAGTAAAGTCAGTTGCGATTAAATTTATCCATTTTTCTGTATCATCTAGGTTCCTTAAAATAGAATCAATTAAACTTACTAGGTAATGGGATGTAGACGACTTCGGTCTGTTGCCGTACTCTCGTGGATCTAATTTACCAAGAATTTCCCCTTTTAACCACTTGCAGCGATACAGTTATCAATCAGCGCTACGATATCGTCAAAACTGATACTTTCCGGAACATTCCGTAGAACGCTGGGGACTTGCTGCGGTTGGACTGATGCATCGTTGTTGCAGATAGCCTGGGCGCATGAATCGGCCGCGTTCTTACTGTCAAGCACAACTTTCCAGGCGGTTTTGCCTGGTCGTAGCTCGACAATGTTCGCTTAGCTGTTGCCACATACCTGATTGAGATAATCCTTCCGCGCCTGGGGATCTGACAAGTCCTTCGGGGGTTCTTAAGGACAACAGCGTAAGTAGGTCGCGTTCTGGTTTTCATTGTAGATGATCCTTCCGAATATCTCTTACCATAGCGGGACGGGAACGATCTACCTCCGTAAAGCTGTCGAACTTAACAATCAGTTCGTTTACTTTTCTTGTTAAGTAGGCGCTCGTTTCCCCAGGAAGGACTGGGACCTTGTCTGGCTCAAAGATTACGAACGTTGGGAGAGTAACCTTTTCCTCATCGCGCCATAGAAATACCTTAACAATGTCAGCGATATTGTCGGCTACTGCCTGTCGTGAGACCATGCGTGTTGACACCTCAGCCTCACTCCGCAGTAACTCCTTGGCTTCCAGAATAGATTCCTTTGAAAAATACTCTACTGCTTTTTTTACGATATCGTCGGTTCGTACGACCTTGCTGGCACGGAAGACAAGTTCAGCAGAGCGTTCTTTATCAGCTTCTCACTCGCCATCTGGGACTGATGAGGCGGAAACCTGCCACTTAGATCTAGCTAAGGTGGAATTATACCGCCAGGTGAATGACGAAAGCTAATAGATACACAATAACACGCTAGATGTCGTCCGAATTTCACTATTCTTCGAATGGGGATTTTGGCCAGGAGAATTCACTTTCAACGATGATTGTCAAAACCATAGTGATTCTTTTTCAGTATTCTTCGGTAACTATCCGGATTTATGAACTTCTCACAAATTCTCACATTCATTCTACTGTTAGACCTCAACCTGTCTGGACCAATTCTTAGCTGTCCTTGGGCCCGAAATCTTCTCCTTGGCCTACTTTCAGAAATTTACAACAATGCATGATTTTGCTATTTTCACGTGTAAGTTTGCGCGAGGGTGGTAAATTACTCATATACTTGGTTATACGCAGTTCTGAAACGCTAACCGAGTTTCGTTGTCAGTACATTTTTATTACTATAGGCTGCAACTATCTAAGAAACTGAAATTTTGTATTTGCAACTATGTACAAAGAAATGTAAAACACGTTAATAGTATGGCGAAGTTACAAGTTTGTCTATCTTCAGTCTATCAACACCTGTTACGTACACTACTCCGGGAGCATTCCGCCGAGCTCAAACTAAGAAACTAGAAATTGAGAAACCAGGGCTAGAGCAGCATTCATTTTGCAATTTTTAGTGGAGTGTTCCTTGGAACATTCCACTATTGCGAGCGCTGTAGCAGCTTTCGGTTTTCACCGTATTTTGTGGAGCTGATAACTTGTGAACCAGTGCAAGTATCAAGTTCAAAGTTGGTACACTTGTGGGTATTGGGATCTAGTTGTGCCTTTAGGGAGTCCCACCCCACCCCCGCTCCAACCCGGTTCAGGGTCAAATGGGCCCAGATTGCCAAGTGAATAAGGTTCAGAACTTGACCAGAACTGGACATAGGACGATGAAATTCCTTGTTCATGTAGATCCTAGGACTGGGAAACTCTTTTGAAAGTTGCACCTCCCCCACTCAAACCCGTTCATGGTCAACTGGACCCAGATTGCCCAGGAGTAAAGTTCGTTACCCGTGATAGGAATCATCAGGTATCAAGTTGAAACTTGGTAGGTTTGTGAGCGTTGGGGTCTCTTTTTACTTTTTGCTGGTCACAAACCCCACCCCCACTTGGCTCAGGGGCAAGTGGGTCCAGATTGCCCATTTTTGTAATGTTTGAACTTGGCAATGGTTTGAAATAAGGCAATTAAATTCCTTTGTGCTTCTGGATCATAGGGGTTGGGGATATATATGTGGAGTTGAACCACCCCCACCCTCCCCGTTCATGGGCAAGTGGGCCCAAGCTGCGCATGAAAAAAGTTTTTTTTGACCCGTGACTGGAATCAAAGTCTAAGCTGGTATACTTGAGGGAATCTCAGAATTTTCACGATCTGGCCGGTTCTTCCGGATTGGATCTACCAAGGCCCTCTTTTTTTTTTACCGTACCTTGCCAAAATTACAGTAAAAAGGAAAGAAAAGTACCTACATACTTGAACATCTCGAAATTTGTAGTCCTAAAGGTAGGTAAGAAGCTCAAAAAATTTCAAGGTCGTCTTGAATTTCCCTGATTTTTGTTGAATTTTTGAAAAATATTGAATTTTTCGACCATCAACAGTGGAATATTTAGCCGAAAATTTCAAAAATTCCGAAAAAGTCCGAACAATTTTTTTATTCGCCGAAAAAATTTGGGGAAGGTCCTGGACCATGGTAGATCATTCTGAGAGATTTTTGTCAAAATCTGGGAAATCGATTTTTTGGCCTGGCTTTATTTCGCTGGAATGACCATCCTTTCTTTAGAGACCGAGGAGGGGTTTCGAATTTACGGTAAAAACATGTATGTTTTATAAGCTAATAAGATATTTATTGAGGGGGTAAGGATGTCCGCTGAATCCATATCTGAACTTAGTTTTCTTGATGGACAAATGGTTCATCCCGAATTTAGCTGAAACTGGAAATTTGGTTGAAGCTCAAAGTTGTTTCTGAAATCGATTAGAGATTCGATATCGGGGCAAGGAGACATGCGGAATCCATTTTTGAACTTTATTTAAACTGTAAAAGTATTTAAGGTTACTGACGAAGACTGAATGGCCTAGATATGACCCAATTGTTTGAATCAACTGTTATATTTTTGGGATCCCATTGAAACCTTTGGTCTTGTTTTATAAGCAGCACGAGATCCGTGGCAAAAATTAAACAAGAACAAGTAAAAGAAGACCCTTAATTTGAAATCCCTCCCCCATCCTCATAGGCTTACAGAGCCCATCGTCGAACTTGACCTGTACTTTGACCCAAAGGATCCTCCCACCATATTTCATCAAAATATCTCAATCCCTTAGAGATTTATCGTGCGGACAGACAAACAGACAACTTTTGCGATGTCATAGGTATCGCCCATTGGTCTGTGGGCAGGAAGGCGGCTGTTGATGACCAATGCTATTCACTTATATCTTGTAATTTCTTAGTGGGGTCAAAGAAAATAAACTTCACCATGATTCGTTGATTGCGCGTACTTGAGTGGTGCAGTGTTGAGGGCATTTCCTTGTATCAGAAAGTGGCCTGGATCAGGGTCAGGATTACTGAAAAGCTTACCGGTCTACTGTTTCAACAGGGAATTCATTTCAGAATCTTACGAAGATAAAACAGATGAGTTCTCGTCGTTTTCATTAAGTGTGACAATGATACCAACAAAAACAAATATGTTTAACCCACAAATCGTACAAAACAGTGGTGTGCAAAAGAAAATAGGAAACATAATTAGGGAAAATACAACACATACAAACAAAATCTGCTCCAAAGTCATACTGACGAATAAGCCCATGAGAGGTGACAGACTTGCGTACGCCATTTCGGTCAGTTTTCTGTGGAGAACAGTCAATTTCTCCGTAATATCCGGTAGTGAGTACTTACTAATAATTTTAGAGTTTTCTTTGCCAAGGAGGGAGAAAAAGAAGGAATTTACAAAAACGAAAGTAAGAGGATCGTAAAGCTTTAATATCCTTTTTCTTTAAAATAGGATAAACACCAGATACAAAAAGAATAGAATGGACACAGAAGGAAAGTATAGCTTGCCAAGACCTTTCCGATTGTATTTCCCCCTGTTATCAACAGTTTTCGTGAAATTGTTTTTTCGCGAAAGTGTGAAAGCATTTTACCCGCGGTTTTGGCAAAGATTACCAAGAAATGCTGGCTCGTTTGTGCGGTTCGCACCTCGGATTGAACCAATCCGAAACAGCTGAAGAGGTGTGGCCTGGTTTAACTGCAAAAACAATCTGCGAGAAGAGTGGCAGGAAAAGCAGGAAAACACCTGTGAAACATGAAATCTATTGAACTGGACATTAGACGGAAAATAATGAAATAGTCTCGGGTTTCATAGTGCTTTTAAACAATAAATGACACGACCGTCCTAATTGTCAGTGGGGAGTGTGGCTAGAGGGCCAAAAGAGAATTAAAGTAAAAGACACATTTAAAGCGGTTGAAGTTTGCGTGTTCTCTGAGTTTATTTTGTTTTATAGTGCAGAGTATTTGTGACATGCCACCCGCGTCTGCACATTGCTTGGTGAAGATCCAGTCGGATGGAGGCAACCAAATCAGCACCGATATTTTGCCTGGTAGTGTTGCCAACTACTTTTGCTATCCTGGGTATGAACTAGTGGGAACACAAAGTCTATCTTGTGATGTTCGGGGATCGTGGGAACCGGAGTTGCCACCCAAGTGTGTCCTCAGAGAAGGTAAGGCTGCCATCCTTTATGCTAATGAGAGTTTTAGGTTGTCAGTGTCCCCGTCCAGTGTCCCTGTCTTGTCTAACCACCCTCTGGGCTGCAAGTTTGTTACTGTCGCTCCCTGTGTTATAGAGCGTGTTCCACCCTACTTACCGTAGTTACTACGCATGACGTTACGAATTCTAGCTTTTTGCCGTCATGGTTGGAACGATTTTTCTATTTTCCAGAGGATCTCACGCCAGGGGCGAATCCGACCAATCACGTTACAGAGATGTGTAGTTACTACGCTTACTACGCTCCTGAGCATGGTAAGCAAATAGTAACTATTAGTTACTATTCCGACAAGGTTGGAACGGTCAGCGTAGTAACTTTTCGTGAGGATGGAACGGAAATAGTAACTAATAGTTACTATTGGTACGAGGGTGGCACACGCTCATAGTTCTCTTTGTTTTTAGCGCATTGTTAACCAGAGGCGTCCACGTCTTGAGATGGGTGGATGCCTCACTCTTTCGGTGATTTTAGGGTACAAGGATAGATGGAACAATTAGATACGTAGAGTGGTACAGTAATCTGAGTTCGTCAGGCCCTTTAAAGGAACCCTTGAATTGTTAGCTCATGAAGTTCCGGTATTTTAAAACAGTCAAATACTTCTGAAGTGTGCTCTGCTTTCAACAAATCATCCATGGCTTTGGCTGTTTTAAGTTTTTTTCCTTGATATATTCAAACGATTGCTAAAAACGGATACGTTAGCTCACGATGCTTTGACAGCGATAGTTTGGCACTTCATGGCAAAGGTCCTCGTCAGGCTGTTAAACTTCAGGGGCAATGTCGGGGACTGGAAAAAAAGAGCAGAACGTGCCTGAAAGCCCCAAAACGAACGAAAATGCTGAATTAATTCAGGATTTTATTTAGCATTTTGCTTTTGGACTTAAATTTTCGCTTAGTTAATGCAGCATTAGTCCAGAATAAAATTCATCGGAAAATTCAGCAAAGATGCTAAATTTTCAAGAAGAAACTGGGGAGCACCGCGATTCTCCCAGAATCTCTTTCTTTCTAGAACGAATTGGCACACAACATTTTCGTAATGTTGTTCATGTCGAATTCCCGTCTGAGCTGCGACAAACTTTACGGAGCATACTCTGGGAAAAACTTTACGAAGTCTGAGTCGTCCTTTATATAGCTAATTCTTTTTTCTTCTTCTTCTTCCCAAGTTGAATTTCGGTATTCTAGAAGTGTCAGAGAAGAAGCAAAGGTAACAGCTTTCGGAGCTTTCGGACAAAAATAAATAAATATGCAGCATTAAATGCAGCATTTATAGCACTAAAAAGATTTCGGACACGTTCGCAATAAAGCAAGGTCATCGTAGATTTATCGCAGGTTCGTTTCTGCCAGTCCCAGACGTTTTCCCTGATAACAGCCTAACGAGGACCCTTGCCAAAAAGGGCTGAAATAACGCTGCCAAAGCATCGTAGCTGATGTGTCCGTTTAGCAATCGTTTAAATATGCGTTTCCCAGTCAGCTTGGGCTCATGGAGGTATTTATATTTTTCTAGGCCCGTTGACTTCTAGCAAAAACATAGACAAATTTACATAACCGGTTTTCCTGATTAAGAAACTTCTCAGAAACAACCCTCGACAACATAATACTCTTCCAAGGTAGCAAAACTAGGAAAATGAGAATATCTGTGAGGTTTGAAGGGGAGTCAGAATGTACCGTATTAAATTCGGGTCTCCGGGTTTAAGAATAGATGGAGCGATTACAGGTATAGGTTGCATTATAAATATAGGTAGAACAGTTTCTTTAAGTTTCCATGAAATCCTTTTTTGTAGGTTATTTTCCCTCCAGACAGATATGTGAGAAATTTAGTCATAATTGGTTTGTTCGACGGCATCGTCTATAGTCTTATACTTATTTCAGATCCGTCTTGCGAGGAATGCTGTCCTAAGTCAAACGTTTGGCCACATTCGGAAGTGACGGTGATTCAAGGAACTTTTTCGTCACAAGGTGCCCTTCCAGGCACTGTGATTGATCTATCCTGTTCCGGTGGGTTCCGGGATAAAAGAGCAAACGGATGCAATATCACAGTAGCCCGTATGCGGTGCAAACTGGGAATGTGGGTCGGAACGGCCCCTGATTGCGGTAAGTGTGTCCTCCCCTTTTCTTTAGTGACTGGCTTAATCCACTTTGGACTCCTTTCTGCCTCTGTTACTTCTACTTCTTCGCTACTGCGGCTGTGCAATTTTTCTTGGAGTACGGTGATGGTCTGATCGTAGATTTCTCTGTCTTGCCTATAGGAATTTTAAGGCACGCAATAGCTGTGTTGTGGACGGACTGAAGCGGACAGCGTGAAGTTGACAGTGGACGTGTACGGATTGAAGTTGACAGACTAAAGTGGATAGACGAAAGTGCGGAAAAAACACAAGTTCGTCTTTCCGAATTCAGCGGCTTTGAGCCTGAAGAGGACCCTTGCCAAGAAGGGCCGAAATATAGCTCTAATAAAATTTCAGCTGACGTATCCATTTTGCACTGTCAGACTTGAAACAGCACTTTTTCATGTTTTCTTATGTTTTAACTACCTACTATGTTTCGAGACACTACTTCTGTTATGACCCTTTTATCAGTCAAATTTGTTAAATAGCTCATAGCTGGAAGAGGAATAAAATATGGAATACGCAAAGACGAAGCAAACTAGAGGACACCTGAACGAAGAGTACCAAGTATCATCCCTATCTGTGTGACTTCCCTTAACATTGACTGCAGAAAACCGAATCCAAATCAGGGGTCGGCACCGTTTCTGTTTTTGGATAAAACAGAAACGGTAAAAAACGGCAAAACAAAAAACGGAACAGAAACAGAAGCGGTGATAAAAAAACGAAAAACCGTTTCTGTTTTTCCGTTTTTTTCCGGAAAAACAGAAACGGACCGTTTTTACAAAAAACGGCCGTTTTAACAGGTATGTCTGTTTTTTTTTCTACTTCTTTTGTTTACAAGGGAACGGTAAGGCGGCTGTTGGATAGTGAATAGTGTGAGGCGGGGACTCATGGAGGGTCTGACAGGAAAAGGTTGTGAGAGAAGATCGAGTATAATTCTGTAAGGTGAAAAAAAAGGACTGCACCTGTCTAGTAAACTAAGCCTTTTTTTGTACCTATGGTCAAATGCTGCGGTATGCTGGCAGGGGTCAGTAAGGATGTCATACGTATGTGTACCCCTTATTCCCCAGAAGGGTACCAGTTCCCTTTAAAAGCAAAACATTTCAAGGTAAAAAAATATATACCAAATTGTTTTAGTTACCAAAGTACTGTATACTGATACCCCTATGCGGAAGAAGGGCTACAACTACGTGTGAGAACCATGGTCACCCCTGTCAGCATGCCACGGCGTTTGAGCATTGGCTTCTGTAAAGTGCCATGTTCTGATCACTTTTCGGTCGGTCCACTGTTTTCGAGTTAGGGTAGCCTACTTCCAGATGTGCTAGGATGATGAAACTTGGCAGGCATATCAGGGATATGACCAAACAAACTTGGAAATAGTCACTTCGACAATCCGACCACCGTGGGGGTGGTCGGACACCACCTCGTGTCTCAGCCGTTCCATTTCAAGTCCGGTTCGGATCCGATGAATGTGGGGCGGGGGGAGTCAGAAGGGGGGATCGGAAATCTTGTGACACGCTTAAAGTTGAGCGATCAGGATTAAACTTGGTGGGAAGAACAAGCACAAGCTCTTGGTACATCATAGACAGAACCGGACCAAATTTTGGCACTGTGGGGGAAGTTGGAGGGGGTTCCGGAATTCTGGTGATCCGGAGCTAAGGTACTCCCAGGTGGGCTAGGACAATGAAACTTGGCAGGCATATCAGAGAAATTGAAATTAACAAATTAGTTTGGAAATAGTCAGTTCCCCGGTCCCACCATCGTGGGGGAGTGGCGGTAGGAGGAATCCGGAATCTTGAGGTATTTATAACTTTCGAACGGGGGATCGGATCTTAGTGAACCTTGATATTTGGATAGACCTCGTTTCTCGGATATCCCATTTCAAGTACGGACCGGATCCGATGAATGTCGGGGGGGGGGGGGGAGAGGTGGAGGGGAGTACTGGAAATCTTGTGTCACGCTTAGAGTGGACTGATCGGGAAGAAACTTGGTGCGAAGAACAAGCACTAGAACTAGGTACACCCGTGACAGAACGGACCGGATTCGTGCACTGTGGGGGGAGTTGAGGGGTCTGGAATTCCGGTGATCGCGAGTGAAGGCACTTCCAGATGTGCTTGAACGGTGAATCTTGGCTGGAACATTCGAGACTCGACAAGATTGGCTCATAAATTGTAACTTTCCAGATCTGACCATCCCTTAAAGAACAGAAATGAACTTTCAGCTCCCTTGAAGTGCGCACCTTAACCGCAAAGTGAAAAATTACTTTTGACCAAACTATACATTTGCGCCACAAGGGTTTTGGTACCTTGTTGGTACCGCAAGGGTACCAACAAGAAAAAGCCAGATTAAAGTTTCCAGCAATTCACTGGCTCAGAATGGTTACCAAAGGC
Organism: Branchinecta lynchi; assembly: GCA_023053575.1. Lineage (NCBI taxonomy): Eukaryota > Metazoa > Arthropoda > Branchiopoda > Anostraca > Branchinectidae > Branchinecta > Branchinecta lynchi. The sequence continues at coordinate 16,319,356 of JAKZAP010000003.1, forward strand.
CGATAATTTAGTCTGTAAGTCGAAAATCCTATACCTCCTAATATTTTTGTTGTTGTTATGCTTCCTCTAATAATGGTTGAAAATTATCCGTTTGGTCGGGTAGGGTGCAATCTCTATCCTGACTCACAAATCATTTCCTTCCAAAAAGCGGAAAATATCGGTAGATGGCATAATCCGCCGGGAGAATAAAAACCACTAGATTATGCCGGGACGCCACGTGTATATGTCGTAACAAAAAACGGAAATTTGGAAAAAACAGGTAAAATAAAAACAGAAACGGCTAAAACGGACATATAAAAAACGAAACAGAAACAGAAACGGCTTTAAAATAACGGCTACCTGTGTTCTGTTTTTCTGTTATTTAAAAAAAAAAACAGAACAGAAAACGGTAGTAAAAAAAACAGAAACAGAAACAGAAACGGTGCCGACCCCTAATCCAAATAAGAAATAGTGTTTCCAAGCTATGATTTTTGCTCCCTTTTGCATCTGTCCTTATTTCAATACCGAACAATTTTAGAAATGAACAAATGTTTCCAATCAACCATTCTTCTGGAATATTTGTTAACCAGTTAAGCCCAAACGTGTGTCTAGAAGAAATTCAATACGATCCGGCCAGCTCTGTACAAGATTTGAAAGAATTGCGCTTTTTGTCTTGGATGTGCAAACCTCCAGAAACGAACATCCCTATTTTGAAAACGTCACGCTCAGAAGAAGAATGCTCTCCGTGGCCATGTCTGTAAATGTATTCTCCATGGTTTGTTCAAATATGGTTTCATTCTTCAGGTGTCCTTTAACTAATTCACTTAAAAGATATGACCAGAAACAAACGAGGGGATGAAACTATGTAAGAATTGGTCAGAAGAGTTTGAAGGAAATGGAGAAAACTGGTTGCCAGTGTTCCTCTTGGACCGATGCACGGGCGACGGGAGGTTTGGGGGAATAGGAATGTGGGGACAACACACTATCTTTGCTCCAAAATTTGTTGAAAGAGTATGTCTGTGGTCAGTTAATTTAAGGAACGTTCAGTTTAATGAGAGCCTCTTCATATGATATGTTATGATCACCCAGAATGATTCTCATTGCTCTCTTTTGGAGATTTTCCAGGCGATCAGAGAGCTTTGCAGAAAGAGAAGAATGTCAGATTTTATTATTAAATTTTATCTTTTGCGAAAAGGTAACATTTAAAATAATGACAACTGGCGTATTTTCATATTTAACACAGGGATGCGCAAACATCTGTTAAATATTACCAAACTTCTGATAGGGAAGGATCGAAGTGGTAATAATAATGTCTAAAAAGTATAGCTGTTACTAGTCTGTTTTGTTTCCGATTCTGATTGTCCATTTTGTGAAGTCAGAGCACGTTAAAAAACAAGGCAAAGTTTATGTTTTGCTAAATTATCAAAAAGGGACTTGGCTCCCTAGGGGCGCTTGACCATATTTCCGGGTCTATGCCCGATGAAAATTCTTTTCGTCAAGGGTGTTGAGGAGAAGTACTAGAACATGCTAACGGCGGGAATCACCGTGATGGAGTGCATGGCAACGTTCAATAATCGTGTCGATAAGGAGCGGGAAAAACAAGACCAAAGGTGTCGATGGTATCCCAAAAATCTAGTATTTGATTCAGACAGTGTGGTCTTGTCTTCGCCAGGCTAATCATCAGAGAAAACCAAGTTCAGATATACCTCTTTAAGCTATATCTATTTTGACGATACTGACCGAGACTTCCGGCTTTACTTCTGCCAAGTTTCCGGTCTCGCCCGAATTCCGAGTGAACTACTAGTCCAGCAAAAAAAGAAAATTCAGAAACGAATCCAGCATATATCCTTATCTATATAAAGAACATCTAATCAACTTTAAATAAAACTTTGTCTTAAAAAATTTTTTTGGTTACAACCGGATTCTGGACTAATTATGTCCGGGTAAAAAATTATTGTCATATACGGACTACTTACTTCTATAGGCGTATTCTCGCCGTTCCTCGAGGACTCCTCGGGGAATCAAAGGGAACGACGAGAATAGAGTGAGTCACTCCACGCGGACTCCGCGTACAGAAACAGCGAGAATACGGGAATGCTTCCAAAATGGATTTTGTTAGAAAATAAAATATGCAGTTGATGAAATTAGTCTGGATCCACGTCATTTTAGGTTTTGCTTATTCTGAATGTTTTCATTTAATTTTACATTGCACCAACACCAGCAAAAATTGATTCCCCTCCGAATCTGAAAGGGAGTCCTTTTTGATGATGGTGATGATAATCGGAGCATGCCCCGCCTGTGGGGACTCCCGAGAATACGGGGAGTCAGTCCCTGGGACAAACAAAAACGCGGGGACTCCTCAAGTGGAGTCCTCGGGGAACGGCGAGAATACGCCTTATATCCGTCATCTAATCAAACTTTTGCTTTTAACAAATTTTCCGGTTTTTGCCGGATTCCGGGCGAACTAGTTGTCCGGCGAGAAAATGATTTCCACCATCGTGTTCATCATGTTTTTTACTCCTAAATCGAACATTGAATCAACTTCAAATGAAACTTTTACTTCTAACCAACTTTCCGGTTTTCGCCGGGTTCCGGACGAACTACTTGTCTGGCGAGAAAATGGTTTTTCAGTATCGTGCTCAGCATGCCTTCTTACCCCATAATCGACTATCATATTAGCTGTTTAAAAATACTTTGTTGGTCCCTTAATTTGAACCCCCTCCCCCACCCCTAAATGTAGGGCTTACTAACTTGACCTTACCCGTGACCCAACGAATCCTCGCACCATTTCATCAAAATATCTCATTCCCTTCGAGAGTTATCGTGCTCACAGACAGACGGACATTTTGGCGATATCCCTCCACTTACGTTTTGGGATTCCAAAAAACCATTGAGATACCAATGGGGCTGGAAACCCTGGTGAACTAGTCACCAAAATCAACCATAAGACCAAATCAACCATATCAACCTTGAAACAGCGCATTTTGAGGTCCTTAAACCATGATGTCAGGGCAAGAAGTGCGACGACGGTGAGACTAGAAATTCAACTAGGCAAAGAAAACAGTTTAAAAATAAGAACATTGAGGTACAGTGGGGGCTAGAAATCCTGTTCAACTAATCGCCAAAATAAACCATTAGTCGAATGAGCCATCAATAGGCCATTTTGAGTTTTTTTTATTTTTTATATTGATGAACTATAGATCACGGGCGTTTAATCAAACGAACTGCAAGGACTGCGAGACTAGAACTAGTCAAAGAAAACAATTTATTTAATATGAAGGCGAGGTCTTGCGAGGACGTTCAAAGGAGCGGAGCTGTTGGGAATTGTTGGTTGTCGCTCATTACTGAGTTCTCTTGGCTTTCTGAGTGAATTCCCAGGCTTTGCTGACGTGTCCGTTTTGCCGACCGCAAATGGCAGATAAAGGCAAGCCTAGCTTGAAGCTCACTCTCTCTCGCAATTAGTGGTTAAAAGTCAGCGTGGTGTTTGGAAAGCTCAAGTGCCTTATTGTTTCTGAAAATGGATTGCTATGTCGACCTTCAAACAGGTAACCGGACTCCCTCTACAAAACAAGAACTGTAAGCTCATTTGGAACTTGCAGGGATAGTTAGCTAAGGCTCGCGCGAGTCGGATGGCTGTCCCGGTTACCGTAAACTGTACTTGCTAGCGACAAGGCTGTGTAGCCTCTTCACGTCGCTGGTGCTTATTACCTGGAAGTTGACACTTGATCCCTGTGGGTTTTTTTCCAAGTCACGTCTTTCCGATCGCAGTCTACCCTCCTTTAAAGGAATCTGTTGCCAAAAGCCAGCGTGGCGTTTGGAAAGCTGAGGTGACTTTTCGCGTTCAAAAATAATCACACTCCCGTTAAAACAAGAGCTGTAAGCTTGTATGGTACTTGCAGGGGTAGTTGTCGTGTATATTAAGGTTCGCAATGTCAGGGTTGGATAGCTCTTCCCAGACCCCCTTTCGAAGCAAATGATTTTCCTGTCCGTCAAGTCCCGTCCAGATCAGACATAATACGTTTTTGAATAGATACTAAGGATATTAGCTGTTTTGTTTTTCAAACGTTGCGCATTCAAACGTTATGCATACAAGAAGAGGCGAAATAGCACCGACAAAATATCTGCTGACGTTTTTGTTTATCATCATGATATTGGAAAAGCCAGCAGTGCTTTTTGTGCAAAACGTTTAATCACTTTAATCCACACCATTACTAAAATCATAACAGATAACATCCCAAGTGTTATATCTTGAAATTTGGCTTCCTTGACAGATAACTGTCATGGAAATCCATGTCAATTTTTTCCCAGGCCCCAGGATCTATTAACACACAACATTTCATCGGCCGTACTTCAACCGTGGTCAAGTTCCGAAGTTTAGTCACCAAGCAAAATGGCCCCAGTTGCCTCGGAATTGCTTGGGTGTGTGTGTGTCTGTCTGTGTGTGTGGGGGGGGGGGGGAGAATGAAAATCTTGTAGCCTGTGTAGTTGTACGAAAAAGTTGCATGTATTGATATGCTGTAGTACAGAATACGTTAGTTTAATGTGCCTCACACTGAGCTTATCTTAAGCAGTAGTATTCAGTAGCATCGCACATTGCTACAGTAGCATCAGTTAGTACTGCATGCCACTTTTTCATGCAACTTTATACTACTATTTTAAAAGAATTTTTCATCCGGGGGGTGGGGGTGGGGGGCGGTGTACCGTCTTAAAACACATTTAGACCCCAATGAAAACAAGTATTCAGGACTGACATGTTTGATCTAGATGAAACTTGACGAACAAGACTATAATATCCTTCGGGGAGTTCGACGGGGATCTTGGAAGAGCCACTTGACCTTAACAGCGCCAATCTTACCTGTTCTACATGCTAATTACCCCAGTTGCCCCCCCCCCCCCCATCCGTTCGTGGGCTATTGGACCCATTGCACCCAGATTGCCCAGTGAGTTATATTTCGTGATCTGACAACGGGTGTACACTTCAAATTTGGTGTATTTCTCGCCATTGGGGTCTAGGTCTGTCTTTTGGATGTCTCATTGACCAACTGCCCCCCCCCCCCATGTTATCGGCCAGTCGGTAAAAACAGACGAGTCGGCGTGAAGTGCTTCGATCTTACGAACAGTCGATTTTTTTCTTTCAGATAGTCGATTTTTTTTAAAACAGTCGGTTTTTCGTAAAAATAGTCGATTTTTTCTTAAAACAGTTAGTATTCTCTTGAAATCAGTCGGTTGTTTGTTCAAAGCAGTCGTTTTTTCTACATAAACAGCCTGTGAACATGACCAGTCAGTAGGTAAAAACCTTGCCCCCCCCCACACATTTTGGATAGTAAGGCCTCTGTTCACCAACACCCTTCCGCTTCAAGGATTCATCGTCTATTGAATTCAGTCACGGAAAATTAAACATTAGTTGGAGTTGGAGAGAGAAAAAAAAAAGAAAAAAAAAAGGACAACTTGGCTCTTAGGCTATTCGTGTACAAGACATGATGGACGTTTTACACTCACACTCCACGTTCGGGCGCTTGTGCACTTGTTTTTCGAGAATTTACTCACTCACTTCAGTTTACTTCAGGTGACTGTTTTTGTTCAGTACTTCTTGCTTTCTTGTGCCTTTTTCTTTCTTTTTCATGTACGTCGGCCTTTTTCTTCTTTTATGGTTGGGAGTTGGTAAACAAAAATTTATTGTCAGTTTTGTCACTTTTTCCTCCCTTTAGGATGCCAGAAAAGTTTACTATTTGTAATTTGGTGGTAACCCTACTACACTGGAAAAAGTTTGTCCCAGTAAGGATTAACGTTAATTGCAGTATTTGCCACTGGGGTTAACCTTATCTCTACTAAGATAAGATTAATCCGAGTTAGAGATAAGATTATCTTTTTAGGGACAAGGTTAATTTCTTACCTTGTAGTTGGGAAAAATTTGTTTCGCCCATTTGTAACGACATATCCATTTGTCTTCGTCGCTTAATGAATTATTATCCGCATTCTATCGACACTGAACCGTTCTGAGGCTAGCTCAGCTTAACCATAACTAGCTGACACCGACAGCGTCCACCAGAAATCTACACAAATGTTTGCTCCTCCTCTGTGCTATTTCTTGCTGTTTTGTACCCGATTCTCAGGAGGAAAGACACAAGTTAAATGCGGACACGTTTCTTCAATACCGCCGTTTTCGTCTTTACCTTCCTCGCCGGACGCGCATTCTGCGAATCGATGTTTTCTTTCTTGGTTTTCTGTCTTGGTCCCAACTGTGAAATTAAAAGAAATAAGTGAACAGCTTTTGTCATCATCCAGCCGCCTTCCTGCCGAACGCGTCAGCTAATTCAGTAAATTTAGTGTCCTTTTTGCGTTTTGTTGTGTATTTCTTGTAATGCGTTTATTTCTCATTTTTGTATAATGTGCAAATGACCTGTATTTTCCTTTTTTTTTATGTACTGTGCAAATGACTAATTACTAGGCTCATTCAAAGACAGCATATATCCAGGTCGTGTGTCGGGATGTCATTATCCGCCCCCTATTGTAAATGGCTTCTCCAAAGTCATTGGATCGAACGATAAGCATAATGAAAAGATGATCTACAAGATGGAGTTGGAGTATTCGGATGAGTCGGAAATTGAGAGCCATGCTATAGGTAAGATATGGTTTGTTTGGAACCCGTCTTCGTATGTGACCTGCAGCCTACTTTAACCGAAAGACCCTCGTATTAAGGTTGTACAAAATTTATTTATTTATTTTACTTATTTCAAAATATTAGCAACAGGGGCTGCTACATAACAACTCATTTTAAATACACCAAATAGAGAAAAACAAAACAAAACACGAAGCCTCCAACGAAGTACACAAAGCTCCAATTAGGATGGGGCGAACCCACAGTAAATTTCTTTCATGCTTACCACAGAGGCAGAGACAGGCGCATTTGGGGAATGCCTGGACTCGTTATTATCGTGTTAACATACCGACGGACATTACGGAATCGTAGGTATCCCTTCAAGTATGTTCTGGATCCCAGAAATAGAAGGAGCTTTCGGATTTCATGGACGAGTCGGATATTGAGAGCCATGCGATAGGTAAGCTATCCTTCGTTTTATTGGTCAGAAAAATACAAATCGGAAAAATAAAAATCAGAAACTGGAATATTCCCGGTTTCCTCTGGATTCACGAAGCATCCATCAGCGGGAAAACAAAGCGGATAGATTGATTTTTCACGTTTTCTTACATCAGTATCCGCACAGACAAAAGATTTATCAAGAATTTTGTAAGAAAAGTAAACCTGAACCTTGAGATGCTTCAGAGAAGTGGTGTTGCTTAGTTCGGCCCAGGAGGAGGTGCACAAATATTTAGGGATTCGCTTCTTTCCGGTGCTCGAATAGTTACATCGTAATCATCATGCAGAAAATTTTTGCATCGTAAGATCAATCTTGGCGGTTAAGTGTACGAGCAGAGTATACTTAGCAACGACTTAGAGAAACCGTTAGATCAAGCCTTCAGTTTTTGTTTGTTTGTGGTCGAGTTTAATTATCTGCTTTGATTGATAAATTGTTGTTTGTGCATTGTCTAAAAGGTAAGGAGCTAGTTTTTGGGATCCATAACGTTAGCGACGGGTACCTACTGAGCAAAATAACTCTTTTGTTATTTTGCTCTGGGTACCTATGACTTCTTTAAGTTTGTCCAACCGTTAGTTCTCACAAAGTTTTGAAGAAATTTTTTCAAACTTTGTGTGAGGATCCTTCGGGCCAAAGTAAAGATAATGTTCGTAGATGGGCCAAGGAGTGTTCTATTTGAGGGATGGGAAGGAGGTTCCGGATTATGCGAATGAAGGGAAGGTTTCTGCATTGTGCTTTCACACTGACTTAAGTTATTATTCGACCCTTTTACAGAGACGTTTAAAGGACGCCTCGCACTGCATAGTGTTTCTGCTAAGATGTTCTGTGATAGTTGACTACTTAAATCTGAGTTATGCTCACAGAAAATTCCACACTGCTTCAGTTATTTTTATACCTTTTCCATGTCCCTTGCCTTGACAAACTTGGCAAATTTGGATAACCGGTATTCGGACAATAAGCTTTTCGGAAGCAGTAGTTGTGTTTTTGCCGATACCATGGTATCTGTTACCACGGTAACTGGTTCTGCAACTAGTCGCTTTTGCAGTTACCGTAATATCTGATAAACGGTTGCTCTGCAAAAACGACAATTGTCGAAATTGCGCTTTTCGGAAACATCACAAAAGAAAAACAGATATCCAGTCACATCACTAAGTGCCTAACTTCTTTCCCACCAAGTGGACAAAAGTTGATGAAATTGAGATGACTTTTCAGATACGACGATTAGTTACCACGGTACCACGATAACGACTTTAGACCGTAGTATCAGATACCGGGCCATGGTACCTGCAAAAACGCCACTAATGATCGGGAGCTTGATACGTCTTGTAAAGAGAATGTAGGTGGCAAGCGTGATGATTAGTCTATTGCTAATATAGTAGATAGGAAACACTTATGAAGTGTGGAATCTTGGGAACGAGGATGAATGGAAATACCACTGACGTTGAATGATTTACTGTCATTAGTACGACGTACTCTTAAAGGGGAATAAAGGTCCCTTTATAAACAGGAAAAGGCTTCGAAAAGCTGCTTTATTAATAGTTTAATAAAACTTAGATGTTACTGTTGGCTCTCGATGAACTTATTTTTTTTTTTTTTTAGGGGGGGGGGGGCTGGTTGGTTGGCTGTGTGGTGGTGTGGAGGTTGGCTATTCGCGAGAACACCTGATGAGTTATTTTATTTTATAATAAAGATTACTTTTTCCCAACCAACGGGGCATAGAGCCCTTAGGATTTTGTTTAAATGAATAGATTTTGTTTTTGTTTTTGTTAGTACTTTGTTAGTTGTATGTCGTATGTATCAATAAAAAAGAACTTGAACTTGAACCATAAATATTCCTTCTGCACTGCGAATCATAATTGCCTGTGCTTAAACGGATAAGTAACCTGTTTAAAAAAAAAATGATTTTGGCCCTTCTTGGCAAGTCCCAAAACTAGAAAAGTCAACATGTGATAAAATAAATAAAGATTCTAGTAACTAGAAATATCTGATTTTGGTGTGTTTCTTCGTAAGAATATCGCTCGAATAAAACAGCTGATGTGTCCGTTTAGCGCAGTCAACACTGTTAGAAATCTCATAACAGATAGAACAAGGATGCGCAGTTTTAAATAGACACTTAGGATGTTAGCTGTATCTTTCTCAAACGATGCGCATTAGTTGCGTTTTTCAGATACCATGGTATCTGATACCAACGGTCTGAAGTAATTTTCGTAGTTACCGTGGTATCTGATACCACGGTCAAAAGGCGTTTTTATGGCACTTGCCCTTCGGCCAAGTGCCATATAGCGATTGTAATGTCTGTCCGTCAGTGAGTCTGTCGGTCCCGGTTTTGCTAGTTCGGGCACTTCCAGATAAGCTAAGACGACAAAACTTGGCCGGCGTATCAGGGACCGGACCAGATTAAATTAGAAATAGTCGCTTCCCCGATCCGACCATCGGTAGGGGAGTGGTTAGACGGGGAATCTTGAAAAATTAGGAAAAATGGGATATTTTTAGCTTACGAACGGGTGATCGGATCTTAATGAAACTTGGGATACGGAAGGACCTCGTGTTTTAAATCGAGACCGGATCCGGTGACACGTGGGGGGGGGGAGTTAGAGGGGGAAACCGGAAATCTTAGAAAACGCTTAGAGTGGAGAGATCCGGATGAAACTTGGTGGACAGAACAAGCACAAGTCCTAAATACGCCACTGACAGAACCGGAACAGATCCGCTCACTTTGGGGGAGTTTGGGGGAGGGGGGGGGGATGAATTTCTAGTGATCCCTCGAGTTCGGTGCTTCCTGATGTGCTAGGACGACGAAAATCGGCAGGCATGTCAGGGATCCGACTAGATTAAATAGGAAATAGTCACTTCCCAGATCCGACCATCTGGGGGGGGGGGGGGGAGGGGGAAGCAAAAAATGTAGGTATTTTTAACTTTTAACGTCGCACTTTAAATCCGGGCCGGATCCGATGAAACTGGGGGAGTTGGAGAAGGGAACCGGAAATCTTGAGAAACGCTTAGAGTTGAGGGATCGGGATGCATCTTGGTGGGAAGAACACGCACAAGTCCTAGATACGTCATTGACATAACCGGACCGGATCCGGGCACTGTGGGGGAGTTGGGGGGGATGTCAGAATTTTTAGCGATCCAGTGAGTTCGGCATACTTCCTGATGTGCTAGGACGATGAAACTTGGCAGATATGTCGGGGATCCGAACAGATTGACTTGAGAATAGTCGTTTCCCCGATCCGACCATGGTGGGGGTAGTGGCAGTGGAAGGATCAGTGGCATGCATGCACAACTTTTGAACGAGTGATTGGATTTGAATGAAACGTGTAGGGTGGAAAGAGCTATCGCCTCAGATCTTCTGTGTCCGGGCCGTGTCCGATACCTGTGGAGGGATGGGGGTGGGGGTCGGAAAACTCAAGAAACGCTTAAGGCAAAGGGATTGAGAAGGAACTTAATCGAGAGAACAAGCATTCCTCACATTCTTTTTCCGTCTGCTTTCTTTTCTTCTTTCCGTCCTTCTGAACTTTCTGCGCTAAAAGTTACTTATTATAAATTCTCTAAATTCCTTCTTGGTTTCCCGATTTCTGCGAGTAACTCTTTCCTAACTTCGAATTTTAAAGTGAAGAATCCTTTGGAAACTTTAAACAGTAAAATTCAGAACTTTCATAAAAAGGCTGACAACATTCTTCTTCATCACAACCTTTTTCCTTTTTTCACAAAAAAATCCCCTGCTTAGTTTGTTTATTTTGAGCTTCGTTTTCTTTTTTTTTCTTTCATGTACTTCATTGTGTATTTAGTAGGCTAATTTGTTTTTAACGGTCAGCTGTTTATTAGTATGTAAGTGAGTGTGAGTTTGACTGACATGTTGTTGTTCCTTTTTATACATTACTCTTCAGTTTTGAAGGATTCAAATAAATAATAATAATAATAATAATAATTAGGCCTAGATACGAACTTGACAGAGTCAATGGTTTCGGGGCTCTGTGGGAGAAGTTGGAGGGGGTTTCGTTGAATTCTGGTAGTCGCGAGTTTATCAGTATTTCTTGTTGGGTGATTTCTGAAAGCGCAATTGTAGTTTTTTCAGAGCAACCATAGTATCAGATACCACGGTAATTGCAAACACGACTAATTGCAGATCAAGTTACCTTGGTATCAGATACCATGGTATCTGCAAAAACACAACTATTGAAATGGTGTGCACACGAAAAGAGCCCCAAAACAGCCGGAAAATCTGCTGACGTTTTCGTTTGTCTTCATGACATCGGAAAGTCAGCAAATTTTTTTTTTTGCTCTTCCTGGCAATACTTGTTATGTCGTAACATTTACAACCGATAATATCCCAAGTGAAATCTGTTGAAACTGCGCATTCTTGTGTTATCTGTTATGAAGTTTCTGACAGTGTAGGCTAGCAACTAAACCTTGAGCCCAAGCTGACTAAGAAACATATATTCATATTGTGGATACTAACGGAAACGTCAGCTACATATATGCACATATTCTATGAATATCGTGTAGGCTATCATCCGCCTGATGATAGCCTGAAAAGCAGACTTATTTTTGAAAAGCAGACTTATTTTTGTATCGTTTAACTGAGTGCACTGAATTATTTGGGTTATGCCAAGTTTTTTTTTCCACTATCTGCTCTAGTAGCGACGTAGGGAATATCTACGGCCGCCCACACAGTGCAAATTCTACTTAGACCTGGAAGATTTGAATCTCAATACAAACGCGGCTTTTCAGTGGCCACTGATCAACTGACGGCAGGAGGCTCACCTAGAGCGTGTTCCATCCTACTTACCGTAGTTACTACGCATGACGTCACGAAGTTTGGCTTTTTGCAGTCAAGGCTGGAACAGTTTTTCTATTTTCCAGCAGAATATCATGCCACGGGCGAAGCCGACCAATCACGTTACAGAGATCCGTAGTTACTACGCTTACTACGCTCCCGAGCGTGGTAAGCAAATATTTACTATTTCGATAAGGTTGGAACGGTCAGCGTAGTAACTTCTGGTGAGGTTGGAACGGAAATAGTAACTAAGTTACTATTTGTAGGGGGGTGGAACAAGCTCCTCCTGAACGCTTCTTTTTCATAAATTGTTCTGGTCGATCATACAACAAAGGGACAACCGCATAGACGTACCACAAATCCGACAGAGAAAGTCCACTGTCCCAAAACTGATTATTCGTGAATATAGCGGAGCATCAAAGCAACGCATTTTCGTCGGATTTAAGCGAATAAGCGAAGGGTAAGTACAGTAGAGGTATGCTTATGTGAACACTTTTTTAACTGTTACACAACCTTGCTTTTGTCAATTGCATATAAAACAGTAAAAGAGAAAAGAAAAATTATAAACTTAATATCAGCTAACAGCCAAGTATTTCAGGGTCATCGCAACACAAACTTGAAGCAGAAATTCAATTTATTTTCTTTGATTTTGAATTTAAAAAAAAATCTTCTTCCTCTTTTGACTGCATCTGCAGGTTCGGACCGCCATCTTTTCCATTGAAGTTGCGTTCCACTTGGCAAAATTTCAAAATTAACAAAGGAAATCAGCTGCTAGTTCAGTCACTTTCATCACTGAATTAGCAAAATATTCAAAAAGTGCAAACGGCATGAATGGTTATTATCAGTATTTATTGGAAAAAGTGCCTTGTTGGGGTTTTAGTTTTTTCTTCGGCGATCGTTCACATTTACCAGACGTTCACATAAGCATACCTCTACTGTAGATTGTCCTATCTCATCCCTTTTCGGTTAAACTTTGATGTTCAGTTGAGCGTTCGTGTTAATCAGTTGTTTCTCTGCTAGGTACAAACGTTGTCTATTCGTGCAGAAAAGGATATTGGCTCCGAGGATCTTCCCTTCTGGTGTGTAGGGAGAACGGTTGCTGGGATCCACCCAGTCCTCCTGTCTGCGTTGGCGACAGCACGTTATTCGGTAAGGGGCTTGTTTGCTTTGGAGTTTAATTGTTGAGTTCGAAACCATGGAGTTAGGATATTCTGATTGTTTTAGCCCATATTGCTATGGGATTGGGAAACCTGAAGTACATCACTAACTAAATTGCATTGAGTAGTATTTTTAAAGTAATATAAAGTACTCCTTGAGCCCAAGTTGACTGCGGAAAATATATTCAAACAATGCTTAAAATGGATACGTCAGCGACGATGCTTTGGCCTATATATCGTGAGGTACAACGTTGGGGAAAGAGCGAATCTGCAATAAATAACTGAAGCTTCTACAGACTATAAATATCCTATTCCGGGAAGTTACTTTAAATATGGTATTTAAAAGGTATTTAATGGTATTTAAAAGTAATTTTAAATGGGAGGGTAATTACTTTAAGGAGGACCCTTGCCAAGAAGGGCCGAAAAATCGCTGCAAAAGCGTCGTAGCTGACGTATCCGTTTTATGCGTTGTTTGAATATAAAGTTTAAATTTTTGTTTTCGAAATCGACGGGATATCCTTGACTCCGGGCGGAATAGAGCTTAAAGATAGTCGGAATAGAGCTTAAAGACATTTAGGAGTGGGGGAGGGGGTTCAAATTAAGGGGCGAACAATTTTTGTCATCAGATAATGAGACACCGTAGTCGATTTAGGGCAAACCGGTTAGAGGTCTTCAAATTTTGACAAAAGCGGTAAAATTTGAGCTTTAGTTTCAAAACCATGTAGAAGGGATCAGAGGCGTTACTAACCAAAATGTTGGGGGGGGGGGCAATGTATTTACCAACTGGCTATTCACTTTAAAACCCAACTTTCTTGACAATAAAGTGACCATTTTGACGAAGAATTGTGATTTTCAGAAAAACCGACAGTTTTCAAGAAAAATCGACAATTTTTACGAAAAACCCATTGTTTCCAAAAAAAAATCTACTGGTTTTAAGAAAAAGCTCGGCGCTTTGTGCCGGACTCAAGTATTGGTACCAACTGGCCGACAACATTTGGGGGGGGGGGGTCCCATACGTAATGCCCCTGGATGGGATACCCTGGGCTCCGGGCTCATGGGGCTACTGAAAATAAAATGGAAGGTCGACAGATGAACTCATGATATCAGGTATCTAACTAAAGTTTGCAGGGGCCTAACCAAAACTTTGATTTTTAAACTAAATCTGGCAAATTTTAATTTTGTCAGTGCTTCAAAAACCTTTCATGGGTTCACGTACTGGCTGTCGATTTTTTTCCCACATTCCCTTATGAGTTCGGAAACAAAGGTACCTTGGCTACAGGTTTTGGAGAGCAAACTTTGTATGAAATACCATATGACTTAGAGAACCGCTTCAAAGACCTGCCATTACCTCAATATTATTTTATTTTAAATCCGGAATACGACCCAGAGGTCCCTAAGCGAACTATCTCTCTTCCACTTAGACTTGGAACGGAAGTTTCGGATATGAGAAAACTGTCACAGTTTTTTCCTCAACTTGAGGGCGATTCTGGCGATCTCTTGGATTCACTTTCCGAAAAGCAAAGCGAGAATCCGCCGAGGGCCAGAACAAGCAAAAAGTCGCTGAGCCTTAGTTGCACCTTTACAATTTCTCGCTGACTTGCCGAAATCACTTTCCACTCGCAAAGTGGATTCACTTTCCAAGTGCTGGCGAAAACTAGCGGAGCGCGAGAACAGCTTTGGAAAGCGAAGCGACTTTTAGCCGAAGTCGCAAAAACAGCTGGCGCATAAGCTCGCGGAGCTTTCTATACCGTGCCCTTTGTATAGCTCTGTTAAAAATTATATAGTTTTGGGCAAGATACAGTTCACCACCTCTTAGGTCAGTGCCAAGAGCTTTATTCACTGGCTGCAGCTGGGGTGAATGTTGTTGTTTCCTTCCCTGGTATCTTAAAGGACCCTCGCACTATTTAATCTTCAACTTACAGTATTTTAAAATATTTGAGTACTTTAAAACTGTGCTGTAACATTTTTAAATACACCTTTTTTCTGGCAAAATTTAGCTTGAATTCTAGCTTTTAGTGTGGTTTAAACTCACAAATATTCCAAGCCTTCAACGCCTACTAGAAGTGACGCACCCTTCTTCTAAATAGGGGATATATACTACAAATTGCCCCGCAGGAAACACTGCGTGGAACACTTTGTGGAAACACTGATGATCAAAGTGTCTTTTTGCTATCCGAAATGAAGGCTTGATTCATACGAAAGAAATAAACCACATTTCTTCTTTTTTTAATAAAAAGGAGTTTGGTATTAGATGGTCAAAGTTGGACAAAAACAGAACGTCGCCATATAGCTAAAATAGAGCTTCCATTATGGTTGCATTTTCTCCAAAATGCCTAACTCTTACTGCAGTCTGTTAAAAATATCAGCAAGTTCCTGGTAAATCCGGAAAAAGTCCAGAAATCCTGCAAAATCCTGGTATCTCAAAAATCCTGAAAAAATCCTGCAGGGACCCAAAAATCCTGAATTTCAGGATAAATCCTGCAAAGTGGAAGCACTGCAAATAACCCACGGTTTTGGCTGTTTTAAGCCTTTTTTGAGACCCGTTGACCTGTAGCGAAAACAGGGAAACAATTTACGTAATCGGTTTTTCTGATGGATGAACTTCTCGCAGCTAGTCAACCGTCGATAGGTGATACGCATCGAAGGTAGCAAAACACGGCAAACCAGCGTGGTTTTGTTAGAGGGGTTAGAATGTACCGTACGAAATTGGGGTCTCCGGGTTTAGAAATATATGGACTGATTATGGAAGTAGGTTGCATTAGTATTATAGGTACGACAGGTCCTTTAAGGTAACAAGAAAGGGCGACTTTTTTTTTCATGTTTAATGACATGAAGACAAGGAAATAGTTTTGTTTCGGAATTTTGTTGGAGTCTAAGGCTTCTGATGTATGGCCTGATTTTCCTTTCTCTGATCAAATTAAATGCCCCTTTAGCGAGTGCCATGATCAGCAGGGATGATTTCAGAAGTTTTGCACGAAATTATGTGCAGTTACTTTTTCTAGTTGCCAAAGCTTTGATTTTCTTTTAATAGTTCGGGAAATCAAGAAACTAATGGGAAAAGGTTTAAAACTTTAATTATTATACTTTTATTTATTATTATTATTTATCAAATAAATTATAGTAATAAAAAACACAAAAAATTGCCCTTGCTTTGACATTTACAAAACGTAATGAACAAAATAAAACTTATCTTAAAACTTACAAAACTGGCCTTATACCTTAGTAAAGTTTGTCCATCAATCTGTCTGACATGTAGCACAATAATCTTGGAAGGGGTTTGGGTATATCGATAACATTCGTGTGAGGGCCCTTTGCATGAAAGTACAAGTTAGAGATGGGCTCCTTGATGATAGTGGTTCAGAGTGTTGATAGTGGGGTAATCTCTAAAGTTCCTGCTTGGTGGACACCAGGACAGAATCCGACGAAAACTGGAAATTTATTAGGCGTCGGCTTTATCTGGTGTTCGGGGTTTTGATCTGATTGAATATCTTCCAACTTAGTTTTCCTATTTAGTTGATAATGTACCCTCAGACCAGAATCCGGCGAAAACAGGAAATTCGTTAGGTCTAATAAATGCCTTGATCAAGCTATTCGTGTCAGTGTAGGGACAATAAGACTGAATCTATCAATCTAGTGTATCTTAATAACGGGTAAATGATAGGGTACAGTCAAATCTAATGTAAACAGGAAATTTTGTTCTTTAATTCCCTTAATGGCCATTTAAAAATTGCACTAGAGTTGTAGTGACGAGTAAAGCAAGACACGAACAGATGTGGCTTATCCAAGGGTAGTTGCATTTGTCGTTTGGTCGGCTTCGTCCAGAAACTCAAAATCTGGAGAGTCGGAGTAGATTAAAAAACCTAAATAAAAGAGACCTGAGGAAAATAACTTGTGGTCCAATATTATAACCAAAGAGCCGTAGTTTTCGTAGAAATTAAAAATAAGTGTACCTAGATTAACAAAAGCTATTCGTGCAACTTTAAAATAAGCAGTTAAAGATTTACGTCTGTTTGCCGTAAAGAAGGGATACATCTTAAGATACTCCTGATACCGACTGAAGTCAGAACAGTGATCCTGCATAGGAACAGGGATTCTGACTTAAGGAAGACAGACAAAATTAACAAAAAGAACAGGGATCCTGACTTTCTCGTTTTCTGGCGTGTTCCTCCCCCTATGCTGCGATTCAATCTTATCCATGTTAATGTTGATTCTTGAATAGTGAAATTCTTTGCTTGTTGCCGTCACGGCATCTCAAGCAGTGGCGCGATTTCAGAGACCGGTTATGCAAATGTTGCCAGTATCCTCATCGAAAGCAAAGTACATGGAAAGTAAAGTGGTCAGAACATTCGAGCAGAAACAGTATGTAGTGCGAGATGTCCTTTAACGTTTTGGGTGGCCAACATGTCATTGTTCTTAGAGTTTGGATGTTCGTTTGTATTCCTGGAAAGTCCGAAGACTAATTGGAAAAAGCTGGGAAACGTATCGAAATAAAAATAATTTGCCTCCGTCGCATGTTTGAGCTTGAAGCCTCTTTATATCCGTGATGATTTTTATTTCGTCTGTTGATGGATAGGGAATTTAGGCAAGGTTACCGGTCATTGGGAATAGGCTCATTAAGAATTGGTTGTCGAGTGGGGGTCCTCATAAGGATTTCCTGATGTTTAAGAATAATGCTCCAGTCGTCAGTTGCCAGTCGTAAATAAGTGTTTGTTGGAAGAAGCTTGGATCTGGATGCAAATTAGTGAATTGAGAAGAAAACGGGCTTAAATTCCGAGTGAAAGCTTCTGCGCTTTCTTTTCACAAAATAATTGTAATAATCTCATAATAATAATAATAATAATATTTCAGCCTAAGCCGACTGTGAATCATAGTTTATTCGGATACGTCAGCTGAACTTTATTAAAGCGATATTTCGGCCCTTCTTTGCAAGGGTCATCTCCAGGCTCAAGCCGCTCTAGCTGGGAAGTCACTTGTGAAAAACAACCAAGGATTCCAAGCTAGAATTGAAAAAAGTCTGGATTCTAAGCGCTCCTGAACTCCAGTCGATTGTGAACGGTTCTATCTTTCTGTTTATCATATAAATTCAAGACAGACTCGTACTACTTAATGTCACTTTTAGCTACAAAGCCTGGATACTGACTAAAATCAAAATTACAGGTTTCACTAAAACAAGAATGCTTATTTACATGTTGTATATTTAACAAATTAAACAAACTGATCAGTATTTACATTGACCCTACAAAAAGTGTAGCTTACTAACCCCATGGAGCTTGAATATGCGACAACCCTAATTACAAACTGGATATGAAGGCTACTCTGTGTCAGCAGTTTCAAAACGGATAACACAAGGATGCGGAAGAGCACGAAAACTCGCCGAAAAGTATAAAATATAATGATGACAAACAAAAAGTCAGCATCGGCGGGCTTTCGGCTCTTCTGTCATGCATAACGTTTTAATGCGTAATGCTTGAAAAACATAATAGCTAACATCCTAAGTGTTATCTGTGGAAACCGCGCATTCTTGTGTTATCTATAGATATTCCTTCAGCCCAAGCTGACCGCGAATGATATTTGAAATGCAGAGCGGATACGTCAGCTGCATTTTATTGTTGTCGCAACACTTTTTTTTATGGGACTTGCAGCCTCTGGCTCAAGTGCCATATTCCAATTGTCGGTCAGTCCGTTTGTTTTTCACACTTTTTCGAGTTAGGGTACTTCCAGATGTGCTAGGACAATGAAACTTGGCAGGCATATCACGGACCCGACACTATTAACCTGGAAATGTTCAGTTTCCCAATCCGACCATATGCGGGGGACTCGAGGGCGGTGGAAACTGGAAAATTGAGGACAGTTTGTCACACTTTTTCGAGTTAGGGTACTTCTAGATGCGCTAGGACCATGAAACTTGGCAGATATATCAGGGACCCGACCAAACAAATGTAGAAATAATCCGGCACTGTAGGGGGAGTTGGGGGGGGGGGGGGAGACAACAAATCTATAGAAACGGTTAGAATCGGAGTGATTCTTGCTGGGGAGAACAAACATCTGCTCCAGGTAAATCTTGTACACAATTGGACTGGACCCGGACACTTGGGGTGTGGGGGGGGGGGGTCCCGGAATTCCGGTTTTTGGGGACTTTTACGACGAAGACTTGGCAGGCATACCAGGGAAACTGACTTGGAAATTAAAAATTCCTCGGTATGATAATCTTAGGGGGGAGTGGAGGGAGGAGAATCCGGAATATTGAGTCATCCGTAACTTAGGAACAGGTGATCGGATTCGAGTGAAATTAATAGTTGAACAGAGGACATTTCTCTCTGGTGATCTTTTTCATTTCCGGACCGGATCCGACAACTTCGCCTGAAGTTGTTAAGCCTGAATCAGCCACTTGTAACGACATGAAGTATTTAATTCTAGCTGATTATAATAACTCTCGCAAAGCGACTGTTGGCGCAAATCTCCTGGTGCTCGAACAGTCGCATTACCTCGTTGTATCCAAGACCCTTTCTCTCGTATTCGCATTGCCTCACACGCAGTGCCTTTTTGCCCGATCTTGGCAACACATAAAACAAAGGTAAAAAGCTGGTATATAAGGAGCAATGATTTTGCACAAGGTAGTCAGTCCTAAGACGAGAGCCAGTCTCAAGTCAGTCTTAAGTAAGTAGTGATTAAGGATCGTTGGATTAACAGATGTATTCGATGTATGCAGAACTTCAATATTAAAAGTATGTGTGTTTTCTAAACACTGTTTATTGAATGTAGGACCTAGGACCTACTGTCCGAACTCCCCCCTCCACAGTTACGAACCAATCCTTCGAGGATTAATATCAGATTACCCGGTATAGTCTAATATGTACCAACCGCTCGGGTACACGCTACACGTATATTAGATGCTCGGTATCGGACAACAAGTTAAAGGCGTAAAGACACACGAGAGAGTCATAACGTAATTTAACACACTGAAACCAAAAATAGACCGACATCAAATGTTAGACATGTAGAGGACTTGTAAGCAACAGTCTACTGTTAGATAATAATCATCTTCGGCAATGAGGGGCTTGCAACTTTTGTTAGTTGGTGTACCTATAATTTGTTTCCGGTGTATTTGATGGTAAGAACAGTTTGGTTCCGAATTGTAAGATGTGTAGGGGACTTGTAAGTTATGATCGGCTCTTAGGCTATAATCTTCAGCGATGAGGCGTATACAACTTTTGCTAGTTCGTGTACCTATTATTTGTTTCCGGTGAACTTGATGTGTATCATGGGAGATGGACTTCTAAGTAAGAATCGGTTGCTAGAGTGGGTTCGTGAGGTTTAGAAATGTGTGAAAATTGGTGCACATTGTATTCGCTCTCTGTAAATTTGAGAGTAAGAAAGTTCGTCTCGATGGTCTGTCGCTGTCTAACCTATTATTAAGTGGTTTTGCAACGGGTACAAATGATAATGTAAAATAGTGAGGTAGTTTCGTCATAGTTAATAGAGTGTCTTCTATGATATTTTGATCCTGAAAAGTTACGGATAGCTTTATAACAACAACTATATTATATAAGATAATGTTCCAAGTTTTCATCCGTCACGATGTCTACGATTGAAAAGGATAAAGTTCAACTGGCTGGAAAGTCATTTTATTACATTCCTGCTATATTCTGTTGTTGTTGTTTTTTCCACCGCTGAGAAATAGCATTTGATCAGTTCAGTTCAGGTTTTTATTAAAATCAAAATAAAGGAACAAAATAAATTTCGACCCCTACATAGCTCCATGGCCCGTTACATAGGGGTTAATACCACAATAATTAACAAATGAACGAGTCTCTTAACTATTACAATAAAATAAAAGAGAACAATTGAAGAATTTTGTCTGTAATCACAATCATGTGATTACAGACGATTACTGATTTAACCGATGGCAAAGAAACAAAACCAAAGTGTTGCTCTCGCAATACTTCAGTCAGCTAGTTAGAGCTATAATTCGGCCCTTCTTGGCAAAGGTCCGCTTGAGCCTGAAGGAGGGTCTATATTCGCACAGTTGAATAACTATAAACTTGGGGGGAGCGATGTGATAGAATCACATATTTATAAAGTTTTATTTTCAGTTGTTTTATTTAAATCCTTTATCATCAGCTCCGAGCGTACTCGTTACTTCAATGTATTCTATGTTTGCCAGTACGTTGCGTGCCTCGGGGCTTCCGATCCGTTCAGTAAGTGAATGTTGGAATTGTAGTCGAGAGTCGAGAATATAAGGCCTTAAGAGAGAAGAGCTAAACTCTTATATGGGTTTAAGATGAAATTTTCTGCCGTTGGGATCAAGTGTGGGGACCCGGAGGAGACTGTGGACCACTTCATGTCATATTGCCAGGAACTCAATGATTTAGGGTTGGATCCGAGCTGCTCCAGAGACAGACAGGTGATGAGGAGTGGCTAAATGGTCTGATGTGTGGTCGATCATTTACTACTAATAAAAGCCTGGCAGTGTTTGTCCAGGTTGGACTGAAACACAGGTCTTTGTTCTCTTAAAGTGTTTTAATTAGTTTTCTTTGTTTTGTCTTCAGAAAGTGTGCTGAATTTGCAGTTAGTATTCGATTTGCATAATATTTTTTGTACCATGGCCCGTTGGGCTTTCCATGTAAAATACATACAGAGCTTCCGTGCACTTGCCCCTGTAACACTTGTGTTATCTGTTATGAAACTACTGACAGTGTAATCAGTTTATTACAATCTATTACTCATTTATTTTAGGACGATCGGAGTACGAGCCGGATGAGGCGTCATCTGCTACCACCCTCCTGATTTCTGTTGGCACTGCTTGCTGCGTCGTTTGTCTTTTGGCAATCGTCTGGCTCCTCGTAGTCTGCACGTCACGTGCCGGTAAGTTTTGTTACCTTTCACCGTACTCAAGAAACCTCTTGCTTTTCACTATTTTCACACCCCCGGTGTGAAAACACCTCTTTACAACCTCTACCTCTACCCAGTGCCGTCTTTACCCTAGGTCGGTTAGGCCTGGGCTGGGGGCCAGGGGAAACGAGAGGCCAAGCGGCCGGTGCAAATTGCTGAGAAACTGGGCTAAGGTTACTAGCCGTGTTGCCTAGTTCATTACCATCTAGTATCCAGGTGTGACCAACTATGTTGCACCGTCATTTACGTTACCGAAATATGCTCCGATTTGATCAGTGTTTCTCGACCTAGAATCGTGTGTGCTAATGTGCTGGCGCTTTTACAATTTTGATTCATGAAAAGGGGCCAAAACCGATGGATGACCTAGGGTCCACCAACAGTAAAAGACGGCACTGCCTCTACCTACAATCCTGGTGAATCACTTTATTTGAATTTTTCGCTTTTCAGCGTTAGCCGACATTTTTCTGCGTTGCTAAACGATAACTTGTTTTTAAGTATCCCTTCAGCAGAAGCTGACTGCAAATCGCGTTTGACAGTGAAAAACGGATACGTCAACTGAATTTGATTAGAGCCATATTTCGGCTCTTCTTGGTCCTCTTGAGGCTCCAGCCGCTCAAGCTGAAAATGAATTTGTGGAAAAACAACTAAATATTCTAGCTTAAGTATCTGATTTTGTGAAGTTACAGTCGGCATGCGCTAACAAGAGAATGACTAATTTGACTAGGCAAGGATGAATATTTTTAAAAACACTATACTTCCAGACCATTTTATCGTGAAGAGCTTTTTCTAGTAAGAGCTATGCTTTACAGGAGTTGATTCATAAGCTATATCACATTTGCAGCGCCTAGATGACTCACTTTCAAGCCGATAGTCTAATAGTGTGAACACACGATCAGGATTTCCTGGCCGGATTTTCTGCTCTTTTGTCATCTTGTTGAAAAAATATCAGCTTTTCCATATGGAACTGATGGTGGTACTTGAATTCCAGTCCTCCAGCAGTCGACCCGATCGCCTGTTCAAGGCATAACCAGGACTCTGTACGAACGTGGTGTTATCTATTGGCGAGATTCGAGAAGTACGCTACTGGGCACTGTCAAAGTAGTTCTCAGCACAACAATCAAAGAGCATGACATATGTTTAGCTTGTATATGAAGTAAAAGGAAACAAAAAAACAGTTTAGTAGTTGGCAGTGTTTACTTCTCTCAATTAATTTTTTCCTGGTCCTCTCAGCGACACAAGTTTGGCACCTGCTCTTTCACTTTTACTTTAAAATCTTTACTTCTTTACTACTTCAAAAATTCGAAATTTTTTCTTTACTTTTTACAGCAACTAAACTTACTTAAAGGACATCTGAACAATGAAACCACACCTGAACACACCAAGGAGAATGCATTTACAGACATGGCCACGGACAGCATTCTTCTCCTGAGCGTGACGTTTTCAAAATAATGATGTTTGTTTCTGGAGGTTTGCACATGCAGACTCTAAGACAAAAAGCGCAATTCATTCAAATCTTGTACAGCGCTGGCCGGATCGTATTGGAATTTTTTCTAGATATACGTTTGGGCTTAACTGGTTAAACAATATTCCAGAAGAAGGGTTGATCGGAGAAATTTGTTCATTTCTAAAATTGTTCGGTACTGAAATAAGGAAAGATGCAAAATGGAGCAAAAATCATAGCTTGGAAACATTATTTCGTATCTGGATTGGGTTTTCTGCAGGCAATGTTAACGGAAGTCATACAGATAGGGGTGATACTTGGTACTCTTCATTCGGGTGTCCTTTAAAATAAATCAATGACAAGCGTCTACGACATTATTGTAGGAAGGAAAATGAGGAATAAAAAAAAACTAATCACAAAAGTTTATCCCACACACCATCGGTGTCAAGCGGAAACCACGTATCTGGTTAAGTTTGCGATTTCCACTTTTCGACACAGTTCTACTCGCCGAAAAATTCTGCCTCGAACGGTGCGTATCTCGATTGCCTCCGACTCACAGTTTGGGAGATACAACCAAGATGGAAACCACGTTATCTCGGATTAACACAGGGGGCTGTACTACAAACGAGAAAAAGTTATTATGTTTTTTTCACCTCCTGAAAAGTTTTGAAGAAGGGAGATACGTGGTTTACGCTTGACACTGACGACATAGAGGTGTCCTTCCGCCATAGGGTACCTCTACTGCAAGCTCGTGATGTAAATACCAGCAAATGTATGAATAGACAAACAGAAAAAGTCAGTGTTGCCGAGTCCGGTGCAAAAATCAAGTATGGCAGACTGGTCCGCCTCCGATCTAAAAATGAACCTGCAGTGGCCGAATGCGTGTAGGTCTTTCCTTACATCGTCCTTTGCTCACGATTTAGCATTTTGCCATGTAATTCAACTAGCATACTTCTCCCTTCTCTTCTTAACCTTTGAACGTTGCCTAGATATCTTGACTTCCAGTTTTAACCCTTCGTGCTTTACTACGCTTCGCTGTCTCCATTTTCTGCTTCAAGAAACTGAGCACGAAGGAAATAGCAAGTTCGGATGTTTCTTATTAAAGAGTGAAGTTTGCCACTGTCGCCTTTGACGTATGTATCGTCTAGCACACATCAATCATGCCAAAAAAAGAAATCCTCTCCCACTCAACTTTGTAGACGATGGCAGGAAAACAGCCTTGATGTCACCACGTTAAAGTTAGAGTCTTCCGGAACAGAGGTAGTAACATAAATCAGAGTGAGAGTCATTGCCGAACGGCCTCGCAACTTTCTGTCTGGATGTCTGGTCTTTCGTGACCCAAGGGCCCATGATCATTTGTGGATCAGTGCATTTGCTTACAAAACGGATTCCTAGCACCCTTAAATTGCGCATTGTAACCGCAAAGTGCATGGTATATTTTTACTAAACCATACTTTTTCATGAATCCAAAAGGTCCATAATCGTCTGTGCCTCAAGACAGCAAGAACCTTAGCTGTTATCATTGCCTACTACGTATGCTTACAAGTGCTGTATGAGCTTGCAGCTCTTGTTCGTGCTTGTTTCAGTGAACCTGGCTCTGACATTTTAACTAACATAACAAAGGAGGAATTGTACGATGGAATAATCAGGAAGGAGAATCGATTCTGATCACTTTTCGTTTACCACTTGGGAGACGAGGTATGCAAATAGTGAGAATAAATAGAGAAGGTATGCAAATAGTAATAGGATAAATGTCTGTTTTGTTCGCTGTCATTAAGCGGTTAGGGAGTAGTGCCTTGAAATCTGTTCCCGTCTACATAATTTTTGGGGGTCTGAAAGTTGGATTCGAAAGACGAATATCAGTCTTTCTTTTATTGCTCTGAGAAAGACGCCCAACACAGTAGGGTTATGCTTCTTCTTCTTCAGGTGACTTTTTGGGATCCCAAAACGTAAGTGGAGGGATACCTATGACATCGCAAAAGTTGTCCGTCTGTCCGTCTGTCCGTCCGTCCGTCCGTCCGTCTGTCCGTCCGTCCGTCCGTCTGTAAGCACGATAACTCTCGAAGGGAATGAGATATTTTGATGAAACTTGGTGAGAAGGTTCGTTGGGTCGTCGGACCAGTCAAGTTCGTAGATGGGCTTTGTAGCTCTACATTTAGGGGTGGGGGAGGGGATTGAAATTAAGGGAAGCTAATGTGATAGTCGATTATGGGGTAAGAAGACATGCTGAACACGATGGTGAAAACCATTTTGTCATCGGACAAGTAGTTCGCCCGGAATCCGGCCAAAACCGGAAAGTTTGTTGAAAGTAAAAGTTTTATTTGAAGTTGATTAGATGTTCGATTTAGGGGTAGGAAGACATGCTGAAGACGATGGTGAAAATTATTTTCTCGACGGACAAGTATTCCGCCCGGAATCCGGCCCAAACCGGAAAGTTTGTTGAAAGTAAAAGTTTTATTTGAAATTGATTAGATGTTCGATTTAGGGGTAGGAAGACATGCTGAAGACGATGGTGAAAACTATTTTCTCGATGGACAAGTATTTCGCCCGGAATCCGGCCCAAACCGGAAAGTTTGTTGAAAGTAAAAGTTTTATTTGAAGTTGATTAAATGTTCGATTTAGAGGTAGGGAGACATGCTGAAGACGATGGTGAAAACTATTTTCTCGACGGACAAGTATTTCGACCGGAATCCGGCCCAAACCGGAAAGTTTGTCAAAATTAAAAGTTTAATTTGGAGTTGATTGGATGTTGGATTTAGGGCAAGAAGACATGCTGAACACTTATGTGAAAACAAGTTTCTACCCGGACATGTAGTTCGTCCGGAATCCGGCCAAAACCGGAAAACTGTTGGAAGTCAAAGTTTTATTTCTAGTTGATTAGATAAGCGATTTAGGGGTAAGAAGAGATGCTGAGTCCCTGTGTGACAATCGTATTTTACCCGGACATATAGTTCGACCGGAATCCGGCTGGAATCAGAAAATTTGTTATAAGCTAAATTTCTATTTGAAGTTGATTAGATGTTCATTACTGGGGAAAGAAGATACCCTGATTTCGTCTTTGAGCTTTCTTTTTTCGCCGGACAAGTAGTTCTGGAGTTCGGCCGGAACCGGGAAATTGGCAGAAGTGGCAGGAAGTTTTCGTCAAAACAGATATGACTTATAGGGGTAAACACACATGCTGAATCCAAATCTGAACTTGGTTTTCTCAGATGATTAGCTATTTGGCCTTAATCTGTTTCTGAATTTTAATTGTAAAAATGTTCAAGGAGTCTGGCGAAGACTGGATCTGGCTAAGACAAGACCCAGTTGTCTGGATCAGATATTGAATTTTTGGGATCCCATCGAAACCTTTGGTCTTGTTGTAAAGGTCATAAGGCTAACCAGTAGTAGAAGAAGTCTTAAGCAACATTTTTGAATATCTGGAAATATGGATTCTGGGAACTGAAGATGTGCTGATTAATCTAGCCCAATATAATCCTACCTACAGTATAGAGGTATAATTCTCTGAACGTTAATTATTTTTGAAAAGTGAAGTTTTGGCTCAGTCGTAAAATGAAGACCCAAAACCCGATGAAAAAGGCGTAGCCTGCGTAGTTTTGTATGATGTATTGATATGTTATAGTAAAGAATACGATCATATAATGTGCCTCACACTAAGCCAATCTTAAGCAGTAGTATCCAGTAGCATTCTGTCTTACTATAGTAGCATCAAGTTTTGCTAATAGTAGCATCCTGTATAATGCATTAACACGGTAGCCTTGACATAGAAGCATGTAGTAGCATTAGTTTGTACTGCATGCTACTTTTTCGTACAACTTTTTCATCGGGAACGGCCATGCTCTTGCGCCCTATTTAGCTATTTTGGTTGAGTTTTTGTCCGTTAGTGTTCAGCATGTCTTATTACCACTAAATCGACTATCTCATTATTTGCCCCGTAATTTGAACCCCCTCCTCCACCCCTAATTGTTGAGCTACAGAGCTCATCTACGAACTAGACCTCTCCCTTGACCTAAAGAGTCCTCACACCGAGTTTCATCAAAATATCTCATTCCTTTCGAGAGCTATCGTGCTGACAGACGGACGGGCAGACGGTCAGACGGACAACTTTTACGAAGTCATAGGTCTCCCTCCACTTACGTTTTGGGATCCAAAAAAGTAGCACACATGATTCAGAATCTTGTCAACAGTGATACCTGATCTAGACAATTTCTGCGTAGATGCAGAACGAACACTCTGGGCCTTAAACTCATTACTATTGGAGGTCACATTAAGGGGTCATATTTTTTTTCAAGATTTTCAAAACTTTCAATTTAAGGAGAACAAAGACGCGCTAAATCCATATCTGGACTTCGTTTTAGGGCCGACAAGTAGCTCCCCCGAGTCCGACAAAAATTGCCATTTCGGGAGTGCTTATAACTTCTATATCAAGGGGTTTACACTGTCTGAGTGGCTATCGGATGTGGTTTCAAGGGTGGTTGATAAGGCTAGGTCTTCAATAGGGTCACTGGGACCTGGATGATAGCGTAGAAATCTGAAGACCGGCGGGCCTGACCTTAGGTTCCAGTCTCAAACCAATCAACAAAACGAGGGGTAGGGATGTCGTAGGTAGCCTAGGGCTCAGACGCACTCTTCTCTTTCTCTCTCAATAAAATAAACGTATACTTCTCAGTAGTATTTACAAAAAGGTCTCCTTGGTCAACAAGATGTTAAGTTGCCATTCCTAAGGAGTAATCAATTGATGATCTTGATGACCGACCGTTTTCTTCCAGGTCTCCAAGACAGTTAGAGACATACGTCATCTACCAGCAATAATCTAAACCTATTACCTGCCTAGATGGCGTATATGTTTACACCTTGGTTGGGAATGATAACGAAATAGATGGGGCTAGTTCTAAAGCCACAACACTATCGATTTATCTGCCTTGTTTTCATGTTTCTACAGACTGAATCCGGCGAAAACCGGATATTCAGCGGACAGATCGTGTTATCAATTTATCAGGTGTTTGGAGTTTCGAGTGTTGGCAAAAACACCGAAAATCGATCTTCCAGCTATGTTTTCCTACGAAGTCGATGAGGGGAGTCGGAAATGGAAATTTTTTAGCCTAGTTTCAACACATGTCTTCTTCCAGCTATTCATGGTGGAATAGAGATTGTCAGACTGAATCCAACCATCTATGTTGTTTTACTACCAGGTATATTGACTAAATTGCACGATCAAAAATATCGGAAAGTACAAAATCATCCGATAAAAGTGTATGTATAAATGTAGAGGGTGTTTGATAAGAATATTTCGAACGCCATTAACATTCCGGACGTAATCTAGGCTAGAGATGGACGGAATTAAGTTATGGATTGTGCCAAGTGGACGAATCCGACTGTTACGGTGAAAAAGTCCAATAATATTCACCTTTGGGATGCAATTGAAACCTTTGGTTTGTCTGTTTTGACCAGCAAAAGCTCTCAAAATTGTTTTCTCATCTGGTGGATGGGGGGGGGGATGGTAATTGTCTGCAGCTGAAGGGATGTTTTGGCAACAGGAGAACGTAAACAAATATCGGGGTTTCGAATATCTTCCGATTTATCTGAATCGATTTACATGACCTGACTTTGCCGTGACCGATAAACTATTGTAGAAGAAAACGTTTGAGGGAGGATGTAAAGAGATATACCTGTGAAATTCAAAAAGATTCAGACCGAGGCGTGAGTAAAATTAGGGAAAAGACGCGTGAAAGCGTTAAATGCAAAATTAAAACTGATTATGGCATGCACATTTTTCTTGTAGTAGAATATTCTTCTTTGAGCCATGACTGGGCCACACAACACAGATACAGTTCAGTTTCAGTTTCTTTATTAACAAAATTAAATAATACACTGTGAACTAACTACACCCTAAGAGAGCACTGCCCGTAACGGGTGACAGTATTCATTCATTTTTCAAGAAAAGAAATACAAGGAAAAGAAAAGAAAAAAGAAAAAAGAAAAGAAGAGAAGAAGAAGGGAAAAGTAGAGAAAACAGACGTATATCAATCAAGCAAAACATACAAAACAACTATCGGTAGAAAAAATAAACTATACATAAACAGTAGGCTACAGAGCCTACAGATGAAAAAATACCTTCATAACTAAGTGATTACCTTCTATTTAAGCTGTTCCTCACATTGTCTAATTCTATAAGAGGCGAAAGGAATTCTATAAGAGGCGAAAGTCTTATTATTGCAATTATATTATTATTATTATTATTATAAACCTGATAAACTTCTAACACAGGGAAGAGCCCTTGGAACCTATCCTGACCTGGGAAGGGGATTCCTGCCAGCTACGCTGTCCTCTCCAGTCAAAAAAAGCGGACATCTGTAATTTTCCTTGTCTAGGCCCCCCTCCAGAACATTCAAAACCTTTTTTTCTAAATCCGAACGGCAGGGAATCCGTTCGAAGACAAAATGTTTTGTTTTTTTTAGGGGGGAGGGCTAGGTGTTTACCGACTGGATCACGTAAGGATGTGATAATCTTATGTTTATTACTTTCTTTTATTTGCTTAGCTTTCCCATTTTTTAACCAAGGCACGTTCAGTTTTCAAAACTTTTGTGCCCAGCCGCCGCGTCGGAGAGCAGGAAGGTTGGATATAATCGAAAAATGCTAACAAGAGAATCGCTAGTTTCAGGTGGAAAGTAATGGTATTGACGAAAACGTTTTTTCTGATCCATTTTATAGGGAAAAGATCATTTCTAGTAAGAGTTGTGCTTTAGAAACAAGACCAAAGGTTTCGATGGGATCCCAAAAATTTAATATTTACAGACAATCGGGTATTGTAGCGGTCCAGTGGTAATCATCGGAGAAGGCTAAGTTCAAATATGGATTCAGCATGTGAGTTTACCCATATAGCCTGCGTCATGTCTACTTTGACGAAAGTTTCTGCCTTACTTCTGCCAAATTTCCGGTTTCAGCCGGATTCCGGGTGAACTACTTGTCTTGCAAAAAATTGAAGTCCGAAAACAGATTCAGCGTATCTCCATATAATCCATATCTCCATAATCAACTCCACACAAAACTTCAACTTTTAACAAATTTTCCGATTTCAGCAGGATTCGTGGTGAAATCTGTCCAGGTATAAAATGATTGTCATACAAATTCAGCAGGCCTTCTCACAAGTAAATCGAACGCCTAATAAAATTCATATAAACTTTTACTTTTAACAAATTTTCCGGCAATGACCGGATTCTGGGCGATCTACTTGTCCGGCGATAAAATAATTTTCATATTCGGATTCAGCATGTTTCACTATCCTTAAATCGAACATCTAATCAACTTCAGGTTAATCTTTTATTTTCGACAAACTTTCGGGTTTTCGCCGGATTCCGGCCTATCTACTTATCCGACGAGAAAATAATTTTCAAATTCTGATTCAGCATGTCTCCTTACCCCGAAATCAGATATCTAATCAACTTCAGATATAACTTTTACTTTTAACAAACTTTCCGGTTTTAGCCGGATTCCGGGTGAAGTGCTTGTCCGGTGGTAAAATGGTTTTCATATTTGCGTTCAGCATGTCGTCTTACCCCTTAATCAACTATCTCATTAGCTTTTAAAATTTGTTCGCCACTTAATTAGAAACCCCTCCCCCCCCTAAATATGCAGCTATCGGGCCCATCTACGAACTCGACCTTTCCCTTGACTCGAAGAGTCCTCACACCAAGTTTCATCGAAATATCTCATTCCCTTCGAGAGTTATCGTGCTGACAGACGGACGGACGGACAGACGGACACTTTTGGGATGTCATTGGTATCCCTCCACTTACGTTTTGGGATCCCAAAAATCTACTGTTTGATGAAAAATCGACCGGTTTTCCGAATGATTTCTTGAAAAAATCCATCATTTTTCCGAACAAATTAACTGTATTTACGAGCTTCTCGTCGACTCGGACAGTTGATTAGGTAATTTTTTACCGACTGTTTTTGCAGGAAAAAAAAACCGTTTTTACGAAAAACCGACTGATTTTCAGAAAACTTAACTATTGTCTTATAACTGTTGATGAACAAGACCTAAGGTTTCGGTGGGATCCCAAAAGTCTAATATTTGAACCAGACAACTTGTCTTCGCCAGGCTAATCATTAGAGAAAACCAGGTTCAGATATACCTCTATAAGCCATATCTATTTTGACGATACTGACCGAAACTTCCTGCTGTACTTCTGCCAAATTTCCGGTTTCGGCCGAATTCCGAGCGAACTACTTGTCCAGCAAAAAAAGAAAATTCAGAATCGAAAGGATCCATGTCCCATCTTATCCATGTAAAGCACATCTAATCAGTTTCAAATAAAACTTTAGCTTCTAAACAGTAACGGTTACAACCGGATTCTGGATGAATTATATGTCGGTTAAAAGATGATTGTCATATACATCCTCAGCGTCTCTTCTTACCCCTAATTCTGTCATCTAATCAACTTCAAATAAAACTTATTACTTTAGAACAAAATTCCGGTTTTGGACGGATTCCGGGCAAATTAGTTGTCCAGGAAGAAAATGCTTTTCACATAAGTCTTCAGCATATCTGCTTACCCCTAAATCAAACATTTAATCAACCTCAAATCAAACTTTTACTTTTGACCAACTTTCCGGCTTTAACTACTCATCCGGCGAGAAAATGGTTTTCACCATTCTGTGTTCATTCTAGTGTTCAGCATGTCTTCTTACCCCGAAATTAAACAATTAATGAACTTCAGATGAAACTTTTACTTTGACCAACTTTCCGGTTTTTGCCGGATTCCGGGAGAACTACTTGTCGGACGAGAAAATGTTTTTGCATATTCGTGGTCAGTATGTATCCTTACCCCATAATCGACTATCACATTAGCTGTTAATATTTTGTTTGCACCTTAATTTGAACCCCCCTCCCCCACCCCTAAATGCAGGGCTGCAGAGCCCATCTACGAACTTGACCTTACCCTTGACCCAAAGAGTCCTCACACCAAGTTTCATCAAAATATCTCATTCCCTTCGAGAGTTATTGTGCTAACAGACGGACAGACAGACAACTTTTACGATGTCATAGGTATACCTCCACTTACGTTTTGGGATCCCAAAAACCGGCCGATTTTCGGAGAAACCAAATGATTTCATGAAAAAATAGATCGTTTTTGCGGAAAAATCAACTGCTTTAACGAAAAACTTTATTTTACTATTCTTACAAGGAGTCGAATATATCGAAGCTATGTTTTCTGTTACTGACAGAATTGGTATTTCATCAATTCTTGGTGCAGTAAATTTATGTTTGCCCCCCCCCCCCCCCCAGATGTGATCCCCCTAAGCACCATAACTTTAAAGTCTGTTCTTATAGTCCTAATTTGAAATTATATTCGGTACTGAATACACGCTTACAAAACCTAGAATAAGTTCCAGTTTCGGAGTCTCGGACGTTTTTAGTGCCCCGTGTTAACTTTGGATCTCCTGGTCACTTGTAACTAGTTAGAACCGTTTCAGCAACTCAGAATGGTCCTCCGTTCTAGAACAAGACCAAAGGTTTCGATGGGATCCCAGCTTTTAATATTTGCTCCCGACAATTCGGTCTTGTAGATATTCGGTCTTCAGCAGACTTCTTAAACATTTTTACTTTTAAAATTTACAAACCGGTTAAGGCCAATGGTAATAATCGGGGAAGACCAAGTTCGTTTTTGACAGTGCAAACCGGATACGCCAGCTATATTCCAACAAGTTCAGATATATTGAGATATCCGTTTTGCGCTGTCAAATTTTCAAATATAGATTCAGCATATGGTTTACCCTATAGCCTATGTCGTATCTCCTTCCTTCCTTACTTCTGCACAACTTCCGATTTCGGCTGGATTCCAGACAAACTATTTATCTGGCAAAAAACTAAAGCTCAAAAGCGAATTCAGCACGTCTCCTTACCCCTAATCCAACCTTTAATCAACTTCAGATTTAACTTTTACTTTTAACAAATTTTCCGGTTTCAGCTGGGTTCTGAGCGATCTATACGTCCGACGAGAAAATGATTGTCATATGCAAATTCAGCATTTCTTCTTACCCGCAAATGGAACATCTTATCGAATTTAAATAAGACTTTTACTTTTAACAAATTCTCCTGTTTTGGCCGTATTCCAGACGGACTAATTGTCCGGCGAGAAAATAAATTTCATATTAGGGCTCAGCACGTCTCCTTGCTTAATCGAACCTCTAATCAAGTTCGTATTATACTTTTACTTTTCACAAATTTTCAGGTTTTCGCCGGATTCCGGGTGAACTATTTGTCCGGCGAGAAAATAAATTTCATATTCGAAATCAGCATGTCTCCTTACTCGCTTTCAAAAAATATTTGTTTTGCCCCTCAATTCGAAACCCCTCCCCCTCCCTCCAACATAGGGCTATACAGCCCATCTTCGAACTTGACCTGTACTTTGAACCAAAGGATCCTCCCACCAATTTCCATCAAAATATCTCAATCCCTTCGAGAGTTATCGTGCGGATGGACGGACAGACAGACGGAAAACTTTTGGGATGTCATAGGTATCCCTCCACTTCCGTTTTGGGATCCCAAAAATGAAACGCCACCATGATCCTGCACGGCTCTGACTTAGGACCACAAGAATCACGGTCTTCTCATTTCTAGCCATTCTTTATATTCGGCACTTAGCAGCATCTTCTCTGGTAAACTCAAGATCTTCAACCAGAACCGGATTGTCTACAGTAGCCTTTTTTTTCGTCGTGGATAGACTTAGCTTTCCTCTAATCATTGTAAAATTATTTGACTGATCACGCTTATTACGAATTCTAATTATTTCTCCCTTGCGAGTCTTGTGACCATCGTCGACTCGTTTGGGACCTAAGACATTAACAGTGGAGAGAGAAGAAATTCCCATAAGTAGCTCACGAGTCGAAACAATCAGCGCTGTTTAGCGGTTGGTTTTTGCTACGGTTGCTCTTTGACATTTCGACCCATGGTTCTACAAAATCATCATCAAACAGCAGGTGTTGCCTTATGTTCTTTGTTTGTTACGCTCACGTTCATCGTTTAGCATATTCGATAGTGCAAAACGGATACATGGTTTTGACACAAGTTCGCTTTTCCAACTTGAGCGGCTTTGAGCCTTAGAGTACCCTTGCCAAGAAGGGCCGACATATAGCTCTAATAAACTTCAGCTGACGTATCCGTTTTGCACTATCAAATATGATTCGCAGTCAGCTTGGGCTGAAGGAATATTCATCATTTAGCGTTTGAAGTACGTACAAAAACGAAACGCACTTCGTTCACCTCTTCTGTTTTATTTCAGGCCGCCATCGAAGTAGCCGGTCTTCACTTCCTTCCCGCCGTCGCCGCTCCTCCCCCACACTCCGAAGTTCCGAAGAACCGTCTGCGCCTATGCCTGCTCAGCCCAATTGGCCCTGGGGGCTACTTTGTCTCAGAGGAGCCTCCGTTCCCTCCACACCCGTTCCGACACCTAGTGAAGGAAGCCAGAGCTCAGGAGATCCAGACAGACTGGCTCTTATAGCGTTTGCGGATGGGTTACAGGTAATGTTTTCTCGGATAAGGCGTATTTGCGCCGTTCCCCGGGGATTCCAACAGCGGAGTCCTTGTGTTTTTGCTTGTAATGACTACCCATATCGATTATCGTCATCATCCGATTATCGTCAGCCGAAAAGGACTCCCTTTCGAATTCCCTGGGGAGTCGATTTGGGAGCTGCTGACGTTTTTGAGAAAGAGACCTTTCCTGAGATTGGTACTGAGTTCAGGAAAAGACGTCTGCTTTTTGCAATGATTTTTCGGTAAATAGTGTAAAGATAAAATTAAGCAAAAACAAGTCAATCTAAAGTGGGCCATAAGCTTTACAGATTGATTGCCTCACTTAATTAAAAGTTTATTTTCTTCGCTTTTCTTTTCTCTTTTTTTCTCTTTTCTTTTTTGCAGCCCTGTCCAGAAGTTTGTGTACCCGTGCCAATGTGCTAATTCGTAGATTTGGTGGGATGCTCCTGTAAAATCGTTTCTCTTCAAGGCGTACTGTACGCAACTTTATTGTGTTTCACTCGTGAACAGGCTTACCTTGAAGCGTGAGAGTGCTTTTCGGGTCCTATACAACAATTCTCTAAGGTGGCTGCATGGATTCTCTTGGTATTGTAGTGCTTCAGGTACTTTTGTTGGTGATGGTCTTCCATCTTTTGGTGAGGTGAGGCGGGCGTCTGCCCTATCACATTGTTTGACCCTAGTTGGTCGTATCCTAGTTTAAATAAAAAAAATAAAATTAGTAATAGGTAAAGTAAAATATTAAACTCGGATTGACCTATCTATGAGACGCTATTGCCTGAATCTAATACTAAATTTTTGGGTTCCCGTCGAAACCTTTGGTCTAGTCTTTTTTTTTCTATATTTCAATTTGTTACCATGTGGCATGGGATGAAGTAATGTGCTACAGTCGAGTAAGTTTTCCCGACCGGGTTTTCTTTGCTTTCACGATGATGCTGCACAAATTTCAACTTTTCCAGTAATGGTTCCGAAAATCCTGGCAGGAACTCCAGTCCCCGAGTACCCGATCCTAATCGTCTAGCCGCCCAGGGTAAAACACAAAAAAGGTAGAAGAAAAAGACTGACGCTATTGCCTGCTCTGGATTTCACACTAAAACTACTACATGCATGTACTCCGTTCGGCAGAGACTGAACTGAATGCAGAAATTCGGGAACGGGAATGAAACACGATTTGTGTTTGTGAACAAGTTAGTTCGAAGATAAAGCCAAATAATTAATTCCACACAAAGCCTTTGCACGTGGGCTAACGAGCCATCTAAAAGAACTTTTTGACAAATGTTGCACACGCCATCTATGTACTTTCTTCAACTTATTGAGGTTTTAAATGTAGCGCATCTTTTAAAAGTTTGTGGAAATGCTGATTGAAATTGTGGTTGAGGTAAAGTTTATTATTATTATCTGTATTACCCATCATAATGCATAAATACACAAGAAGTGGAGTAGGAAAAATATGGGAAAAGGTGAACAATACACAACACTGCGTAATCAACAACAGATTATCAACTAATTCAGGAGCCTCTATATATCGCTTGTCGGATCAAGATCTTGCCTATACCGCTGTAAACGTTTCTGCACAGCGATTACGGGCTGGGCTACTGCATACTTCCTTTAAATGCTGCTGTTGTTTGACCAAGTTGGAAGTCTCAACATATATTTTGCAAACTTATAGAAACACTTGCATAATGCTTTAATATCTGACTCGGTAAAAATACACCAAAACGGTGCTATGCAAGGAAATGAGGATTAACGAACGCATTATACACTTTTCCTGAATTGCTTCTACAAAATTTATAATTTATGTTGAGAGCGGGAGACGACTGGAATTATAATCGAGGGGTTAATGGGTTAACCCCTCGATTACAATGGGTAAGGAGGTGACGGGTAAGGAGAAGCCGACAAATCAGCATGCCATCGTTTCACTGTAAGTTCTGTTTGTCTTCATTTCAAAGTTTTATTCCGATGTGTTATTTTTGCCAAAAATAAGAAATTAATGACATGACTAATGAACACCAAACAAACTAATACAAGAGTTTAATTTGTAAAGGTGAAAGCCTTTTTGCTGCAATTCTTTTTAGTTTATTATCATATGATTATGTGAGAACTTGAGGTCACTTCACCTCAATTTCACCCACAGTCTTGCAATACAAAAAATAAATAAATAGAATATACCTTGCTATTTGCGCCATACCACAACTAATAAACTTGTGTAAATAAAGAATAAATTACAAGGATGGGGTGTGGAACATCAAAATACATCTACCCTGACAAAGTTAATTAACGTCACATTGTATCAAATGTCATCCACTTAGAGGATACCTTGCTATTTGCACCACCCTAGTAAACTTTTGTAATTAAGGAATTATCACAAGGATCGCATGTAGAACATCCAGACCCATTCATTCTGTCGTTCCAGTCAATTTCAGAGGTCATTTTTCCGTGCTCGGTTTCGGCTCGAAAAGAGTGTTTTTCCACTGTCTTTTGTGCGGCCCACAAGCGTGTTTCCAAGGCCAACAAGATTGTTTTGGCTTGCATACAACACACAACTGCCGAGGTAAATTGTCGATTTTGTGGCTCGATTTTGGCGGAAAATTCAGATTTAGCATCAAAATGATGTCAAAACAATAAAATTAACTACTTTCACAAGCTTGTGGACATAAAACATCAGTTTATTCAGATTTTATCTGAATTTTATTTTCATTTTCACACAATCGAAATCACTCCCCCCCCCAAAAAAAAAAAATAGACAAAACGGCGTTTCCGCGAGTCTCAACTTGTTGCTCCATTGTGTGGCAGACAATTGTGTCTCCACGAAAAACACAAAGAAAGAAGGTTGTCACGTAGTGGTGGGGGGGGGGGAGGGGGCCTCCACCCAAATGTTGTCGACGAGCCGGTAAAAAATAACCGGCGCGAAGTCACAAAAACAGTCGGCAAAAACGACCAGCAAGTAGGTAAATACCTTGCCCTCCCCCCCCCCAAAAAAAAAAACATTTTAGCTAGTAACACCTGCTCAGAGGGTGTGGCATATAATTG
Organism: Branchinecta lynchi; assembly: GCA_023053575.1. NCBI lineage: Eukaryota > Metazoa > Arthropoda > Branchiopoda > Anostraca > Branchinectidae > Branchinecta > Branchinecta lynchi. The sequence goes on from JAKZAP010000003.1 coordinate 16,357,259, forward strand.
TGTCGCGAAAAAAAATACTTCCATTTCTTCTTTGAAGAATCAGTGGCGCAAATACATGCCTCAGACAATCGCCGGCGTATATAGTCACGCACAAGCTATTTGGATTAACCTGGTAGCTTAATTAAATCAGCGAAAGGCGCAAATGAAAGTTGCATGCGGAAGCTGATACAAACACAGTTTGACGATTGTCAGCCGGTGCTTAGAAGAAAGGCATTTGGCAACGCTGCAACTTAGTTCAACGAAGATGGAAAGAATTTGTAGAGAATAATTATACCTTTTCAGTCAAGGCCCGATTTCACAAATTTGGTAAGTGTAGAGCCTGGAAAGAAGAAGTGGGAATTGCGCGCATATTTTCATTCAAGGGGGGGGGGGGGGAGGGTAGCAAGGTATCCTGTAGTTGACTGCTTGGGTTTTCTTAGGTTAGCTATAAAATGGGACCATATTGTACCATGTCAAAGACCCAGCTGAGCAGCAAATACAGTAGCCGTGTACGGAATGAAATCTTGGCTCCAGGTTGAACTCCACGAAATTCCCACGGAGAAAGTAACCAAAATCAGATAGTGTGGCAGACAATTGTGTTTCCATGAAAAACACTCAGAAGCAGGGTTGTCACGTAGTGGGGGTGGGGGGGGGCCTCCACCCTAATGTTGTCGACGAGCCGGTTTAGCTGCTGGAATCTTTATTTATTTTATCACAGGTTCACTTTTCTAACTTTGAGGCCTGAAGGACCCTTTCTAAGAAAGGCTGAAATCTCCCTCGAAATTCATCTGACATAACAACGTATTTGCAGTCAACTGCGATTCGCAGTCAGCATGGGCAGAATTTCTGCATGCTTTGTTATAGTAATTGAGACAGATGACTTAGCAAAATGTTTGTATGAAATAGCTGGGTCAAGGGCGCAAATTGAGAACCTTAGTGAGGGTTCCAAGGCTGTGTCTAGAAAATTGGCTTGGGGTCTGTTGTTGATTTGCTTCTGAATACGGAAGATACTAAGACGCACAAATTCGAAGTGGTACTGCCTACAAAGAGTAATGGTAAAATAGTGGAAGATTTCAAGTCTTCCGCTAGTGAACTGACCAGTATTGGTTTTCCCTCTTTGTGTGACCTGTGTAAGATTTAATAAATAGACTCTTTGGGTCAAAGTAGGTCAAGTTCGTAGATGAGCCCTGTAGCCCCATATTTAGGGGGTAGGGAGGGGTTTCAAATTAGAGTTTGACTGAAAAGGGATGGGATATGTTAGTCTAGTTACCCATCACTAATTCACCTAAATTGGCTTGAAGACCCGGTGAAAATGTGTTACTTCGTTGTTGCGCTATTCAAGAATAATCGATTTTCAAATAGTGGAATTTCCGTGTGATTTGTCGTACCTCTATGCGCTTGTATCTGTGTTCTATTCCTTATCAGAAACATTTCTATTTTTTTCTTTGTTCAGGCACTAAGCAGTCTTCACTAATCTCACCACTGCCCACTGAAAAGCCACGTTTGTGGTGAGACTAAACTTTCCTGCGTCATAGTAGAATTTACGTTGTGGGGACGACCGCAGATTTTCTGAACGTCATAACTAGAGCAGATAGCGGAAAATAAATAAAATCCCTTAACAGAATCCAAATTATCCAGTGTATTCAATTAAATGACACACAAGTAAGTTGGCTTTTAAGTTAAACTTTAAGGGACGAAAAAAGTCAATGAAATACTCGATATAGTAGAAAGAGACATGCTGAATCTGTCTATGAAAATTATTTTCTCGCCGGACAAATAGTTCGCCGCAATCCAGCCAAAACCTGAAGGAAGTTTCGATCAATTTCGTCAAAGTAGATATGACGTAGAGAGGTAAACAAACATGCGGAATCCATACGTGAATTTGGCTTTCTTAGGTGACTAGCCATTACCATTAATCTGTTTCAAATTTGAATAGTAATACTTCGGAGTAGGCCTATCTACAAGACGCAGTTGTTTGGATCAAATATTACATTTTTGGGATCCCATCGAAACCTTGGGTTTGTTACGGAGCGAACTCATTGCTCATCCTAACACAGGTTCCGTGTTCTGTGGCTTCAAGCGTTTTTAGCTCCCGTGTCTCTTTCGAATTCAGCCCCGAATCGAGACACAAATGGATTCGATAGAGAACCAAATCCTGTTCCGGTTTTTGGGATCCCAAAACGTAAGTGGAAGGATACCTATAACATCGCAAAAGTTGTCCGTCTGTCTGTCCGTCTGTCCGCACGATAGCTCTCGAGGGGACTGAGATATTTTGATGAAACTTGGTGGGAGGATCCTCTGGGTCAAAGTACAAGTCAGGTTCGAAGATGGGCTCTGTAGCCCTATATTTGAGGGTGGAAGAGGGGTCTCAAATTTAGGGAAAACATTTTTTTTTAAAGCTATAGAGATAGTTGATTCAGGGGTAAGAAGACATGCTGAACTCAAATATGAAATTTCTTTTCTCGCCGGACAAATAGTTCACCCGGAATCCGGCAAAAACCGGAAAATTGGTGAAAAGTAAAAGTTTAATATGAAGTTGATTAAAGGTATTAATTTAGGAGTAAGGAAATGTGCTGAATCCGGATATGAAAACTATTTTCCCGCCGGACAATTAGTTCGGCCGGAATCCGGTCGAAACCGGAGAATTTGTTAAAACTTTTATTTAAATTTGATAAGGTATTTGATTTGCAGGTAAGAAGACATGGTGAATTCTTATATGACAATCATTCACTGACCAGACGTATAGATCGCTCGGAATCCGGCTGAAACCGGAAAATTTGTTAATAGTAAAAGTTTAATCTGAAGGGCTCTAGTAGCCTAATAATGTTTAGAATGTGCGCTGCTTGCGCAACAACCCAAAATTCATCCAGACGCTTGAATTTGAACAAAAGCCTACATTTCCATGTGTTACGGAAGTTGAGCTCGGAAAGAGCAACTCCTCTGAAGGGAGTAGGGATACGTCTTTTTGTTATACGTGTAATCTTTCCAGCAGTGGTTTACCTTAGTAGTTGCTGAATATTTCAAGCATACTAGGACAAGCACATAGAGGTACAACAAGTCGGAATCAGTTCATTCGGTGAAATCGATCATCTGTCGATAGCGAAGAAACGAAGTAAAGCACTTTCATCCGGTTTTCAGGCCTATTTAGGTAAATAAGTGAAGTGTGACTGTCGGATCTCAGGCCTATTCTGTTAACCTTGAAATATTTTTGTTATTTTACCCATGGAAAATAATGCAACTGCTGCTTCTCTGGGATCGCAATTGTCTTGCACATTTTATTATTCTTTGTATGCGTCCCTCGTCAAATTAACACCCCCATGACTCTCTATCCATTGTTACCATTGTTTTAGTGTTATGATTTGCTTTTCTTTCCCGCTTTCTCGAACGGAAAGACACCCTCCAAGCATTTTGTTTTTTTGTTCCATTGTCGCAGCGCAGATGAAATATTGCCCTTTGTCACAGAGTATATGAAAAATTGGAAGAGATAGCGATTTGTGCCGTCTTAAATTGTAGGTGCCTGCATAATGGTTCCCTGTTTCGCAGAACTTGTGAGGGAGCGGGAGCTTCGGACAAACATTCGTGACGCAAAAGAAAAGAAATCTTCTAGGGGTCCTGGTACGAATCTGTTTGACATACAGACAAATCTTTAGATTGACCACAAACCTTTCGTGGCTTACGTAAGATTTCTCCAGTAACGTTATAACTAACTGAAAAACATAATCTGTCTTACCTTAGGCCCTTCTGTAGCTCAAGCGGCTCCCAGACAATCTTAGAAAAGGGCGACGATAGGTATATTCTCGCCTTTCCCCGAGGTCTCCACTTGAGGAGTCCCCGCGTTTTTGTTTGTCCCAGGGACTCACTCCCCGTATTCTCGAGATTCCCCACGGACGGGGAATGCTCCGATTATCGTCACCATCATCAAAGACTCCCTTTCAGATTTGGAAGGGAATCAATTTTTGCTGGTGTTGGTGCAATGTAAAATTAATTAAAAATAATCAGATTAAACAAAACCAAAAATAAAGTGGATCCAGACTAATTTCGTCAACTGCATATTTTTTTTTCGAACAAGATCCATTTTGAAAGCATTCCCCGTGTTCTCGCTATTTGTGTACGCGGAGTCCGCGTGGAGTGACTCCCTCCGTTCCCTTCGATTCCCCGAGGAGTCCCCGGGGAACGGCGAGAATACCCCTGATGTCTTTCGACCCTGGCTGTAATGAGGCATTGACAGGGTTGCCAAGTGTGACACTTTTGGTGCTTATTGACGCTTTTTGGCTCTTTGTGTACACTTTTTCTCTAAAAATTACAACTTTTCATACTGACGACGCTTTTTAGGTCAGTAAAAACACCTTTTCATCTGCTTCTAAAGCCGCGCTCACAATCATGTCTAGCCAAGCACAAATGCCTAGGCACGTGCTCAGGCACAGCCTGGCACCGAGTTCTAGAGCCCGGAACTCCGTGCCTGGCCCAAAATCTGTGCCTAGGCATTGGTGTGGACGGTGATGCTAAGCACGTGCCTAGACATCTGTGCTTGGCTAGACATGCTTGTGAACGGGGCTTAAGCTCATCTCCAAATGAAGTTTGTTACACTCTTATGTAACAGATATGAAATGTTTCGAAAAACGGTTTTAGAAAATCAGACTGGTGCCTACTTTGCCAGTGAATCCTTCTACGAAGGTTGATCAACATTCGGATCTCCGTAGGGAGATTTTCGGTGGGTATATCCCAACACTTCCTGGTATCCTGAAGTGTACATCCGCCCAGGCGATTAGTAAGATTTGTAGGTTTGTCTCTAGAGCGTTAGAATATAGAAAGCTTTCCGTAAATTAGTTGTATGTTGATTGACGTTTCTGTGTATTAATAACCTGTACCTGTATATGGCCCTCGGGCTTTTTCAAATACAATTATTATTATACCAACCCCTTCGACCCCCCCCTTACAATCCAAAACCCAAAGAATGCGTACGCTAGGTTTTATCAGTCTTCTATTAAACCAAATTAACTTTGCGCATATATGCGCGAGCGAAGTCACCATCCCACTGGGTGCATAGATTAAACAATGCGACGTCACCCACGCGCAGAGCTTTCGCATGTGAGAATAAATAATAATAAGGGGTAGGGTAGGGACTGGTCAATGGTAACAAATTGGTCAACAAATTTTATTAAATTTTTACCAGATAGTTGTCGGATGCATTTCCACTTTTCGACCCAGCAAATGCTGGTTGGGACTTTAGAGATAACTAAACTGATCGCATACAGTTTTTGTTTATCATTAGTATGTTTGAGAGTTGCAACAGCATTTCTCCTCACTCTATATTGACTATGTTAAAACTTAATGCTAAATTTCCGGATTCAGTGCGAACTACTTGTCCAGCTTAAAAATAAATTTCATATTCGTTTTCAGCATGTGTCCCTACGCCTGAATCGAACATCTAATCAACTTCTGATGAAACTTTTAGTTTTTCAAAAATTTCCGTCTTTTGTCGGATTCTTGGTGAACTACTTGTCGGGCAAGAAAATAATTTTCATATTCGGATTCAGCATATTTCCTTACCCTAAATCGACTATCTGATTAGCTTTTGAAAATATTTTGTGTCGTCCATTCATCTGAAACCCCTCCCCCACCCGAAGTATAGGGCTACAGAGCCCATCTTCGAACTTGGCCTGTACTTTGACCCAAAGAGGCGCCAATTTTGAACAAAATATCTCAACCCCTTCGAGAGTTATCGTGCTAACAGACGGACGGACGGACAGACAGACAACTTTTGCGATGCCATAGGTATCCTTCGCTTACGTTTTGAGATCCCCGAAAAACCTAGTCCAGAACACAATATAGACCTTTTCGTCGCATCAAGAAATTTGGCTCGGACGAAAAAATTCTAAAAAGTCGACTTTTATTACGTTTGGATTCGTCCCAGCGCCTGGACTCTTGTTACAATCCTTGCAGTTTCTTTTCTTGAGTAAGGAGCAACCAGCTGGAAACTATTAACATCCTGTATTTTTTATCGAGGAAAATACGGTAGTAGCGAAAGGCTTTTCACATTTGCTGTCTGTCCAAATAGTATTTGTGGGGTCACTAAAGGAAGTACAATCCTGGAATTCTCTATGAGTGTCTAGTAAGAAGTAGCTTACAAGAAATTGCTGATAGTTCACTGCATGGGGTAAGGCGAACATGAATGAATGAATGAATGTATTTCTAAGAAATCCCTTTGGGCCACGGTGGGATAAGAATATAAAAATAAATTAATAAAATAAAACAAAATAAATAAGTACTCCAACTGTACCAGTCCAATTATGCAACACTCAACTCATAATTAAAGCAAAATGGAGGGTAGGTCCTTATTTCTTTCCCAAGTGTCGCAGCAATTATGACAGTGCAATTCATTTCAATTGCGAGTGCGTGGATCTAAATGAATGGACACTTGCGTGTTTCCTAGATTCGGAGAGGGTGAATAATGATCTAGTTTGAGGTCGTTGACGAGACACCGATAAACGTGTAGTTTTTGGGATCCCAAAACGTAAGTGGAGGAGTACCTATGACATCGCAAAAGTTGTCCGTCTTTCCGTCCGTCCGTCCGCCTGTAAGCACGATAACTCTCGAAGGGAATGAGATATTTTGATGAAACTTGGTGTGAGGATTCGTTGGGTCGTCGGACCAGTCAAGATCGTAGATGGGCTTTGTAGCCCCACATTTAGGGGTGGGGAGGGGGTTCAAATTAAGGGGCAAACAAAATATTTTGAAACAGCTAATTTGATAGTCGATTATGGAGTAAGAAGAAATGCTGAACACGATGGTGAAAACCATTTTGTCATCGGACAAGTAGTTCGCCCGGAATCCGGCCAAAACCGGAAAGTTTGTTAAAAGTAAAAGTTTTATTTGCAGTTGATTAGATGTTCGATTTAGGGCAAGAAGACATGTTGAATACTTATGTGAAAAAATGTTCTACCTGGACATGTAGTTCCCCCCGAATCCGGCCAAAACCGGAAAATTGTTAAGAAGCTTAAGTTTTATTTCTAGTTGATTCGATAACCGATTTAAGGGTAAGAAGAGATGCTGAATCCGTGTTTGACAATCATACTTTACCCGGAAATATAGTTCGACCGGAACCCGACTGAAGTCGGAAAATTTCTTATAAGTTAAATTTTATTTGAAGCTGATTAGATGTTCATTATTGGGGAAAGAAGATACCCTGAGTTCGTTTTTTAACTTTCTTTTTTCGCCGGACAAGTAGTTCTGGAGTTCGGCCGAAACCAGGAAATTGGCAGAAGTGGCAGGAAGTTTTCGTCAAAACAGATATGACTTATAGGGGTAAACACACATGCTGAATCCATATCTGAACTTGGTTTTCTCAAATGACTAGCTATTTGGCCTTAATCTGTTTCTGAATTTTAATTGTAAACATGTTCAAGGAGTCTGGCGATGACTGGATCTGGCTAAGACAATACCCAGTTGTCTGGATCAGATATTGAATTTTTGGGATCCCATCGAAACCTTTGGTCTTGTTAGTTTTGGCAGCGATTGAGTAAGAGGGGGGGGGGGGAGAACTCAGTAGAAGCTGGGTTCTTGGCAGTGAAGTGTCTGTTAAGTCGCAATTGAAGTCTTCAGCTACCAATACTCGAGCATTTGGACGCTCCGAAACTCTCTTCACAAAACGTGCTAGCCTTTTGCAAGCCTTTACAAACTTATTCTCCGATTGTGATGAACGGTAGTTAGTTGGCAGGTAATGCAAATTATGTTCGAGAATGCCGCAGCGATGAAGTGATCAGTGTTGCCAAGGCTTCGAAAGAAGAGGTACCAAAAAACGCCCGAAATATGTACCAACTGACAAAAAAATTGTACCACGTCCAAAAAAATTTCGAGCGCGTTGCGCTTCGCGCAACACGCGGATCTTTTCCGATGAACAGTAGCCTACACCAGAAGACATTTCTTTTTATCCATTTATTTGCTAAAAATACTGATCAGACTCTTAACCCCAACCGAGCTCAGGTTGGGTTCAGCTCCAAAATTAGCACAATATGGGACATGGCTCAGTTATTTCATTGACTTGAAAAAGTGACATAACAGAGTCTTTTATTTTAAAATTGAAACTTGCATTTAAAATCCATGACTTTGAGCATGCTCGACCCTACTTACCATAGTTAGTACGCATGACGTCACAAAAGTTGACTTCTTGGCGTCAAGCTGGAATGATTTTTTTTTAATTTTCCGGAAAATACCACTCCACGGGGTAATCCAGTCAATCACGTTACAGATATCCGTAGTTACCACGCATACTGCGCTTCCGAACATGGTAAGCAAATACTTAGGCCACTATTTGGAACTGTCAACGTAGTAAATAAAGTATCTTCAGGTAAACAATACAATGAAAGCGACAACAAATATTGCACTAAAGGTTACCATCCGATTTACAAAGAAGGGCGGCACTCGCATTTGCAGATTTTCGATACCTTCTTCAAGTATTTCGCCAGTTATGGTGTGTCAACATACTCTTGGGGACAGGGGCGGTTCGAAGTGCTTGGGCATGGAGGAGGAGGGGTGACAACATCGAAACTTGCGACAGGCTAATGCCCGGCGAATATAGCGATTATAAGCAGTACGAGCTGAGAGCAACTATCGTAGCACCCCAGAAGAGCACTAGGGGTAGTAAAGCCGAGTTTATCACATCTATAATCTGACCTTCCGCAAAATAATTAAACTCTTCAGCGTATCCAACGGAGATGAAATTTAAAATGCACCCCAAAATTGCCTTGATTGAAATAGTTACTATACACATCATAAAACAAATACAAACAAATCTATCTCTGCTTGCTTTTCAGTCTGTTTTACTTGACATATACACACAAAAAATGTCATTTTATCATTATTGTACCAACTTTCGAAAATGTACAAAAAAAAGTGTGATTGTGCCATGTTGTACCAGCTGAGTTGAAATGTACCAAAATGGTACAATTGTACCGCTGTTGGCAACAGTGGAAATGATCATTCGATTCAAGAAGTTCACAGGAGAGACGGGAAATGATAGCTAAGCCGCCTGAGGGGCGGCCACGTGATTTGTTCCCTTTCGCAGCGTGAAATAGGAGATCAGAGTTCTGTGAAATATTGAGCAGATTTTTCCTTTCGTCGGATACAAAGTGTTCTTTCAGGAAAACTATTTGGTTTGCACTGAGCAGTTCGGAGAAGATTAGGCCTTTGTCGGCCACTTTACCATTCATGTTCCATGACAAGAGACTTACGGATTGAGTCATTGTGCTGACTTAGCCTTCAGGAGTCCTTGAGCGACTGGGCACTTGAAGCTGCAGCACGGATGATCTTCTGATTTGCATAACGCACACTTTTGAGCTGTTGGCAAGGAGATTCTCTAGAGCTAGAATGGTCTCGATCACCACAAACTGCGCAAACAGCGTCGTTCTTGCAACTACTCGAGATATGCCCATACGCTTGGCACTTGTAGCATCTTACCAGTAGGGTAAGGTATTCAGCAACCTTGATCCTCTTATAGTCGATGATTGGTGGATTTCTTATAGCATTCGTGAGGTCAGTTTTGGTCTCAAATTGCAATGGAAAGGAGCGGGTGCTAGCAATCTGTTTCAAACCGACACACTTTGGAAATTGGAATAAGGGCACACAGTCCATTATGTTGCTCGGGACGAAACGAGCAATACCAAGGTGGGAGTGGCTCCTGACAGTTGCAGACAGAGATTTATCACCTTTTTGAAAGACGCCAACAAGAGCTGGACTTGACAATTTTGGAACACTCACTGTCGTATACTTTTTGGAGGAAGTTTCGTGAGGTCAGAGGGCAGATTCTTCAGGACTACTGCGTACGAGGTTTCGCTTCATTAACAGTAGAGACATCGGCTGAGGGTTCCTGATTCACGAAATTATCTAAATTATTTCAGATTTCTGTTATTTTCCTGGTGACCACAGCCGACACCTCACCAGGGCAGATAGGGATTTCGTCGGGAGCTACGATTACGAAGACGGGTAGTTCTATGTCACGTTGTTCACAAAGTAAACATCTTTAGCATCTCGTTGATTTTGTCTCCATGCGCTTTTTTAATCGACACTCTAGTGGTACAGCGAGCGGCAGACCACAACACTTCCTTAGCTTTCAATTTCGTCTTTACTGAAGAACTCGCGTGATTTTCGAATCTCTTCGTTCTTGTTGCCAGTTTTACAAGTCCGATTTAAAAAGTTCTAAACCGCACGCCAGACTAATTTGTCCGACATAGCTATCTCACAAAACAGGTCTTACTTGGTCAGGCGCCAGTTCAGTACTGATTATGGTTATTATTTCTTTTATTTTGTGTAATTCTTGTGTTCAGTGGGAGGTCCCGCACAAGCTGTGCCTCCTGGGGGAGTTTGGCCTTCTGGGACCTCCTGTGCCCTTGTAATAATAAAAATAATAAGAATAATTAATTTCTTACCCACAAATTCCAGAGGAGAAGTGGAGTAGAATAAAGAAAAAGAAAGGAAGAAAATACAAAAACACTAGCACATAAAGTAAAGTAAGGGGGTGGTGTGGTGAAAAACGAGATTAGGCTGAGCCTGAATTGCTTCTTGTGTAGCATTAGTAATTTCTCCGAAATATCTGGAACACCGAACTTACGAATAATTACTCTATTCCAATGCCAAGGGGGGAGGTAAAGAAGGAATTTACAGTAACGAAAATAATTTTTTCGGAGAGAAAGGAGAAAGAAGGTCTTTCTTTTTAAGAGGAGGATATAGTCCAGAAACATAGAAGATAGAATGGGCGACCATTCTAACGTGTATGTATGTATACAGTAGTTAATAAAGGGAAATATATTTAGAATTTTCGGACTCTATGAAAGAAAAGTCTTGTGCTAAGAATTTTGAAGACTTTAACGGACTGCATTTTACGAAGTCGCAATTTATATTAACTGTGCGTTTCAGGCCCTGTTCTCGCCCGATTTATATATATTTATTCAACTAAATCGACGGCCAACAGGGGCTATAAACTCGATGGCCCTGCACCATATTTTATGTATCAGACCTTGCTATCGCATGATAGCTAACACAGACAATTCGCTGTTTATCTCGTTTGGTGTAAATACACCCTCCGCTCCCTCCCTGGGTCCAATATAGCCGCAAATTGCCATGTTACTGACCAGCTTGCAGCAGTTCGACAGTTTATACAGAGATTCAACAATCAGGTTAGGCATGAATGGGATAGCATTCTTTTATAATCGGCTTGCTTTCTAGATAGGCGTAGTCTCTCTGTTGTTCCCTCTTATTACAGAGTTTTCTTCGCCTTTTCTTTATTTCCTCCTGCCGTCTATAAACTGTGCTTTCTGATGGATGAAGAATAAAATTTATTTCTCATCTTGCAATTAAAACAATGAAACGTATTCCTTTTTAGTGAGGATTGAGTTTTCTTTCTTAGTATTAACTTGTTAACAATAACAAAGTTATTGTTTGTTAAAGTTTAACCGAAAAGGGCTAGGATACGACAGTCTAGTTACCCATCACTTGTTCGCTTAAATAATCTTGAAAACCCGATGAAAAAGCGTTAGTTTGTTTTTCTGATATTTCCAAATAATCGATTATACCATTGTGCTTGCCGCTCTTCCCGTTTTTGTCATATCTCTATGGTGCCTGGAACATTTGGCAACAACACCAGCAGCAAACGAGTAAATAAATTGTGTATCAAATAAACAAAGAAGTGTCTGCAGTCTGCAGTGCCAAAAACTAGTGCTATACTAGTGAGGTGTCTTGTGTAGTGATAGTTTAGTGAGTTTCGCGGGCGAACTGTGGACGGATTCACCATGGGAAAGCGTCCACATTCCCAACGTCCCTACTGAAGACTACTGTGGACAGAATGAAAATCCCCAATAGGTGTTGTAATAATTCAATGTATTCGAATCTAGGATGTAAAAATAAGTTGCCTGTTCAGTTAAACTTTAACAACAACATAACCTCGTTTCAGGTTAGTCTGCCCAGCTATGAAGATGCCGTACGCGAGCGGGCTCCTCCCCCTTACGAAGCTGTAGTTGGGACGTTCCGTGGGATAGTCCGAAGCACCGGAGGCTCCGCCCCTTTCCGCAGTATAAGAAGTTCGTTGAACAACAGTCGGCGAAGTCGGACCAGTGGGGCCGCACCAGTCCGTAATGCGGATAGAATTGACGCGGATAGTGTTTCGCAACACTCAGCGCTTTCTGGACCCTTCTGGCAGATTCGGTGTGGCGGGTAAGTTCTGTTCTTCTTCTTGAATACTCCTGAGCCCGAGCTAACCGGGAAATATATATTAAAACAACGGCTAGAAACGGAAAGTCATCTACAATGTTTGACATCGATATCTCGGCACTTCGTGGCAAGGGGATCCTGGGTGGTTTTCGACTGGTAAAAATGAACCTGCAATATATAAATTCTACCAACTTTTTTCAGCAGCTACTCTTAGAATTGCTGTAGGGAAAAACTAGCGCTGAGATTTCATTTTTGACATGGCTGCTGTTTTTGATGCTCGGTTGGGGCGATGCCATGGGAGGGATTTGCCGCCTTTTTATTACGGTAACCTTGGTTTATTTTATAAATGGGAACGCTGTGGAAATAAACTGACTTTCCATTTTTAGCCATTGTTTTAATATTCTTCTTATCGTGTTTTTTTAACCATTGTTCTGGCGGCCTTCATGTGGTACATTGCGTGTTTCCTCGATTTCAGCGACGGTACTTCTCACCCAAAAAGTTAAATTTTTGCCGACAAGTTATCCAGTCAACTGCTGCTTTTGAAACGCAGAATTTTGACTTAATTTTGTTTTTCTCGCAGAAGCGCGTGCGGAAATACGAGGTAGGCCTACCCATTTTATTGCATAGTTCCATGAACATTATTTTGTACCAACATTATTACCTGAAGATCATTTTATACCAAGGACCCATAATGACTATTAACTTTAGTTATTCTCCAGGGCATTCCACGTTCTATTCTATAAGTGATTCGTTTCCCCTTTTATTAAAAATTTGGGTAGATCTTGTTTACTACTAGTGTGGCGCTGAAGTCAGATGGTTTTGGTATGTAAATCAATCAATCACTTGTTTTTTGATAAACCATCTTCGTGTCTTTCTTCTGCAGAGGTTGCTAAATGTCGCTGATCATTACAGTAATGAAGTAAACTAGACGTACGTTGCCTGACCAACGGGAAGTGTTGCAGCAACCTTTGTTCGGCTTCGCCGACTACTTTGGCTTTGTTTCTTCACTAACGGTTAATTGCTGAATTTGTCAACCCATCGAGATTTTCAAAATGGTGTGTTCCAGTCCAATCCATGAAGAATACTTTTCTTCACGTGGTTATCTCTCAGCGTTGAACGAAAAAAAACAGAAAAAAAATGACTTTGCAGTCAGTTGAACTTTTTCCTTTTCAATCGTAGGCTAGACATCGTGACTCGTGCAAACTTGGAACATTATCGTATATAACCTAGTTGGTATTATAAAGCTATCCATAGCTTTTTAGTTCAAAATACCTTAGATGTCACTTAACTAATTATTGCGGAACATATCGTTGTTTTACATTATCATTTATATCCGTTGCGTTAACACTTACCTTAAATCACCTTAAATCGCATTGTCCAGCGACAAAGGTGACAATGCTCCTGTAGAGTCGCTGGTTGTGTGATGGTTTTTGGTTGGATTTTGTAATTAGTTTGTAGACAGCTAATGTCTGGTTGCTGACTCCACTGCATCACATTCGTACTTCCAGGCTTTTGACGATCATTCTTTGTCCAACTTAACTTTGAAAGCAGCTACTGTTTCTGCGTTGGTAGTGTCCTCGGACAGGGAGTTCCAGTTGTTGATCACTCGAGTTGTGAAGAACTGATTTCTAGCATGGGTACTAGTGGATGGCTTGCTGATCTCTTTGAGTGCCCTCTATTCCTTACTGCTGTACTGAAGTTGAAGAGTTTAGGTATTACTTGTTTGTCAAGTATTTTGAATGTTTGCATTGCGTCTCCTCTTCTTCTTCTGTAGATAAGGCTTGATTGAGTTGAGCTCTTGAAGTCTCTGGCTGTAGGACTTGTCTTTTAGACCGTGGACGAATTTGGTGGCCCTTCTCTGTACTTTTTCTAGTACTTCACAGTCCTTTTTTAGACCTGGACTGGCAACTGACATAACAACCTCCAACTTCGGTCTAACTAGAGCCTCGTTTTTGTTGCAATAGCGCTGCCGCATCGCTGCTGCAGCACTTCTTTGCTTTTGCACAATATGCGTTTTTGGATTCACTTTCTTCTTGGTTGAAGCGGCAGCGCTGCAGCATCTTGCAGGGAAGCACGGACTTGGTCGGGGAGCAAGTCCGTGATTCTCGAGAAGCGCTGCCGTCTTCCTGGGAAGCGCTGCAGTGCAAACACAGATGTAGAAAGAATCAGTCCGGAAGTGGCCGAGAAGCGGACCTGCAGCCTGGAACAAAAACGAGGCTTAGGCCTTCATAAAGCTTTGTAACTACCAGTTTGGATCGGCTGGTGAATGTTCGTTTGATTATGCCAAGTGTCTGGTTTGCTTTAACCGCTAGTTTCTTTGCATGGTTGCTGAACTTAAGCTTATTGTCAACCAGTACTCCAAGATCTCTCTCCTCTTCTGTTGATGTTATAGGGGCTCTGATACCGACAGGATTTTACAGAAAGAAACAGACGCCGGTTCGCCGACGAGACTTGAGTTGTGTTTTTTTCCGGGTGTAGTTTCACTGTAGTTTTGATGTACTTTTGTTTCATTATGAAACTACCGCGTACCGTTTTATTAGTCATTCGACACACTGTAAAACTAAAGCAGGTAAAGCTACAGTGAGCTACATCTGAAAAATTGCAGCTTAAAACTGGTTTGCAGAATTTGATTCTTTCGTTGTAAAAACAAACCCCCATTCATTGCCGATACAATCTTTCATCCAGATAGAAACATTATGTCTTTCCCCCAATGCAGCATATTCAAGCACACCTGAAAGGTTTATATCTGCCTCAATTTTCATCTGCGACCTTACCACGAAATTAGGTCCGATACACGACATAAGATGATATACACATTAAATGAAGAACGCGAAGTTCGCTTTTAGAATAACTTAAACATCATAACTTGCTCATTTTCGAGTTGTATGATTTTTCTGAATTTTGCGAAAGCTTTTCAGATGTGCTTTAACACTAGCATACAGGGGCGTCACTCATGGGGGAAGGGACCCCCCCCCCCCCGAATGTTGTTGACCAGTCGGTAAAAAAAAGCTGAATCGGCACGAAGCTCCGCGATTTTTCGTAAAAACAGTCGATTTTTCTTCAAAACGATCGGTTTTTCTTTAAATCAGTCGATTTTTCGTCAAACCAGTCGTTTATTCCGTAAAAAACAGTCGGTAAAAATTACCAGCCAGCCCGTAAATACCTTGCCCCCCGCCCCAACCATTTTGGATAGTAACGCCTCTGCAAGCATAGAGGCCAAAAATTTACCTGTCGACTAGAATGAGCTATTCCAGCGTAGCTGGAATTCTGGGAAACAGTTTCGGGTGTATATTAAAATCTTCCTTTTAGGGGGTTGAACCCCCCCCCCCCCCCCCCCCGAAACATACAAAATTACTCATTTGTTTAGGCTTTTCCCTCTGATCTATGTCTTTTTTGTACATTTTGTGCGACCCGCAGACAACCCCCCCCCCCCCGAAATAAATTCCTGGATACGGGCCTGTAAACTTGTCTCTCGCTTTTGGTCTATAATGTATATCAATGTTATCCAGTCAGACTTCACTTTAACAACTAACCTATTGTAATTTTGACAGGCTAAAATCTGAAAGACCTAAGTGAGGCAGAAACAAATCATATGGGAGTAGAACAGGTAGCCGTATTGCTGTCCCGCGAATCATGTCTCCGACCTCGAGTCTTTAGACTCGTCTTTAGAGACGGGCTTACGACTGAAGCTGTGCAGAGACAAAATTAGTTTTTTTTTTGTAAACGACTCGGATTGTTTTAAACGACCCGGGACCTCGGCGAGGTCGAAATCAACGATTGATGTGACTTAGCAAAAGGCAGGGGGGGGGGGGGGGAGGGTAATCAGCCCCCCCCCACCCCCACCTCTTTGGGCCACCCCTGATGGTAATACCCAACCACCCAATAGAATCAACACTTGGAATAGAAAACTTCAAGCAGTTTAGAGACGCGGATTACCCGGAGTTAAAAGACAGATATTCGCATGTTTTTACATTTAAAAAGAGTCCAACATTGGAAAAAGAAGAGGAAACCTTCCGAGCCAAGCGCGATAACTCGCTCATAGATCGGCTAATTAATATAAGGTCATCTGCATAAGCAAGATGTGGAACATTTGAAAAACCAAGGAGATAAGAAGAAGAAATGTCTGTAAGCCTATCAGAAATGCACATTTTGAATATACTAGGAGAAAGTACACCAGGGTGGTGTACACCAGAACAGACAGGAATTCTTGAAGCTGAAACAGAACCAATAGAATTTATTCGGAGGTAAGATTTCCCATACTAATAACGAAGAAGAAATATAATGGAAAGGTTAATACCATTACTGTAAAGAGAGGAAAGAGATTGAGAATGCAGAATACTGTCAAAAGTTTTAGAAAGATCTAGTGAACAAATGTGAAGACTATAACCCTTTTTAGATGAGTCACCTGGCTGCTTTTTAAACCCTGGGGTATAGCCATGTGATTACGGATTCTCTCATCAGTTCCAAAAAAAAAATCTTCTTGGAACATACCATTTTTAAAACCTCGATGGGTTGACTACTTCAGCATTTAACAGATAGTGAAGCAGTAAAACCAAGGTAGCCGAACAAAGGTTACTGGAACACTTCACGTTGCCCAGACAAAGTAGGAGTGTTTTATTTATATACTGTAGCCAGAGCCACATGTACAAGGAAAAACACACACTACTACATAATACAAAAGTTCATCACTCATTTTTGTTTTTCACAACGGTACTGAAAGTTAAAAAATTGGCTGAAATTTAAGTCGAAAATGAATTCCTTTCTGTCTTCTAATTTCGAGTCTAGCCCAGATCAGGACCGACATATTAATGTTAGCCGAACACTCCAAGAATGTTTCTGATTCAAAATGTTTTCTCTGTGAAGATACAGGAATTCTCATTCTGATCGCTTTCTTATTCTGATCGCGTTTGCCGCATCTCTTGAGCGGCTGACGAATGTTCATAAAAAACGTGCACTGGTGTCTTGAACAGTTTCTGAGAAACATTAACCAGCTATTCTTTTGAATGTAGTGGTCAACGGTTTCTAATCTGCTACTCACATCTCGCAGAGCCTTCTAAGAAACATTCGATATACGGTCGCCCTTCGAATCTAACTTGGCACTTGAAACTTGATATCTCTTCATCCTCACTGTAGATCTTTCGCTTTGTTCTCTTTGTGACTCTAGCGTCAAGGTATACCGATCGTGAAAGATACATAGTTTCCAGATTCTCGGAATACTTTAGATCTCTTAGATAAGCTATTGGAAAGCGTTTGATCTCTTCTTTAACTTTCCTGTGACGATGTCCTTAGCTCGAACAATCGATATTTTTGCAATCTTGATACCGATTACCCTCGCGCAAAAAAGACTGGTACACTAAAGTTTAACTGAACAGGCAACTTATTTTTACATCTTAGATTCAAATACATTGAATTATTACAACACCTATTGGGGATTTTCATTCTGTCCACAGTAGTCTTCAGTAGGGACGTTGGGAATGTGGACGCTTTCCCATGGTGAATCCGTCCACAATTCGCCCGCGAAAATCACTAAACTATCACTACACAAGACACCTCACTAGCTAGCACTAGTTTTTGGCACTGCAGACTCCAGACACTTCTTTGTTTATTTGATACACAATTTATTTACTCGTTTGCTCCTGGTGTTGTTGCCAAATGTTCCAGGCACCATAGAGATATCACAAAAACGGGAAGAGCGGCAAGCACAATGGGATAATCGATTATTTGCAAATATCAGAAAAACAAACTAACGCTTTTTCATCGGGTTTTCAAGATTATTTAAGCGAACAAGTGATGGGTAACTAGACTGTCGTATCCTAGCCCTTTTCGGGTAAACTTTAAAAGGACATTGCCAGATATTTGGTTGACTTCTGACACCGAGGTCGATATCGGATTATAACAATAGCACGGCCATTGAAAGTACCCTGTTCGAGCCGAAGGCGAGTCTCGTTATGAAAAATCTGCCGAGCATGGCGAGGTTGATATTTTTAAATGTCCTTTGAGCTTGTTATTCCGACATGAACTGAGATGTAGGTATGTTAACTATTATTAATTTTTCGAAGGGAATTTTGTTTGGGAAGGCAGTAGCCTACTTAATTTTCTTCGGTAGTACTTATTTGCCACTTTGTTGGGAATTTTCTTTAGTGAAATGGCAACCCTAGCCTACTGCAGAAATGTGAAAAGGTTTGTGCTTACAAATGAATTCGTAGCCCCAAGGACTTTTGGACAAGCGGTATATTTTCGTGTTCTCCAAAGGGCCATATTTACTTGTACCTCGAAGGTTTTGCTTCCAAGCCTTCCTCAGCCTCCTTAAAGTGCGCCTCTTAACCGCTCAGTTCAAAAGTGTTTCGCCGCGCGATACATTTTTATGATCATTATCTATTCTCTTGCTATTGAGCCATGCTAGCTATGAACGATTGCAATACTCGGTGATGTTGGTCAAACCAGGAGCAAATAAGCCAGAGAACCTCAGTCTTTGCTCCCGTGCAGCGACTGTGGATACCCCAACAAAACTGAGCTGAGCTAGAAGTATTTTGTAAGCTTTGAGTTGCTGACCGTCTACTTCCCCCTGCGCCGTTGTGCTCATTGGAGGAATTAATGCAGGTGGCGCGCTGGCCCACTCTGTATCGCGTCTAGACATCCGGTCGGCTTTTACTTTGGAAATGTCGTCTTACGGGCTCTACTGCGATGAGCTGTTTGCCCAAGTAACGAATTATGATGTTAAGTGTAGCTCCTACTCTCCATTCGACTCGGCATGACTTGTACCTATTTGTTTTTGGTCAAACCAAGTTTACCCGACTCTTGTCCATTGGTCTGAGGGTGTTCTTTGTCCATCCTAAAATGTTTATGTCTAGTGATTTGTAGTCTATTTTATACATTTTAGGTATGTTCGCTTGTAGTTGTAAAATGCCATAAGGTTGAATTACACAATGAATTAATTTGTCCAGACTGACACAGCCAACAAAAAGTGAAGGAGCTTCCAGGAATTAATATTCATTCTGCCCCTTGTTGTGGAGCTTTCTTATGTGCACTTATGACCCTTATAAATTTGGCAGCTAGTTAATTAAATCTGTCCAGATTAGACATATGTATGTATGTATGTATTGTACATGGAAAGCCCAACGGGCCATGGTACGAAACATATTATGCAAATCAAATACAACTGCTGTTATAGGGCTCGCAATAGTGGAGTGTTCCAAAAACGCTTGAAGCTATAGAACACGGAGCCTGTGTTAGGATGCGCCCCATTAAAACAACTTCTCACGAACACGGTTAAGAAATGCGAGCCTCTAAACCTTGCTCGAAACGCAACTCTGAGTACCAAGAGAGTTTACTGCGATCTTTTATGCTTTTTTTCATGCCACGTGTCGGTTCGCCCCCGGCTGGCAACGAAGGATCGCCTACGATTTTCCAGTTTTGTCCCGTTTCTCTTAGGTACGGTAGTGATTGTATTTCCACCTACGACGTTGCATTTTTGTCCGTAAGTAAAACGTCTTTAATCAATTACGGAACGATATACCTCTAGAAACGAAATGGATCGTATTCAAGCTGAGTCAGCCAACGTCAGAAGAGGGACACGTGAGACAGTGGTTTCCAGAGTAATTTTGAATATATTCGGGAAGTTGTCTCTGCTGTTGCTAACCCTCTAGAGGTTAGAAGAAGGGAATAGCATTTGTATTCGCGATATTTGCAAATTGATTCCCAGAGTTATGGCAGATGAACCTTTCTCAGCAAATGCACCTTTGAAAATTTTTCTCCCAACCTCGGTACCAACCATTCCTTCCCCCGTATTTCCATCCCCAAAACTCTTAAAGGACACTTTGTACCGTGTGGTTGCGGACTGGTGGCTCATATTGTATAAGGTCCAGCTGCCTCATGTCTGCCTCACACGCTTCGACATGCCTGCCTTACGTGCCATTGACCGTTCTCGAGACATGTTTAGGGATATAGTGGTGTGCAATGCCTTTGCCTGCCTGACGTGCCTCATGCCTGCCTGACGCGCCTCTTCGCCCGTTCTTAGTGGTGTATAGTGCCCTGCCTCGTGCCTGCCTGACTTGTGTCATGCCTTCCTCACGTGTCTGCCTGGAGTGCCTCTTGCCTTCCTCACATGTCTGCCTGATGTGCTTCATGCCTTCCTCACATGCCTCATCGCCCGTTCTCAAGACGTGTTTGGGAATTTCATATTGTACAATATCCCTGCCTCATGATTGCCTCATGGTGCACACGAGATCGGCTAGTGCGTAACCCCTCGAATTTTACTGTATAATGTTTACCTTTCCAGTATTAAAAATACTCTTCTCTGCTTGCAACCTACTTACGATTTCAACCAGAGCAAAATAACTCTAAAGAGTAATGCGAAGACCTATCCTTCCCATGCATCAAAAATGGGCCTCCGTCGCTTTGTTCGCTGTGTGCAGTGGCCGACGTAGATTCTAGCCAGCACTCGTTAACGATTGGTCAGAGTAAAATAATTCTGCTCCGCGATTGGTCGAGTTTCGGTAGGGTAGGGATGCTCGTATCCGGTAGTGGAGCTAGTGTTGCTGCGATTTGACTGTGTGTCACTTTTTCAAAGTTCGCGCATTACTCTCTAGAGTTATTTTGCTCTGATTTCGACTGATTCTAGCAACTCTCCATTCCCCAAATGTCCTTAAAATTATTACGTACCTTGCCGTATTGTTCACAAAAATCGTTCCCTACGTTCTACTCTCCATCAATTTATTCTTCCTTTAAGACTGACAACTGCCTACCGAAATTCTGCCATATACAAAAGCATTAAACTATGGAACAGTATACCCACACATCTACACAAATCAACAGATTTCAACACTTTTTTCAACAACACCCGTACACACTTACTCATTTTCTCTCAATAAACCTTTCTTTCTTTCTTTTTTTTCTTTTTCTTTTTTTCTCCTTCTTTTTTTGTTCTTTTTCCTCTTTATGTGTCTTTTTCGGTTGTGTTTCATTTCCTCTAATTTTTAAGTTGTAGTTTAGCTAGGCCTACACAAGATTCTTTTCCTTCTAGGCCAATAGACCAAGTTGTCCAGTGTTATACAATTTTAGTACGTAAATAAATACTTGATTACTTGAATACTTGGCACAAACACAGCAAATTTACATTACCGGTCAATGAGTCATCAGTTTACAAAACCGTGGTCCATTCCTGTGTGAGTTCGAGGAAATTCTTTTCCCACCTTCTGCCAAAAGGGCGGAATTCCCCTTTCGGCTTCGAGATTGGCCTTGACGCAGGCGAGCAAAGTTTTGCGTTGTGCAGTCGGGAAGAGGCTGGCAGCAGTGGAAGCGCTTTTGTGAGCGCTTCGGCGTTTGACGTGTCCGTGCCAGCATAGCCGACGTTCTTGAACGAGCCGATGTCAAGGTGTTGGGAGCATTTGCATTTTCAATGGGTCCTTTAAAGAACCTGTCTTACCTGTGCTCCTAATGTAACCTGCATCTGTAGTCGCTTCAGCCATTCTTGAACCCGAATACTCGAATCTCATACGGTAGATTCTAACCCACCTAACACTTGCCTTGTTTCTCTACTTTCAATGCGAGTATTATGCTGTCGACGGTTATTTGCGGGCAGTTCATTGATCAGAAAAGCCGGCGATGCAAATTTTTCTAGAAATCAACGGGACTGGAACAGCAAAAGCCGGGTCGCTGTCACTACCGCAACACGTCAGTTCACATAAACGTCAGTTCGCCTAAACGAAAAATCCGACAGTACGTCAACACGTCAGTTCCCCTACACGTCAGTTGCACTACACGTCAGTTCGTCTACACGTCAGTTCACCTAAACGTCAGTTGCACTACACGTCAGTTCGCCTACCGTCAGTTGACATAGACGTCAGTTGACATAAACGTCAGTTCAGTCACCGTCAGTTCACCTATTTTAGAAATCCGTCAGTTCGTCAACACGTCAGTTCAGCTACACGTCAGTTCCCCTACACGTCAGTTCGCTTACCGTCGGTTGACATAAACGTCAGTTGACATAAACGTCAGTTGACATAAACGTCAGTTGACATAAACGTCAGTTGACATAAACGTCAGTTGACATAAACGTCACTTCGCCTACAAAATCCGTCACCACCCCCAGAGATTCAGACCCGCCTATTAGTTCGAAGTCGACTGGGTCACCGAAAGCAATTAAGCAGAGGGAATAAAACCCAGGGGATTAATAAAAAGAAGCCGACATTTGCGCATATTGATGAGGGTAAAATTAGTTAAGAATCACCGGGAGCTTGCAATCAGATGCGGCAGACGGGGCTAGTCAAACGAAAACTGAAAAATATGAGGTGAACGTATAATTAAACACAAATAAGGGCTTAACAACCATCGCAAGGTGAAGGACCAAAATGTGCCAGTGATTCTCAATCTTTTCCGAAAGGGTACCGGAAACAGTGAGGGCGAACTCTTTTCTCTTGGCTCTTGGCCAGTGCTTCCTCTATTGTCTTCAAACAAGACCAAAGGTTTCGACGGGATCCCACAAATTTCGTATCTGATCCAGACAGTTGGATCTTGTAGATAAATATCCGGTCTTCGCCAACTTTAACTGGAATTTAGAAACAGAGAGACGTGGATTCAGCTTGCGTGTTTACTCCTATAAGTAGGATATACTTTGACGAAACTGATCAAAACTTCCAGCTGCCTTACTGCTCACATATTTTCCGGTTTCTGCCTGGTTCTTGGCGAGCTTCTTGTCCGTTATGTACTATATACTACCTTACAATATACTACAGATAACTTTTAACGAATCTTCAGGTTTTGGCCGGAGCCCGAACTATTTGTCCGGCGTGGAATATTGACACATAGGTTCAGCATGCCTCCTTACCACTACACCCATCCTCTAATCAACTTCAGATAAAAACGTTTACTTTTTCAAAACTTTACTTTTTCAGCCGGATTCCGGGAGAATATGTCCGGGTAGAAAATAATTGCCATATGCGGATGCAGCATGTCTTCTTAAGCCTGAATCGAACATCTAATCAAGCTCAAATACAACTTTTATGTTATACAAATTTTCCGGTTTGGGCCGGATCCCAGGCGAACTACTTGTCCGGCGAAAAAAAAATTGTTTAATACGTGTTCAGTGTGTCTTCTTACCCCTAAATTGAACCTCTAATTTACTTCAGATTAAACATTTCTTTTTCAGAAATTTTCCTGTTTTTGCCGGATTCACGGTGAACTACTTGTCCGGCGAGAAAATAATTTTCATATTCGGATTCAGCATTTCTCCTTATCTCTGAATCGATTATCTTATTAGATTCTAAAATATTTTTTCGTCCCTTAATTTGACCGTCTCCCGACCCCTAAATATAGGGCTACAGACCCCATCTTCGAAATTGACCTGTACTTTGACCCAAAGATTCTTTATGGCAAATTTGAACGAAATATCTCAACCCCTACGAGAGTTATCGTGCTAACAGAGGAGAGACGGCCAACTCTTACGAAGTCATAGGTGCGGGATCCCAAAAAGTAGTAGCCCTCCAAAATAGTAGATAAAACTAGAATTTTCTGTTAATTGACAGTAATGCAATCACCAGTCCCATTCACAAGTTAGTTCTTAATGAGCCTTTTACTTTCAAGCTCCCTAATCTAATCAACTAGAAATAAAACTTTAACTTCTACCAATTTTCCGGTTTTGGCCGGATTCCGGGCGAACTACATGTCTGGATAGAAAATTGTTTTCACATAAGTGTTCAGCATGTCTTCTTGCCCTAAATCGAACATGTAATCAACTTCAACTAAAACTTTTAATTTTAACAAACTTTCCGGTTTGGGCCGGATTCCGGTCGAAATACTTGTCCGTCGAGAAAATGGTTTTCACCACCGTGTTCAGCGTGTCTTCCTACCCCTAAATCGAACATCTAATCAGCTTACAATAAAACTTTTACTTTTAACAAACTTTCGGGTTTTGGCCGGATTCCGGGCGAACTACTTGTTCGATAACAAAATGATTTTCACCATCGTGTTCAGCATGTCTTCTTACCCCATAATCGACTATCACATTAGCTGTTTCAAAATATTTTGTTTGCCCCTTAATTTGAAACCCCTCCCCCACCCCTAAATGTAGGGCTACAAAGCCCATCTTCAAACTTGACTTGTCCGACGACCCAACGAATCCTCACACCAAGTTTCATCAAAATATCTCATTCCCTTCGAGAGTTATCGTGCTTACAGACGGACGGACAGACAGACGGACAACTTTTGCGATGTCATAGGTATCCCTCCACGTACGTTTTGGGATCCCAAAAGTAAAAGCTGGAAGCTCAAATGGCACTTGCAAGGCTGGGTCAGATGAAAGTGATGGTCAGAAGTATTGTTTCCACTTTCTGGTTAAGATTCGCACTATAAGGGTGCTGAAAATTAATTTCTAAGAAAAACCCTTGAGGCAAAAAGGATCATGTACATGGCGATCGTGAAAAAGTAAATTTTGCTTAAAAGTGTTTTTTGTATTTTGCGGTTAAGATGAGTTCTTTAAGGAATGGTGATCTCTAACCCAATGATGTCAAGTTTCTAATACCCCAGCAAAGTTTTATGGTCCTAGCACATCTGGAAGTACCTTAACTCACGATCATTCCGGACACCCCCCCCTTCCCCCTCGAATCCGGTTCGATTCTGTCAGTAACGTACCTAGGACTTGTGCCTGTACTTCCCACCAAGTTTCATCGTGATCGCTCCACTCTATGCGCGTCACAAGATTTCCGGTTCTCCCCTCCGACCCCCCCCCTCCCAGTTGATCGGATCTAGTCCGGACTTGAAACGGGACATCTGAGACATGGTATCTTTCAAGATATCAAGCTTCATTAAGATCCGATAACCCGTTCGAAAGTTATGCATGCCACTAATTCCCGGATTCCGCCGTCTCCCCCTCCCCCACGACTGTCGGATGGGGGAGTGACTGTTTCCAAGTTAATCTGGTCGGGTCCCTGATATGCCTACCAAGTTTTATCGTCCTAGTCCACCTAGAAGTACATTAACTACGGATCGCCGGAATTCCGGAACCCCCCTCCAGCTCCCCCCATAGTGTCCGAATCCGATCCCGTTCTGTCAGTTGTTTATCTAGAGCTTGTTCTTGTTCTTGCCACTAAGTTTCATCCGGATCGCTCCACTCTAAGAGTTTCACACGATTTCCAGTTCCCCCTCCAACTCCCCCCCCCCCCCCCCCGATTCATCGGATCCGGTCCGGACTTGATTTGAGATATCTGAGACACAAGGTCTTTCCAGATATCAAGTTTCATTAAGGTCCGATCACCTCTTCGAAAGTTATGCATGCCCCTGTTTTCTGGATTCCGCCACCTCCCCCTCCCTCCACGATGGTCGGATCGGTCAAGTGACTATTTCCAAGCTAGTTTGGTCGGGTCCCTAATATGCTTGCCAAGTTTCATCGTCCTAGAACTTCTGGAAGTACCCTACTCGAGAACAGTGGACCGACCGACCGACGGAGCTGCAAGTGCCATACAAATCTAATTGTGTTTTAGTTGCCCAGCAATTAGTATTTATATCTTGAAGTTGTAAGCTAGCTCTCTTCAAAATACATTTATCAGAACCGACTGTCCTTATTCGCCTCCCTGACCCCAGCTTAGCGAAGCTATCAGTTACAATGAGAGTTTTCCCTGGTGTCTACCAACCGTATTCTTTCTTTCGTAACGTGAACCAAAACTGTCAGAATTGACGAGAGCCTCCTGACTTAATTTTTGCCCTCATTAAAAGTGAATTGTCGGCTTCTCTTATTAATCCCCTGGGCTGGCGAGCTTCCGTAACTATCCCGTCGACAACAACATGTGAGCAAACTTCCGGAAGATGTGTGTGAACTGACGTTTATGCCAACTGACGTTTATACCAACTGACGTTTATGCCAACTGACGTTTATACCAACTGACGCTTATGTGAAGTGACGGTAGCCGAACTGACGTTAGGCGAACTGACGTGTAGCTGAACTGTCGGATTTTAGGATTAGGTGAACTGACGTGTAGGTCTACTGACGTTTATGTCAACTGACAGTAGGCGAACTGACGTTTGGTCAACTGACGTGTAGGGCAACTGACGTTTTGGCCAACTGACGTGTTGGTCAACTGACGTGTTGATGAAGTGACGTGTTGATCAACTGACGGATTTTTGGGGGTCAACTGACGTGTAGGCGAACTGTCGCAAAATGTTGACGTACTGACGGAATTCTGTGGCGAACTGACGTTTATGTCAACTGACGTGTTGCGGTACTGACGGGACCCCCAAAAGCCGTGGGTCATTATGTTGAGAGCAGAACCTAGTTGTAAAGTGGTCGACTAATTGAAAATACTGGAACATTAACAGCAAATAGTGCGAGGGGTCTTTTAAGGTAATAAAATACTTCACTTCCCTCTGCTTATATCGTGCATCGTCTCTCCTCGTTACAAGGGTCGCGTGTCACGATTTCCAAATTGTGTTCATGAAAGAAATCCTTTAGAATTCCCCGAACAAGGTTTCTCCATTATTTAAACACCTGAGATTTGTATCCCCGAAGGAACCCACATCCCTCCATCCATATTTCCAGTTTGCATTTCTAGAGACACGCTTAAACTTCCTCATTCGAGTGGAGCGGGTTTCCTGGTTTTCTCTAAATTGAGATAAAAGAATTGGCAATTCAGGAAGTGCTTGTCACATCAAACCAGTGGACAACCATGTGCTGGGTTTTCGCAGGCTTCACTTCTGCATCCCAGATACAGTGAATATAGTCTATAGTATATAATAGTCTATGTGACTAATTGATTCTTGTTTTGGATTAAGGCAGTGGGAAACGTCACCCAAACAAATCCTCTAATTATCTCAAATCCTATGTAGACCGGTAAACGGCGTGTTGCGGTAACGTTTCTGGTTCGCTAGGCCCACGGCCAGGCCCGTATCTAGGAATTTATTTCGGGGGGGGGGGGGGGGGGGGTTGCCTGCTGTTCGGAGAAAAAGTACAAAAACACATAGATCAGAGGGAAAAGCCTATACAAATCGTTATTTTTGTATGTTTCGGGGGGGGGCAAACCCCTTTCAACCCCCTACCCCCCCCCTGGATACGGCCTTGCCCGTGGCGATCCTTCATCTCCACGAAGAGTTAGTCGTCGAGAGGATAGCCACTCCTAACGTGTCCACACTATAAAAGTATTTGCACACGCGGGCCAGTAAGGCTTCTCATCCACAAAACGCATGCGACATTCGCGTCGTTACAATGTCACAAGTTTCATAACAGATAACACAAGGATGCACAGTTTCAACAGACATCACTTGGGATGTTATCTGTTGTGGTTTTGAAAATGTTATGCATAATTGGCATTTCCAGGAAGAGCCGAAAAACTGCCGAAAAAGCATCTGCTGACTTTTCCAAAATCATGACGACAAACACAAAAGTCAGCAGATGCTTTTTTGATGTTTTTTCTAGTCTTCCTGGCAAGGTCTGTTGTGTATAAAATTGTAGGTATAACGTTTTCAAAATCACAAACTCCAAGTATTGTCAGTTGAAACCGCGCATCTTTTCTGACAGTGTATGAAGAAACCTACATGTGATACTTCCCATAAATATTCCTTCAGCCCAAGCTGACTACAAATTAAATTTGATAGTGCAAAACGGATACGTCAGCTTAATTTTATTGGAACTCTAATAAAATTCAGCTGACGTATCCGTTTTTCACTATCAAATATGATACTTCCCAGTTTCGAAGCGAAGGAGAAAATTCGCATCCGATTGCACAAATGGACTTTGTGTGTGTAGGTACCTTAAAGCTTGCTTGTGAGATTTGGGTTTGAAACAAATTCTCCCCTCAAACCGATATTTCAGATGGACTAGGTGCCAACCTGGGAAACTTGGGGGGGGGGGGGGCTGACAAATATTTATATTGCCTTGCATGCGGATTTGGGTTTGAAACAAATTTTCCCTCCAACCGATATTTGAGATGGACTAGGTGCCAACCTGGGAAACTTGGGGGGGAGGGGAGGGCTGACAAATATTTATATTGCCTTGCATGCGGTCGGCACTGGAAATTCGAAAGGAAAAAAATTCACAGCTACTTTTAAGACTGCTTCAAAATACTGTGTTTCTGCCATGAGGACCCCTCTGCATTATTCTGCCTTTCATTTCATCTCTAGCACCCTTCTGTAATCAAAAGCTTCTGAAATCCTCACCTTCCTTTTTTAAAAAGTAAGTGAAAATTAATGTAACGTGAATCTTTCTTTTTGACTGCCCCCACAGGCCCATTCGGGCTTTCATGCAGTCAGAAGTATCAGCTACATGTATAAAGGATGTTAAGAGGGTTATAAAAGGTGTATTTATGTAGTTTAGCATGTAAAAGTTGGTTTGTATAATAAAGAGTATTAAACTAAAACTAAAAAACTAAACTTTCGCCATTGTCAAGCCGAGTTTTGTCAGTCACGCAATGCAAATTTATAGCCAGCTTCACTGTCCACCGACAAGTCTTTCACACAAAAGAACGTGCAAAGCTTCAAATTATTGTCTTTCGTTTTGTAAGACATGGTAGACGATTTTGTCTATTTTCTGTTTTGGACTTGGACCTTTGCTTTGCCTGTTTTTTTTTCATTTTAAAAAACGGTACGCCGCGTCCAATAGCGGGAAGGCTGGATAGAGTCGATAAGCGCTAGCAAGAAAATCGTCAGTTTCATGTTGAAAGTAATGGAACTATCGAAAGATGTTATTTCTGAGCCATTTCATCGTGAAAAGATAATTTTTAGTAAGAGTTGTGTTTTGAACGCTACTATCCATGTCGTGATTCACTATACACTGTAAAAGGTTCCTCCGTATAAAGAGTAAAGTTAACTGCAGTATTTGCTACTCTGATTCATCTTATCTCTATTTGGTATTAATCTTATCTGCGTCGAGGTAAGAGTAATCCGAGTGGCAAAGACTGCAATTAACTTTAATCTTTATACGGAATTTTTTTGTTTACAGTGCAGTCTCCACCAAAGTGTCATGGGTGATCGCAGGATCCTACGTACGTCAATTATCTTTTGATTGTTAATTGGAGAGTCTCTGATCCCCTTGATCATCATTTTTTCGAACGGCTCCATGACAACGAGATTGTTCGTGCAATTAGAAATTTCACTTATTTCTATTTATTTTACCCGGCGTGTGGCCATTATGGTGTTCCGCTCGAAAAAATGGCTGGAGTGGGAATTTGGCTCCAAAATTACTTTTTGATTTTTTTTCAAAAATAGAAAGAAAATAAGCATATTAGATGGAAGTCCAAGGTATTTTTGGAGGGGCTCACTTGACTTCTTATCAAGAACGGAGAAATAACCGTTTGCTATTCGAAGGGCTCTCGAAAAGTTATAAAAAGGAGAGAACCGACATGAGTAATAATTTTGTCGGCTTGGAGGGCTCAGAATACCATGTTTCTGCTTAAAACCTACTCTTCGCTGTGTATCGTGTGACTAATCTTTTCTTCCGTGAAAGTACCATAAACACTTAACAAACTGCGCATACAATTATTTCTTCAGGGTTGCTACTCGCAAGGGGCTAACCGCTATGCTGAAGACCTGGACATGGCTCGGCGAAACCGGTATTCTTAATTTCATTCTGTACATTTGATGGGTCATCACTGAATACGAAGGTCTGTTTATGGGGATCTAAATAAATATATAACAGAGTTTCTTGTGGGTAATGTCCCTTTGCCCCAGGGCAGTGCTCCTACGTACAGGCACGTCGGTGTATACCCTAACGTTGGAGAACTGTACACAAAAGTTTGGGACGTGTGTAGCCTATGTCTGGCTTAGACAGGATTAGTCTTAAAAAAAAGCGATTTAATATTTATTTACACTTTGCGCACGAAATTTGTATTGGATGTCTTTTGGCGTCACATGAGAAGTGCTACCGACATTTTTTTTTAGAGTTCTTCGTGTAAATTCATCGTTTTTTTTACCTTAAAGCACAACTCTTACTATATATGATTTTTTCACGATACAATGGCTCAGAAATATCATTTTGAAAAATATCGTTACTTTCCATGAGGAATGAGCGATTTTGTTGTTGGCGCTTGTCCACTCTATCCAGCCTTCCCTCTCTCCGACGCGGCGAGAAAAAAACGACAATTGAAAGCGCGTTGGTTAAAAAGTGGAACTGAACACGATGGTGAAAACCATTTCTTCACCGGAAAAGTAGTTAGCCCGGAATCTGGTCAAAACCGGAAAGTCTGTTAAAAGCAAAAGTTTTATTTGAAGTTGAGTAGATGCTTGATTTAGGGGTAGGAGGACATGCTGAACACAATGGTGAAAACCATTTTCTCGCCGGGCAAGTAGTTCGCACGGAATTCGGCCAAAACCGGGAAGTTTGTTAAAAGTAGCCTACCATCATATTCATGTGTTCCACAGTGAAAAGTAATACTTTGACGCTTCTCATGTCCTTATTTGTGAAAGTGCCGTTGACGGAGCTTGAAGCTTTTGGCGAAGTTTGCGTTGTGGGACTGTCAAAACTTGGCTTGGCCGAAAAAGTGCTAAAAAGTCATAGGAAACGATTGCGAAAGGTGGGGATTTCAGAATCTTATACTGCCATAAGGCAGCTAGGGATAATATGAAAGACTGGTCCTTTTAAATTACCTTCAAGGCTGTGACATGGGATCCATGTAGCTACTTTTCCAGGTCACGTGTTTCCAGTCACTGTCTACCCATCTCTTGAAAGCATCTGTCCTTTCGGCCATCACTAGCTGCGTTTTTGATCCGAATTCTCGCTTCTGAATTCTCGATTCTCGTACAAATTACCGTTTTTGCTCCTCTGACTTCTCGATTCTCGCTTTAATTTTGCAGCTCGTCCGCAACACGGTATACGTTTTTTATGCATATTGAACACCCGCACTCTGTTGACCAATCAGGGAGGAGAACGGAGAGAGGAGAATTGGGAATTCCCCATCGGTGCAACTTCTCGATTGTGAAGAATCACGAGGCTTTCCCCGTTCTCGATTCTGACAAAAAACGCAAGAAAAGGAGAATCCACTTCATCTGAATAGTCTAAAAACGCGAAATAGGAGAATTCGGAGGAGAATCGCGAGGGGAATTCGATCAAAAACGCAACTACTGTTTCCTCGCTAATGGTGCATTTACACACTGCGTAAAATCCGAGCGTATTTTGAAATCTGAGCGTATTTTACGCACGTTTTGAGCTTGAAAAGATTTCTAGCGATACGGACGCATTTAGATACAAAACGGACCGATTTCTCAAATACGTCCGTATTGCTAGAAATGTTTTCAAGCTCAAAACGTGCGTAAAATACGCTCGGATTACAAAATACGCTCGGATTTTATGCAGTGTGTAAACCCACCATAAGGGAGTTCCACAGAGGCCAGTTTGCCAAGAACTGTTAATCACTTATTTATTTCTGGTCTTATCTATGTGAGATTGCATTTGCAAGTAATAATGAGGCCCGGAATGACGCCCTAGGTTACAGTGGCGTAACGCCTTTACTCGGAAGTCGTTCTAATTTATTTCTGAGCCTTAACTTCGTCTTCCAGGGGGAGTATCCGAACCGTTTCAAACGCTGGTTCCATCGGATCTCTCGACACCATTGCCGCTAGTGAAGTTTCCGGATTGACTGGCGTGACCCATGCCAGCGATGCCACTTCTTCTTCTGCGTTTTCTGCCGTTTCGCAAACGCCGTCTACCCGGGCCGTCTGCGGCAGTCTAGCGTCTTTCGATTCCTCATCGATTCAGAATATGGAGGGTGAGTCCGACTTTTGGTACTTTGCATGCTTGCTGCTAGTTGTTTGCGCTTGCTCACAGTCGCCTATGCAACAGTTCAGTTCAGTTCAGTTTATTTTTTACGACCAAAATAGAAACTATGATGCCAGTACCCGCCCTAAGAAAGGTACACAAAAGCACTTGCAATTGGGCGGGTACATTCATTTATGTACAAATTATATTTTTTTATCTGTCTAGGGGTGTAAGGGAAGAGGAAAATGAAAAAAAAAAATGATTTTACCCACTGTCCGGAATGTGGAACTGGGAGCTTAGAGACGACGAGTCCAACTTCGATACTTTGCAATTCACGGTTGCCTATATATGACGACTGTATTTATATAGTCTACAAGTTATGGTATTCGTACGTGTCGTCTGTGTGGGGGTATAACGAAAGAGGAAGATGAAAAATGAAAAAAAAAACAACAAGCAACGATTTGACCCACTTTGGAACCGGGGGGGGGGGGGGGGGGGGCGGGATATGCAGGAGGAGTCTAACTCTTATACTTAGGATTTAACATTTGCGTATATAACAACTTTATTTATATACAGAGTATAGTTTTTATTTGCAAACCAAAAAAAAACAATACAGACAACGCTTTACTTCAGTGTCTGTAATGGTGAAACGGGAGGATATGCAGAAAGTTCAACTTCGATCCTCTGTGTTGCCACGAGTTGCAGTGCACCCGCTAGACTACGATGAAGTTGGGGTTCGTAGATTTCAGGATGCCGGGAAGCGATACCAACCCACTCCCAACAAATTTTACCCTCAAATACCCTCAGCGACGAATCGTGCCACCAACTCAATTTCTTCACTTCGGGTAGAAAGTTACTTTCATTCGTTTTGAAGCTACGTGGAAAAACCTTTGATTTTCCTGTATAAGATCCCAGAAAAGTTTAATTTTCTCCTAGAAAATGGGGTTTCCCCTAACACTGGAATCTCAGCTTATGACACTTACTTTGAAATTTCCGTAGGAACCTCTTCCAATTTCGATACGAGCGCCTCGAGTCTCAGCTATTATCTTTTAATAGGGCATGTTTAATCTCCAAATAATCGTAGCCTAATCAAAATGGAAGGTTGGGCTTGTAAAAAAAAAGAAGCTCGAATGGGAGCACATTGTCGACCTTTGCACTAACAGCCATGTTACTGTTTGAACACGTTTTTGCGATTTTGTGATGTTATTGGACCCGTCGTGTCTGTAATGCCAATGTAACCTATTGCCGTAACTGCATTCACTACTCCTTAGGCCCTGAGACCCAAATTTCATTTTTTACATACTAAGCCAGCTAACGAAACTTCACTAATCTTTGCACTAATCTGATTCACTGTTTTCCTTGCGCATTATGCTCCTGACAAGTGTTCGCGTTTCAGCGAGGATATCGATGCATAAAATCGGTTATCTGAATTTTTGCCGAGTTTTTGCTATTAGTCTTAAAACAGTCAAATCTGTGGATAATTTCTTAAAAGCAGAGCCTAGTTTTACAGTATTCAAATTATTTTGAACACTGGAACAATAGCAGTAAATAGTACGAGGTGTGCTTTAATGAGAAATGATACAAATGTAGCAGAAACCAAGAGAGAGAGAGATAGAATTCCAGAGCTGCTATTTTTTTTTTATATTCCATTGTTTTTCACGACGACCTTGGAGAGGTTTGGTATGGGCGACTGTTAGCTCATTTTCAATTGAGCTTGGGAAATCTGTGGGAGGCGGTGGCAGCTTCACTAAAGCACAACTCTTATTAGAAATCATCATTTCACGATAAAACGGTTCAGAAGGAACGTTTTTCGAAAACAAAACAAAAAAATTCCTAGGGGAAATTAGGGATTTTCTTGTTAGCGCTTTTCGACTCAGCCTCCCCGCTCTCAGAATCGTAAGCCGAACGTAAACTATATCAAAACTCTATACGCAGTGGTTAAAAAGTAAGAATACCAAGCAAAAGAAAAAGAACCAAGAACATATCCGGCTGTAAACCTCACACATTAAATATGCAAGTCAGAATTTCTAGCTCTTAAAGGAATTGTAGTCCCGCTCCATTTAAAGTTCGCGCTCAGTTTGCTCCGACTTTGAAAGTAATCGTTGGACTTCCAAACGGAAAGGCTCCATTTGTCACTCCTGTATGTTTAAAGAGCTTTGACAGGTGCGCATTGTTCTCCTATTCATATTCATTTTTTGTCTTTTGATCCTTTGTTTTAACTTACATTTTTTTTCGCTTAACTCTAAGTATCATTTTTATTTTACGAGAACTGGGGCATTGATGAAGGAAACAGCGAAGTACAAGAAGAGCAGGTTTTGTGATTAGAAACAATGCGTTATCGGTTTGGAATGAGCTTCCAGTGAGAATTAGGGAGGCCGAAAACGGGAGGTGAATAGTATGTTGGGGGACTTCGGGAGAAATTTGGCGGGGGGGGGGGACTCAGGGAGAGAGTCTGTTACGAGGGAAGGTTTTCAGTGAAAGGTTAAGAAATCAATACACACGCCTAGAGGCTTCTTAAGAGTGAATATGTTTTTTTTTAGGATTATAAATAAATTTGATAAACATGTAAATTAGAAAATAAATTGGATTTGAGAATAAATT
Organism: Branchinecta lynchi; assembly: GCA_023053575.1. Taxonomy (NCBI): domain Eukaryota; kingdom Metazoa; phylum Arthropoda; class Branchiopoda; order Anostraca; family Branchinectidae; genus Branchinecta; species Branchinecta lynchi. The sequence continues at coordinate 16,391,712 of JAKZAP010000003.1, forward strand.
AGAACAAGAACGGTCGTGTGGACTTGACTTAAAGCTGAGTGGCTGGCTCTTTTCCAAAGACACTGATAGATGTTTTTTCTAAGAACAGAGTGGTGGACTGTTGGAGCGCCCTCCCTAGACAATAATTTGTGGCTAATGGACTATTTTTTTACATTACAGTAATACTATTAGTTATTTCTTGCAAATTGAAAATACATTCCCACCCGCCGTGATGGAGTCCGAAAGAAATCCTAACCCTGTTTTCCAGCTCTTTCCTAAAGTACGCTCCAAAAGTATCTTGCTACGCAAAAGTTTCGATTATTCACAGGAAATAAAACTTATCAAAAGCTTTTTCCATTCTGGAAAAGGATTTAAAAATGTCTGGCTTCACAAAACTTTCGGTTTATTACAAAAAATATGAAATTTGTCAAAAGCCAGCATGATTTATAACCGGCATTGCCTGTCTTATTTGTTGTAATTTTTACTACTTATCATATCTCTCATGGAAATTAGACTTCCCTCTTCACCAGCTCCCCGCTAAAAGGGGGGGTGTGGGGTTCGAAAGTGTCTTCTTACACAATAAGTTCCGGATTAAGTTCGAAGAGTCACATGGTTTGAGACCAGATTGATCATACAACAGTTGACTACGAATGGAGATTTTATTTCGTATTTGGTACAGCTATCACGTTAATATAAGCGATCTTATCGTCCCCATGTAAGGGCCCTATTGGTCGGTTATGACGCGTTTTTTGAAATCCGACCATTAGGAAGCACGAATCGTTTCGTACGGAAAGTTTGAATGCTTAAAACTCCCATTTCTGATTAAACTTTTCTACAAAGCTGTAATTATACAATTAAGTAAGAGCCATCGAACTGTTTCCAACAATTTAGGGCTCAAAATACTTACCAAACCTGGATAAATCGCTCTCAAATTCGGAAGTCCTATACCTCGCAATGTTAAATTACTCCTTTTCTACCCTTTTCTGTTTTCGTCGGGTAGGCTGCAATCTCTATGTATGGCTAAAAAGGCTAGAATGTATAAGCTAGAAACTTATTGAAAGCCAACATGTTGTATTATTGGTGTTTGTCACTATGCCTTGCGTCTGTCTTGTTCATGTCAATTGCTGAACCACTTAGTGATTGTATTCGTAACCAATATAGCCCTCGATATTTTATCCTTTTGGCAGGCCCATCTTTTTCTGGTCCTTTCAAAAAATATATTGTTGCTGAATTTCCCTCGTGCTATCTACCTTCTTTGTCTGTCAAATGATAAAAGTTTCTTCGCTTTAAAGACCTGGAATCTTCAATGAATTTTAAGGGCCGCCGGGGAAATATGGGAGTAATTCATTCCATCTAGCCTACGTCACATTCATGGAATATGCTGCATGTGTTACTCGTACTTGAAAAGCTTTTTTATAACTGGATTTTCTTTCATATAAATGTTAAAGATATAATAAATAAGTAAAGGTTAACTTCCGGTTCCGACATTGAGTGTTGATATCGGAAAATAACATATGTGACTGATATTTAAATAACCTATCCGAGCTGAAGGCGAGATAAGTTTTGACAAATATTGACCGAATGCAGCGAGGTTGATCATTTTAAATGACCACAGAGCTTGTGATTTCGGTATCAAATGAGATGGAGTTATGTTCCCACAGGTTATATTATGATAACTGTCACACAGAAATGTAGCGACGGATTTGACTTGGAGGTAAATATAAATCCATATCCACCGCTAACTTTCTGTGTGACGATTATTGTAATATTAATTGTTCATTGGTCAGAGGATGAAGTGCGTTACGTCCCTGTTTGAGAAGAGTTGTAACAAATCATCATATTGCACTTCTGAGGTTGTTACGCCTCATATCCCGATGAAAAGTTGTAGCCTGTGTATTTGTATGGTAGTTGTGCGGAAAACTTGCATGTATTGATAAGCAGTAGTAGAGAATACTTTAATTTAATGTGTCTCACAGTGGGCTAATCTTAAGTAGGAGTATTCAAGAGCATCCCCCCTTGCTCCAGTAGCATCCGTCTTTACCTAGACGGGTTACAAATAAATTTTAAATTTAATTTAATCCAGTCTTGCTATAGTAGCACGTAGTAGCATCAGTTGCCTGCTACTTATTCGTACAACTTCATACTACTATTTTGAGATAACCTTTCATCGGGATAAGCAAGGCTGTTACTGCGACAAAGAGAATCAGGCGAAAAACCTCATTTAAGTTTCTGTTTTGTAGCAACTACAAAAGCTGGCAAATAATACAAGTCAAAAGCTCACAGTTGTACTATATCTCTTGAGGAGAAGACTGAAACAGTCTCGACCCATCTGACAGATCGATCAGTTTTTCATTATTTGTATACATTATACGTTTATAGGGCGCAAGCTTTGTAGCTGTAGTTGGAATTTCCCAATTATAAAGATTCTGTGAAAAATCGTAGCGAATTCTGGAGCTTTGTGGGGCGACTTTTGTGGCGAACGGAACAAGACCAAAGGTTTCGATAGGATCCCAAAAATCTAATATTTGATCCAGACAATTGGGTCTTGTCTTCGCCAGATCCAGTCTTTGCCAGGCTAATCATCAGAGAAGACCAAGTTCAGATATACCTCATTAGCGTTATCTGTTTTGACGATACTGACAGAAACTTAATGCTTTACTTCTGCCAAGCGAAGCGAACTAATTGTCCGGCAAAAAAAGAAAATACAGAAACCAATTCAGCGTACATCCTTATCTCTATAAAGAACATTTAATCAACTTCAAATATAACTTTCCGGTTACAACCGGATTCTGGACGAATTATATGTCCGGGTAAAACATGATTGTCATATAAAGATTCAGCGTCTCTTCTTACCCCTGAATATGTCATCGAATCAACTTCAAATACAAATTTTGCTTTTAACATATTTCCGGTTTGGTCCGGATTCCGGTCTAGTTGTCCGGGTAGATAATGAATTTCACATAAGTGTTCAGCATGTCTTGTGATCCCCAATTGAACATTTAATCAACTTCAGATGAAACTTTTACTTTTAACCAATTTTCCTGTTTTTGCCGGATTCCGGACGAACTAGATATACCTCTATAAGCCTTATCTGTTTTGTCGATACTGACAGAAATTTAATGCTTTACTTCTGCAAAGTTTCCGGTTTCGGCCCAGTTCTGAGCGAACTAATTGTCCAGCAAAAAAAGAAAATACAGAAACCAATTCAGCGTATATCCTTATCTCTATAAAGAACATCTAATCAACTTCAAATAAAACTTTTCGGTGTTTCCGGTTACAACCAGATTCGTCGAATCAACTTCAAATAAAACTTTTGCTTTAGACTTATTTCCGGTTTGGGCCGGATTCCGGGCGAACTGGTTGTCCGGGTAGAAAATGAATTTCACATAAGTTTTCAGCATGTCTTCTTATCCCTAATTGAAAATTTAATCAACTTCAGATGAAACTTTTACTTTTAACCAACTTTCCTGTTTTTGCCGGATTCCGGACGAACTACTTGTCCGGCGAGAAAAGGGTTTTCATCATCGTGTTTAGCATGTCTTCTTACCCCATAATCGACTATCACATCACATTAGCTGTTTAAAAATACTTTGTTTGCCCCTTAATTTGAACCCTCATCCCTAAATGTAGGGCTACAGAGCACATCTATCAAAATATCTCATTCCCTTCGAGAGTTATCCTGCTAACAGACGGACAGACGGACAACTTTTGCGATATCATAGGTATCCCTCCACTTACGTTTTGGGATGGGACTTTTTGGGGTCGAAAGCAAATGTGAGCGCTCTTCAGAAGTGAGCTTACGATCTGGAATTGAACATTTGGATTCTAATACAAGGTTTAAAAATAATCTGGCTTTTCAGTTAAACTTTGTATGTAAAAAAAGAATGATCCCTTTTTTGCTACCCAGGTGATTTCAAAGTTCAAAGAAGCCTACCTCCACTGTATACGACCCCCTCTTAAAGCGGTCTTTACTAAAGTCAACCCACCACCGCAAGGCTGTGCTCGACAACCACTATTCTGCGACTCCTATTACTCTTTCGTCTAATCTTCGTATCCCAGGGATGACATGTTTATGTCTCCACTTTCTTTGAAAATTATTCAAGCGAGAATCAGCGGCGTGTAAAGCATCTCCGAATTTCGGCTCCGGATCATAAATTTCCTAAGAAATCCGGTAAAGGATACTTTAGTTGCCAACCGATTTTTATTAGATTTTGAGACATCTCTCAGACCGGCAACACCTTTTGTGTCAGAGACACGGTAGCCAAAATGTAGGGGGCGAAGAATTTGTACAAAATGCGTACATGATTGGTGGAGCGTGTTCCACCCTTCTCACAGTAATAACTATTAGTTACTATTTCTGTTCCAGCCTCACGAAAAGTTACTACGCTGATCGTTCCAAACTTCTCGAAATAGTAACTAATAGTAACTATTTGCTTACCATGCTCGGAATCGTAGTAAGCATGGTAACTACGGATCTCTGTAACGTGATTGGCTGGATTACTCCGTGGAGGGATATTTTGACGAAAATAGAAAAATGCGTGACGTCATGCGTCATACAAATTCGTGACGTCATGCGTAGTAACTACGGTTAGTAGGATGGAACACGCTCTTGGGAAGAGCTGGGGAAGGAGCGGAGGAGGAGCTACTTCCAAAGTATCAAGGAGGAGCTACGAAGAACATCACAATTTGTCACCTCTACACACAGCTATATCGCAGTAAAGCCCCGCAGAAGAAACTTTCAAAGTGACAAGACCAAAGGTTTACATGGGATCTCAAAAATTTAACATTTGGTCCAGACAATTAAATATTTTTACTTTTAAAATTTAGAAACAGATCAAGGCTTATAGAAACTACCTTCGAAACTTAAAAAAAATAATCGTTTTCTGTAGATTTTAACTTGTTATCTATATTTTTTAGTACTGTTTGCTAATAGGTCCGATCCGCAGGGAAGACGCCCTCCGAAATTAATTCCTGGATACGGACCTGGCCTATAGTCTGTGTCAGAAGAGGCCACTTGCTTAAAATCGAGTTGACTTATCCGTTTTGCATTGTTCTGTTGCCCCTTCTTTGCCACTAAATATAAATGACGGGCTACAGAATCCATCTGCGAACTCGACCTGTCCCTTGGCCCAAAAATCTTCACTCCAACATGTCTTCTTACCCCAATACCGAATCTCTAATCGACTTCAGAAAGTGGCAGTTCAGTGTGGTAGTATTTTACTCAGTTATTCAAGTATTTAAATGTAATGGTCGACGTATTTAGTGCCATGTCGGCGCTACGAGTTGAATCAATAAACATATCTATCTATTTATCTATCTATCTATCTATCAACTTTGAGCTTCAATCAAATTTCCAGTTTCGGCTGAATTATTTTTCCGGCAAGAAATAAATCTCCCAATTTTATGACAATTGCCCTTCGGCCAAGTGCCATGCAGTGATCGTAATTTCTGTCCGTCCGTCGGTCGGTCCGGGTTTTGCTAGTTCGGACACTTCCATATAAGCTAGGACGATGATACTTGACAGGCATATCAGGGACCCCAAAAGTTGGAAATAGTCACTTCCCCAGTCTGAGCATCGTGGGGGGAGTGGAGGGGGAGTCCGGAATCATGAGGTATTTATAAATCTTGAACGCGTGATCGGATCTGAATGAAACTTGGTATTTGGAAAGATCTCTGGTCTCAGACGATCCACATAAAATCCGGACCGGATCCCGTGACTTCGGGGGGAGCTGGAGAGGGGAACCGGAAATATTCGGAAACACTTAGACTGGAGGGATTAGGATAAAATTTGGTGGGAAGAGCAAGCACAAGTCCTAGACACATCATTGACATAACCAGACCGGATTAAGGTACTATGGGGGAGTGGTGGGGGGGGATTTCTGATTGTGCGTGAGTACGGTACTTCCTGATGTACTAGGACGATGCAATTGGGCTGGTATATCAGGGACTCGAACAAACTGACTTGACAATAGTCGTTTGTATGATCCGATCATCTGGGTGGGTGAAGGGATGGGAAATCCGGAATCTTGTGGCATTCATGACTGTCGAACGGACGATCGGGTTCGAATGAAACTTGGCAAGTGGAAAGAGGTGTCGTCTCAGATGTTCCATCTTAAGCCCCGACCGGATCCGATACTTGTGGGAGGGGGGGGTGAAGGGGGGGCACTGGCATATTCGTGAAACGCCTAGTGCCGAGTGATCGGGATGGAATTCGGTGGGAAGAACAGGCATAAGCCGTAAATAGATTCTTGACAGAATCATATCGGGTCTCTTCAGGGGAGTTGGAGGGGTTTCCGGGAATTCCGATGATTGCAAGCTAGGGTACTTCTAGATGTGCTTTCTACTTCTAGATGCGTTTAAACTAGGCAAGCATATTAGCGACCGGACTAAATAGACTTACAAACCTGACACAATGCCCTAGGAAAATTTTTATGTTCCTGGATCCGGCCATTTTGGGGGCAGTTACGGGAAGGGGAGTCCGGAAGTTACTGACTTGCGTAGTTTGCGAACGGGTGGTCCGATTCGAGTGAAACTTTATGGGTGGTAAGAACTAATGAGCTTGATATGCAAAACATTTCTCCGAATTCCGAACCACATGTGGCAACTAATGAGCATGATTTGCAAAACATTTCTCCGAAGCACATGTGGCATTGGCCCTGGTAGCTCGAGGGGGTGGGGGGGGGCAAACTTTGTGACGGTCAAAAACCAAACGAATGGTACGACTGGGATGCAAGTTGGACAGTACTTAGTTTATGCTGCCTAATTTGTTATTCAGTGTCCGGACCGGATCCGGCAACGGTATATGAGGAGGATCAGGCGGAAACCGGAAATTTGCGGATATATTCTGATTCAAATCAAGCTTGAAGGGCGAGAAGAGAAGTGGTTAGAGATGCGAAGTTTATGTGTCCTAGTCGTGTTCAACCACAATGGGAGATGGTGGGGGGTGCGGAAATTTTGTAGCTGGCGTAGGGATCAAACGGATGTACTGAATCGAATGAAACTTGGGAAGAATAGAGACCATGTCTCCTAGATGACATGTTTTAGGGTTCGGAACGGATCTGAACACGGTGTGTGTGGGGGGGGGGGGTACCGGAGTTTCCCGAAAAAGCTGAGTGAAAATTGATAGCCGGTACAAGAGATGCCTTAGAATCTGTATATGTGGCTGAACCAGATTTTGCTCTGGTATGGAAGTTTGAGGGCGTGGCGTACCGGCAATAGTATAGCACTCCTAGGAATCAAACTAGTACGGGGAAACATTTGCTCTAGCTTATCCGATGCGATGCTGGAAATGCTCAGGTTCGCGTGAAATTAGATACCTTATTTCTAGGCCCAATCCTAGGAGGGTGAAGGGAGGATTTTGTGACATTCTCATCTACTTTCTTGTGCCACCTATTCGTAACAAGTGCCATATGAGCTCGTAGCCCTTGTTTTAAAGTGATGTTTGATGTTTCCCAAATTTTTTTCTATTTCACCTTTTTTATTATTCAGCTTGATATAATAATGTACTTTGTCCTTACAATAATCAGTACTGACTCATTCTGGTCCCAGTACTTGAACCCAGAACAAACTGTGGCGTTAACAGTTACTGACATTTGTCATTTATATTTACACCATAACCCACTTCTTCCTCTAATTTTTTTATACTGATTGATTGCTGCCAGTAGCCCAGAAGTCTGTCGCATAAACTGAGAAAAGCCCGTTCAGTTTGCATTTCTTCTTCTGTCAATCTTAACTTCACTAATCCGCGCCCGTTGTCCCGCTTGTTGGGCTTTGCCTTCTTTTCAGTAGTCTCGAATTTTTGGCTTGCCTGGTTAACGTCATGTTTTGCTTGGTTTTGTTGATATTTTAGGCTTCCTTCGGTGTCATCTCCGGTGCGTTCTGTCTTTAACACATTTTATGGTTTTCCGCACCATGACTTGATGGTTTTTCTAGCAGTTTTAACATGACATTTGGCTCCATGGTCCACGCTTTCTTTCTACTTTGCTAAGGCCTTGGTTAATGTTGAATCGGTACGTGCTTGGTTAGTCGGTCCTTGTCTTGCTTGATTGTGTTTTAAACTAGCCTTATCTTCCTTTTGTTCTGGCTCTGCGATGCACCTTTCCTGGTTCCTGCACCGTAACTTCATAGTTTATTCTAACAGTTGTAATTTCACGGGTCAAGGTCCATGCTTTCTTTACACTTTGCCTGGTTTTGATCGGTCTTGCATATGTTAGTTGCCTGGTAACTGGGCCCTGGTCTTGCCTGGTTTCGTTTTTACTAGCCTTTCTCTGTTATATTCTGTTCGTGTTGTTGCGTGAGTATGATGACCTTGCCTGTTTCTAGCTGGTGTTGTTGCTACTAGTATTTTGCTCAGTTTGTATTTCACCTTGGATTGTGTTAATATCCCACTATATGCTGTTTGCACTGTACTAAGGTTGCTTTGCTGGGCCACAAATCGAATACTTGATTGATTGTTGAGTAAGTCGTTTTGTAGATTTTCGTAAGTATATATATTTTGTTGATATGTTTTAACGCCAGTAATAAGTAGCCGAGCGGATCAAGTCCCTTGTCACTGTTTCTAACGCTAATTTAAAGTGAAACGTCACGCGTTGACTTTATCTTGACATGGTTTGTGGTATATGTACGCTCAGTACCGCATTGGTTTTTGGCCCACCGAAGCTGCCATACTATACTTAATTCTTATCTGTTTGCCTGATCCAAGCTGAGTTTTTTGTTGCTTGTATTAGTGTTCCACCTTGAAAACCGTCTTTGTGTTTGCAATAGAGGGCTAGCTTGCGCCTGTTTTTCGTTTGTCTTACTTTCACATGTTTTGTGCAGTTTGGTGTCGAGCTTCTTTTTGGTCGGGAGCTTTTGCCTCAAGTCGGTGTTGGCGTCGTCGGTGCGCTCTCCTGTAAGTTCTGAGTAGGTATGTGGCGTCCTGTGCTTTCTTGTCACCATCAGTCCGCTGATTTTCTCAACGGTCATTCCCTCCCCAACCATCACTTATTTCCAAGGCGTTGGACGTCGTAACGGTAAATCGCGTTATCATTCAAACGATAAACGTTCCCCGTAGCTCTGCTCTCTTCGGGTTCAGAGTAAACTCACCTCTTTGCTTGCTACTTTCCCTGTATTTCCCGTCCTTCTTCCAAACTCATCAGGTCGACCTCTTAGTTTCATCCCTGTACACTCGAATCCTTGATTCTTTAAGTGATGTCCTCTCCTTAGATGTTTGTTGCGTTTTTGATCCAAGTTTGAGTTTACCTTCAAATTCGAAGGTCTCTTTAGCTCAGAAACCGTTTTAAGTTGTCCATCGCCGCTGCTAATCACCCCCCGTGCTTTGCTGACCAATAAGGATGGACTAGGGAGAACGAGAAGTTTAATGACTATCGAAGCATCTTCTCGATTCTGCAGACCCGCGGAGCTTTCACCGTTCTCGTTTTTGACAAAAACGCAAGAAAGGGAGAATTGGCTTCAACTCAGTAGTAAAAAAACGCAAAATAGGAGAATTGTGAGGAGACGCGGGGGGGGGGGGGGGGATTGAGAAAAAAAAACGCAACTGTCTCTGTTAGATTTGCGCGCCAGTTCATGAAAGACAAGAAAATAACAATCTGTAGCAGTTTAACCTTAGGGTGTTAATAAATCAAGGATTCCGAGGCGGGAATATCGCTGGCTTGACGTTTGCTTAGTTCTGTCCTGTAATCCTCATAATCTGCACTATTCGGCCTGCTAGGTTTTGATTGAAAAACGCTTCGTCCTGTTCCAGGTGTCCCTTTGCTGGAGGAGAACGAACTGGAACTTCCTTTTGAAAATGGAGGCTTGGAAAATGTTTCTCAAGTGGCCGACATGGGGCCTAAGTGAGAATAATGGTTCCTTATTACCGTTATTTAGGAAAGACGACGTTTGTTTTCAGGTTCTTTTAAGAACAAGAGTGTTTCGTTGTTTTCGTGGTTCGAACAATTTGTTGTTGTTGTTATTATGGGCGTCTAAGTGTGATAAACGCTATACCCGGTTGAAAGGTTAAAAGTAACGTGTCTTTTTTATACTGGACATTTCCGGAAGGGCTGCTTGATACAAAAGTAGAATCTGTGCTGAGGGTTTACATGAGCCCTTACACTATTTACTTCCAGTATTCTAAAATAGTGGAATATTTTAAAACCAGGCTCCGCTTTTAACAAGTAACCGTGGCCACCCTCTACCTCTGGTTAGTAGTAAGAGCGACAAGAATCCTAGCAGAATAACTTTGTAACCTGCCAGTATGAGGAAGGGGAGAGCCCCTTGAGAGCCATGGTCTCACCGAAAGTCCCTATAACAGGCTAATTTCCACTCAGTTGCCACTAAATGTTCCTGCAGGCCAAGGTGACTTAATCATGTTGACACTGCAAAATGGATTCGTCAACTACATTTTATTAGATGTTCTGGAACAACCGTCACTAAGAGTGTCGGGAGGAAGCAAGGTAACACAAGCAGAGAAACGAAAACGCAATCTTAAGCCACTTTTACATGACACGTTGGGCCTTTCACAGTGAGATACGCCACCTCTTCGTCACGCTTGCGGCGACGCAACTCATAGCTTACGCAAAGAAATAAAACGCAACGCATTAGATTTTTCAGTGAAAAAGTTTAAGTTTTGATAGTTTTTGAAACCAAATAATGATAAAGTAAAACTTATTAATGATGAAGTTCAGCCGAAGAAACAAGGAAAGGAAAAGGAAAATACTCATCCAGCGTGAGAGCTTCTCGCGCAGATATGGACGATACGGTGCGCAAATACTCTATATGACTAAGTCCAAAACACGCCAGTGATTCTCAGGAAGAAGGAGTAAACGTGTCCGTAACGACTAAAACTCAATGACTCAAATCCTTAGGCAGCGCAGCTGTGACACCGTTTCTTCCGTTCTTCCGCAGGTACCCGGAGATTCTGCATCGGAAGGGAGAGATAGTCATCAAGTGTATTGTAATTAAGCGCATACGCAACGACGAGTCAACGTGAGAGCGGCTTAAAAGATTGTTCAGCCCAAGCTGACTGGCAGGCTGATCATATGACAAAAATTATTCAAAAGGGACAAGTCGGCTTCAGCGATATTTCGGCCCTTCTTGGCAAGGGTCCTCTTCACTATAGCTGGAATAACAAACCTGCTATCATGTAGGTTGTTCTCTTTCATCTACTGCCTGAAGATGACCCTTGCCCAGAAAAGCCGAACTATCGGTGACGAGTATCCTAGCTAACTTACCCGTTTGAGGCATTTTTATTCAACAAATGCAGTCTGCCGGCACCAGGGGTTCCGTGATTCGTGAACTTTTTAGAAATAGGCTGAAGGCACATGATTTAAATATTATTTCTAATATTTGGACCTTAGAGCCACGCTGGAGTACTTCTTCAAAATTTGTAAAAGCGGACGTTGAATCTCCCTCGGAAACCCCTTAAGCACGTACTGTGTCCTTTAAATGTACAGTAGATGTATGCTTCTATGAATGTATCCAAATTTTTAGATAACCATGGCTTTGTTTTTTGCTCTTAAAAGAGTCAGATGGGGATGATAAATTAAGAACTAAACGTATAAACTTTCAAAGAAGAAAAGAAGTAAGAACTTAGCATCAGCGAAGAGCTTTCTTTTGTCATTAAAGTTTAACTGAAAAGGCAGCTTATTTTTACATCATTTGAATACACTGAAACATATTGGCCCATCTAAGGGATTTTGCATTTTTTCATCCGATTCTATAGTAATGACGTTCAGAAAATGCGCTACTTGCACGACAACCCTAAATTCATCAAGACGCGGTGATTTTGAATTTGGAAATAAGTCTGCACTGGCAGGATTAATGCCGATTTGCGCCGGCTTATTTTACGCAATGGCATACATTTGTAGCTGGTCAATATTTCAAGCATAGAGGGGAAAGCATAGAGATTCGATGAAATCCATGATCTATGGAGAGTGGTCAAACGGATTAACGCTTTTTTATCGGGTTTTCAGGCCTATTTTAGTGAATACGTGATTTGTAAATAGACTGTCGGGTCTTAGCCCTTTTTGGTTAAACTTTTTTCTTTTTTAGTATTCCTTCTCATCTTTTGGGATTTTTCAGAAGGCTATGAAAGTAAGACAAAAGGCCGGACACCTCAACCTGGCGGGTAAAGGGTGCAGGATAAACTGGGCATCAAAGAGCGAACTTTTAAAGAACAACAATTTGTGGCTATAGTTTGTTCTGTTTACTTGAATTTTCTTTTGGTCGACAGTGTGCATGAATACTTGCTACAGTAGATTTTCATCATAATAATAATATTTTTTGCACAAAAAGCCTGAGGCCATGGGAAAAATGGTGATAAAGTTCGTCGGCCGACCTTCAAAGAAGCATACCTCTATTGAGGAATTGAGAGTGAATGAATAAGTCTGGAAGGTTTGGTTTTGAGTAAATCGTTTAGTTACGTTCTCGATAGGTTGTGAATATATTTTTTTTAGGTTTTTGGTATCTTCCGTGTACCTTCATGTCAGTTTATGTTTATGGCGTAATCTCCTCTGATCTTTAGTTATATTAAATTACGTTATGCTATATCCTTACACGATTCTATCAGTTTCCCGATGAAAAATTTGTCTCAAAATAGTACTATGAAGTAGTACGAAAAAGTTGCATGCAGTACTAACGATGCTACTAGATGCTTCTACTTCAAGGCTAACGTGTTACTGCATACTACTATATGCTACTATTAGCAAGGCTGGATGCTACTATGGCAAGACAGGATGTTACTTGATACTACTACATAAGATTGGACCAGTCTGCGGCACATTAAATGATAGTATTCTTTGCTATTACATAGTATTACATGCAACGTTTTCGTACTACTACCATACTACTACGCTGGCTACAGATTTTTCATCGGGTTTATGTCGGAAAGTGGGGAGAATTTATTGGTGGACACATTTGTTATGAATTATTTTATTGCAGGTGTTTCTTATTCTGCATGTACTATTGAACATGTGTGAATGAAGTCTATTGAACATTTGGCCTAGAGGTCAAGAGACATATATTCAAACAATGGATAAAATGGATCAGTCTGCTACAATGCTTTGGCAGTGATATTTCGGCCCTTCATGGCAAGGGTCCTTCTCAGAAGAAGCGTTACAAGCCAAAATGTTTGGGGGGAACCGACTGTTTTCATGAAAAAAATAACTATTTTCTCTCTTCTGATTTTTTTTTTTTTCGATATTTCGTCTCTTCTCGGCAGGGATCTCTTCAAGCCGAGAAGGGTCGAAATATCCCCGACTAAGAAGCCTCAGTTGCATAATCTGCTTAGTGCCACAAAGCATGGTTTGAAGTCAACTTAATCTAAAGCAATACATATAATATAATTCCTAGGAGTGAGCTGAAAGACAAAAACGCTCCTTAGGCGAGATTTGAACCCACGTCCTTTTGTTTACAAGTCCACTGTTTTACCTCTGAGGTACAGGGTGGCTTGTAAACATATTTCGCAAACCAATGCAGTAGTCAAGATAGAAGTGAGAGATATGAATAGTGATCCCGCCGATGACGAATTCGTCGAAGTAGTTCAACACAATTTCCTTATATATTTGTTTTGCTATTTGGTTTTTGGTCAGAATGTGGAGTAAACATGGACAAGAAGAAAAATATAATTCAATCGCTAAACGTAGGCTACGTTAAAGGACACCTGAACAGTGAAACCACACTTGAACACACCATGGAGAATGCATTTACAGACATGGCCACGGAGAGCATTCTTCTCCTGAGCGTGATGTTTTCAAAATAGGGATGTCCGTTTCTGGAGGTTTGCACATGCAGACTCCAAGACAAAAACGCAATTCATTCAAATCTTGTACAGCGCTGGCCGGATCGTATTGGAATTTCTTCTAGATATACGTTTGGGCTTGACTGGTTAAAAAATATTGCAGAAGAAGGGTTGATTGGAGACATTTGTTCATTTCTAAAATTGTTCGGTACTGAAATAAGGACAGATGCAAAATGGAGCAAAAATCATAGCTTGGAAACACTATTTCGTATTTGCATTGGGTTTTCTGCAGGCAATGTTAACGGAAGTCATACAGATAGGGATGATACTTGGTACTCTTCATTCAGGTGTCCTTTAAAGACTTGTCTACTGGAAGCCAAATCTGCTTTATGTTTCGGGAAACTTAGGCTACAGACTTTTGTTTCCACGGAGTTCTGTAAACAGTGACACAGCTGCAAAAACATTCACCTCTTTCAGGCTGTTGTAGTCTCGAAACCCCTTGCTCAGCGCCGTACACATTATTCCGTAGCTGCGCGCGGTCAGGTTTTTCGAACTCCTTCTATTAACCCACTGTATCATCAGTGAATAGTAAGTAAGGCTGTATCTGCGAATTTTCGGTGTCAGTGTATAAGCAGATCATGCTTAAGAATATTTTGAGTGTCCTCTTTCGTTTTTTATTATCTTTCTTTGTCGAAACTAGTTGCTATTTGAAATGGGAATTTTGATGACTGAATTCTTGTGTGGTCGAGACTGTAGGACACAGCAGGGGGTGGCTTGTATGAAGCAGGTGGTTAAGATTGAATTAAGTGAAAAATAGGTTTGATAAGAGCGGATATATACAAAAGTGAATTATAAATATTTTACACAAATCCTTTGCTTAGACATTGTAGAGGTAAAGACGCAGAATGTAAGTATGTGTGAGGTTTTTACCTGTGGCGTAAGACCATTGTCATTGTGTTGTGATGACATATCGGACGCTATTTTTTTTTGTATAAATATATCACGGATCAATAAACCAAATTTTAATTGTAAATGTATTTTTTTTCTTCTGTTGCTGATTTTAACTTATATTCTAATCAGTCTGTATTCTTCAAAAACAGTCCTTACGATATTAACAAAACAACAAAAATTTGTTCTCTCATCAAACATAATTATATTCAATTGTGCTTTAACATTTTTATAGTGCAAAAAAGATATGTCAGCTGAATTTTATTGGAGCTATATTTTGGCCCTTCTTGGCAAGCGTCCTCTTCAGGCTCAAAACCGCTCAAGTTGGAAAAACGAACTTGTGGGGTTTTCCAGCAGTCAGTGGGGCTGAAGGAACATTGGCGTCACGACTGGGGAGGCACCTCCCCCCCCCCAATGTTGTCCGCCAGTCGGTAAAAAATAACCGAGTCAGCGCGAAGCGCCGCGATTTTTCGTCTAAACAGTTGATTTTTTTCATGAAAACAGTCTGTATTTCTGAAAATCTCAAAAACAACCGTTTTTCTGCAAAAACAATGGGTAAAAATAGCCAGTCGTAAATGCCTCGCACCCCCCCCCCCCCAAACATTTTGGCTAGTAACGCCTCTGTGAAGGAATATTTATGTGCATTAAAATAGTCAAATTTTCATGAGTTAAACAAAAACAAAAAATAGCAACAAATTATCATAGTTTATATTTTATCATCGTTTAGATTTATATCATTTATAATAAGTGATCTAAAAACATCACTACCATACAACAGTAATCTGATCCCCCTACAACACAATAAAACGGCTTTAAAGAAACTGAGATGTAAAATGGTCTGGCGATAATCTACCGCTCTATCTGAGCCAGCTAAGCTTACTTTGATTGAATGAAAGTACAGCTATCAGAGGCACTGTTTCATAAAACTTGCCGGGGAGGGGCAAAGATTTTTTTGGCACCCATCCCTAGACTTAGAACTTAATTGCCCCGTTTGAGGCACATTTAAAGCAGGTTTCTAGTATACCTGGAAGTCATTGTCGTTGCTTCGTACTTTATGCCTGTTGAAAGCTATTTAGAGGCAAACAAAAATAATACCAAGGTAGAAAATTTCTCCCCACTCCGAAACCTAGTGGGGGCAAGGCCTCCTGCCGTCCAAATGGTGTCTCTGCCAGCAGTGGTTCTACTCAAATACTTGACTCGAGCTCTCTCGAGCAGGCAGACGAAAAAGACGCGCGTAATCTCGTAAAACACCTCTCTGAATTACGGAAAACATTGATACATGTGTAACATAGGGCTAACGTAAACAACAATTACATAGCAGTACGTTTTGAATAGTCTATATAGCCTTAACTACAATATTCACATCAACAATATCCGGCTAGAGCATTCAACAGAAAGTTGGGTAGCCATTCTAGATAGTCGGGCGACAAAGTAGTCTAATTTTTTTGTTAAATAAATTGTTTAGTCTGGACCTACTTTGGTCACGTGACCTTGCGTGTATTCTGTCCAAAGTGCCCTTCCAGTTTTTCCGGTGACCTGCCTTCTCAGATCACTATACCAGCTAAGACATTTTCGGTCGTCTTCCATAATACTTAACATCCTTATAGTTTTATATGTTTTATAAATTATTTGTATTGTTCTTTTCTTTCCGAAGCAAAACATCGGTTTTGAAAAGTTTAAACTCTTGCCGGGGTCCAAAAGTGATCTTTTTTGCTTGTAGAAGATCCAGATCCTACAATGCGTGACACGGATCATGCTGTTCTAATGCGCTTTTCTACAACGTTTTTGCGTCCCTAACGTTTCCGGGTGTTTTTCACGAAAACCGAAATGTATACCACACCCTTGACCCACTTTCTGTAATTTTATTGGCGGTAATCTCAAATGGCTGAAAAAAAAGGAAGTCCAGGTGAAACTCAATTAGAACAATATGTTTTTGGAGGCGAGAGCTGTTCCTTAGAGGTGAGCCACATCGAGAACAATACATACCTTTTTTGTCGCGGATACAGACTTGTAGGTGACAAGGACGATAGCTAGACACTATTTTTGAGCCACAGCCTCATTGTCAGATCGCAGAGGAGCGCCTCCAGTTTATGGAAAAGAGGACTACTCCAAGTTATGTAGCCAAACGCCCGTTTTCTCAAACTAGTTTATGCTTTCAAGTGGAAAGCCCCGTTCTAACAGGCAACCAAGCAGACGCTAGTTCCAAATTGAACGTAGACTCGAATCCAAATGTGCTTAAGATGTGCGTCAGTTCCCTGGCACAGGAGTTAAAACCATCCACATTTACTAGCGATTCGTGATGTCTTTCTTATTTGTCACTCCATTTCTGCGCTTGGGATTGGGAGTGATTAATGGTATCGTGTGCGCTTCCGAGTGCAAAAGAGATTGGAGCCTGATGTGTCGTCCTATCTAAGTGGGGATTATTAGAAATTTGGCCGTTGGCAAGAAAATTTTATTCTACCTAGAGAATAATTTGAACCGTGTTTAAATGCTCTACGACAGCCTTTCCTGAGATTCACGAAACGTGTCATCAGTCTGAAAACTGAAAATCCTTTTTGAAATATACCATTTCAAAGTTTCGATGGTTGAAAATGTCAGTGTCATGGTAGGCTACACATGGAAGAACATTTCAGATAAAAAGTGTAAGGTAAAGAGGAAATGGTAAGTAAGAATATGTTATTACACTTACCTTAAATGACCTTGAATTGCAGTTGGTAGCGACAAGGCTGTGAAGCCGAAGCCTTTGACCTCGACGGTGCTTACGATCTAGGAATTTCTAGTTGCTGTGTATCCTTCTCTTGAAGGAATCTATTGTTTCCGACATCACTGTCTCCGCGCTAAGGACTTTCAGTGGGGGACCACCCGGTTTGCAAAGAAGTTTTACGCACCCGTTTCACTTTCAGTGAGTGCCCTCGCGTGCTTCTGGAGGTGTATTTTACGAGCAGCTGTTGGTGGTAAGCAACTTATGGGTGAAGATCACATTTCCTCGTCGTCACCGAAAAGTCAGCGATGGTAGGTTGAGCTTTTCAAGGCGCTCTTCGTAGGGGAGGTTCTTTAATAATAATAATAATAATGTACTTTATTTCCTTAATAGCTTGTATTATACATGCTAGCATTGAATCGTCATTATGCTTTCGAATCGAATTATGCTTTCTATTGGTTGGTTTTACATAAAGCGTCATGGCCAATCAATAGTAGACGAGACTAATTTTTCTTTAAAAAAGCCATTAACGTCTTACTTTCACAACTCTGTTAGAAAAATATTATTGAACTAGTTGGCAACGTTTCTACCATTAACAGGCTCATAATTTTCACCATACGCCGATAAGTATCCGTTAAATCGGGAATATAAATCAAAAGTCCTATACCTCCCGCTGTTCAACTCAATTTGTTAGCTCCCTTCCATGACAGAAAATTCCGTTTTCTTCTTGTTTGTCGTGCCATCTTTCAAACTGAAAAGTGCGCGAACTGTGACTCATCACTATGGAGGAGTCACATCATTATATAAATTTGTCGAAAAGGACAAAGATGTTCTGGAGTTCTGCCAGAGTAAGTAAATAATTTAATCTCTGTTTTTGTTTTCTTTGTTAGCCTGTCTCAGACCAACTGGATGCTCGTAAGCTTTTCTTGGTTAGCCTGTCTCAGACCAACTGAATGCTCATAAGCTACAATCCTATTTGCATAAGCTTAGTGAAGAAATGATTGCTTAATTCCCTTAATTTTTCTTTTGATAATTCTGTGAATAATTTCTGAACTCTTTCTAATACCAATCAGTTTTACTTTCACCTGACTAACTTACCTGACCAAACCCAGCAAATCAGCATTAGAACTTAGCCTAGTCTGGTGAATGCTATGCTATGTCACCTGAAAGGGTGAGGTGTAAGTACTGTGGTTATAAATAACATTAGGCGATAGATGTTTCGTTCATATGGAGATTGATCGAGATATGCTTTTCTGCCTTTTTTTTTGTCAGAAAAGATTTTGTATAGTAGTTTTGTAAGTCAAGTTTGGATGTCCACATCCAGTTGGTTCATCCTTCTGATACTGTGAATTTCCCATTGTCTTGTCCTGGTCTTGTCTTGGGGTTTTTAATCCTACTTCATCTTCTGACACTGCATCCCTTCCTGAACCTTTCCCTATCCTTCAGCCTCCCATAACATCTCAATTCCCAATTTTTGTTGTTGATGATACTGATATTGGAGAAAATGTTTGTTACTATTTTCCTGATGTGACAGTTGAGCGGGAAGAAGCAAAGCTTTTGAAGCTTTTCCTTAAGTAAGTAATTTATTTATGACCCACCATTTTGAAAAGGCAGAGTAAATGAGAAAATAAACAAAACACATAAACACGCAGAAAAAAGATAGGCTACTGAATTTTTATGGCACTTGAGCTTACTCAAGTGCCATATAGCGATTGTTATTTTTGTCCGTCAGTCGGTCTGTCGGTCTGTCGGTCTGTCGGTCTGTCGGTCTGTCGGTCCCGGTTTTGCTAGTTCGGGCACTTCCAGATAAGCTAGGACGATGAAACTTGGCAAGCATATCAGGAACTGGACCAGATTAAATTAGAAATTGTCGCTTCCTCGATCCGACCATCTGGAGGGGAGTGGAGGGAGGGGGAATCCGGAAAAAATAGGAAAAATGAGATAGTTTTAGCTTACGAACGGGTGATCGGATCTTAATGAAACTTAATACATGGAAGGACTTCGTGTCTCAGACCCTCCATTTTAAATCCAGACCGGATCCGGTGACACTGGGGGGAGTTAGAGGGGGAAACCGGAAATCTTGGAAAACACTTAGAGTGGAGGGATCCGAATGAAACTTGGTGGAAAGTACAAGCAAAAGTCCTAGATACGTGACTGATATAACCGGAACGGATCCGCTCACTTTGGGGGAGTTGGGGGGGGGAGAAGTCCGAATTTGTAGTGATCCCGCGAGTTCCGTGCTTCCTGATGTGCTGGGACGATGGAAATTGACAGGAATGTCTGGGACCCGACCAGCTTAAATAGGAAATCATCAATTCCCCGATTCGACCATCTGGGGGGGGGAGTGGAGGGAGGGTGAAGCCAAAATTTGAGGTATTTTTAGCTGGCGAACGGGTGATCGGATCTTGATGAAAATTGATATTTAGGATGACCTCGTGTCTCAGACACCTCACTTTAAATCCGGGCCGGATCCGATGACACTGGGGGGAGTTGGAGGAGGGAACCGGAAATTTTGAGAAACGCTTAAAGTGGAGGGATCGGGATGAAACTTGGTGGGAAAAACAAGCACAGGTCCTAGAAACGTCATTGACATAACCGGACCGGATCAGGGCACTGTGGGGGAGTTGGGGTGGGGAACCGGAAATTTTGAGAAACGCTTAAAGGGGATGGATCGGGATGAAACTTGGTGGGAAAAACAAGCACAGGTCCTAGACACGTCATTGACATAACCGGACCGGATCAGGGCACTGTGGGGGAGTTGGGATGGGGGTCCGGATTTCTAGCGATCCCGCGAGTTCGGCATACTTCCTGGTGTCCTAGGGCGATGAAACTTGGCAGGTATGTCAAGGATCCGAACAGATTGACTTGAGAACAGCCGTTTCCCCGACCCGACCATCGTGGGGGGAGTGGTTGGATGGGGAGTCCGGAATCTAGTGGCGTGCATAACTTTTGAACGGGTGATCGGATCTCGATGAAAATTGATATTTAGGATGACCTTGTGTCTCAGACACCTCACTTTAAATCCGGGCCGGATCCGATGACACGAAATTTTGAGAAACGCTTAAAGTGGAGGGATCGGGATGAAACTTGGTGGGAAAAACAAGCACAGGTCCTAGACACGTCATTGACATAACCGGACCGGATCCGATGACACTGGGAGGAGTTGGAGGAGGGAACCGGAAATTTTGAGAAACGCTTAAAGTGGAGGGATCGGGATGAAACTTGGTGGGAAAAACAAGCACAGGTCCTCGACACGTCATTGACATAACCGGACCGGATCAGGGCACTGTAGGAAGTTGGGGTGGGGGTCCGGATTTCTAGCGATCCCGCGAGTTCGGCATACTTCCTGATGTCCTAGGGCGATGAAACTTGGCAGGTATGTCAGGGATCCGAACAGATTGACTTGAGAACAGCCGTTTCCCCGACCCGACCATCGTGGGGGGAGTGGGTGGATGGGGAGTCCGGAATCTAGTGGCGTGCATAACTTTTGAACGGGTGATCGGATTTGAATGAAACTTGTCTGGTGAGCTATCGCCTCGGACGTTCAGTGTCACGTCCGAGTCGGGTCCGATACCTGTGGGGATGGGGGGGGTGGAAAACTCAAGAAACTCTAAAAGTAGAGGGATTGGGACGAAACTTAATGGATGGAACAAGCATTAGGCCTAGATGAAATTGACGGAGCCAGATGGTTTCGGGGCTCTGTGGGGGGAGTTGGAGGGGGTTTCATGGAATTCCGGTAGTCGTGAGTTAGAATAGTTCCAGATGTAAAACGACAACGAAACTTTGCAGGCATATTAGCGACCCGAATTATCTTGACTTAAAAACCTGACACAACGTACCCCCGGAAACTTCCGTTCCTAGATCCGAGCATTTTTGGGGGAGCAAGAGAAGAGAAATATGGACTTCTATAAATTGCGAACGAGTGGTCTGATTCGAGTGAAACTTCATGGGTGATACGAATCGATGGCCTCGACATGTAAAACATGCGTTAGAACCATATGCGACCACGATTAGGGTAGTTGGGGGTGGGGGGGACTTTTGACATGCACAAAAACCAAACGGATGGACCGAATGAGATGCAATTCGACAGTGCCGAGTTTATGCGGCCTAGATTTGTTATTTGGCGTCTGGGCCGGATTCGGCCAACTTAGGGGGGGGGGGGGTACCGGAAACTTGCAGATAGGCTATGCTCCAATTTCAGTCAAACTTGATGAGGGAATTAAGAGATTGGGCCCGAACCGGCTCCGACAACGTTGGTGGGAAGGGGGGGGGGGTACCGGAACTTTCCAAAAATGCTCAGATTCGAGTGAAACTTGGTAGATGGTATAAACGAAGATGCTTTAGGTGGTCGATTTTTTTTTATTCCGAACCAGATTCGGCCACGGTAGGTGGAAATAGAGTGAGTACCGGAAATCGTGTAGCACGTCTAGGGATCAAACAAATAGATTTATTGGGATGAAAGTTTGAACAGTCATGTGCATTTGCAATCGAGACGATGCCGGAACTGCTCAGAAATGAGTGAAACTAAATATCCTATTTCTATTTCCGAACCGCCTTTTTGGATGGCGGGTGTATTTTGTGACGTTTTCATCTACTTTCTTGTACAGCCTACTCGTACAAGTGCCATATGAGCTCGTAGCTCTTGTTAATCTTTGGTCAGGAAGCAGTGGACGACTTTGTGCGCTGGTTGGGCCCTGTTGTCCATGGTTTTTGAAAGCGATGAGGAAACATCCCAAAGGGTCACACTTGCATCTTGAATTTTGAATTTCTCAGTCAATGTATGGTTATGACATAATTTCGTTAAGTGGAGCAGGTGCTTCGCATATTTAAAATAACATGATCTCATCTTTTTAATCTTCAGTATTAAGCTTCAATATCTCCACACAGTCAGTAAGAAGGTTTCTGATGACATTATTGCTGGAATTCAGAAACTTCAACCTTTATGTCAAGCACATTGTTCTGGTTCTGACCCAGAAGTTTATGTCTATGTTCCATTTGAGAGGCTGGACTCAAAGGATAAGAGAATTGTTTTTTACCATTGCAACCTACATCTACCAACAGTTTGACCAGATTGCTTTACAAAATAGTTTTTTCAAGTGGAAAGGAAGAAATAAGAGAATGCTGTGGGTACAGAGTATAATTGCATGAAAATCTGAATGCTATGATGGGAGATCCTGAAATATTATCCTGGTAGTTTCAAGAAGAGAAGTACAGGGTTTCAAATACTGTCAGTTATGCTGATGCTCCTTCTAAAAAGAATTTGTGTTGTGCTGCGTTAAGTTGTGCTCTCCAGTTTGTTGTTGATAAGTCTCAAGTTATCAATTTGCCTTATTCTGGCTCAGCATTCAAAGTGGACTAGATTCTGTTAGTCCCCCATTGTCTCAAAATCAACACAATCAACACTTATGTGTGTCTATTGACATACTTATAAGTCGGGTCTATAGGGTAATGGGTAACTTACATTTTCTATACTACCAGTAGGGAGCAGATTCCAGATTTTCTACTGGTCAACCCAAGAGCTATTTTACTATCTGTCAGATGTGCTGATGGTGAGACATAGGGGGAATAATAAAAACTAGTCAGCTTGGAAGTGGAAGTACTTACTGTGATTTTTTTTTCTTGTTGTTTTATTTGTGCCATGATTTTAACTCGATGTAATTTACCATGATTTGTTTCCCTTTCCAAAACCAATTTGACCTCAATCTTTATGCTTATAAGTTTACCGTACTGTCATTATTTTCTTAATGAGTTATTTCGAAGATTACTGTGATTGTTTTCTTGATGCCTTATTTACGAGTTTCCAAAGCGTCCAAAGTTATATGTAATTATTAAAATCCATGGTTTCTTGAACAGCTCAGTTCTTATGTCACTTGCAGCTTTGCGCAAGTGCCATATACAGATAACTTTTCGGTCTGTTGGTCGATCGGTCTGTCGGTTCACTATTCTCGAGATAGGGTACTTCCAGAAAGTTAGGACGATGAAACTTGTCAGGCATATAAGGGACCCAAACAAACTAACTTGGAAATAGTCACTTCTACAATCCGACCACCGAGAGGGGAATGGAGGGATGGAGAATCCGGAATGTTGAGGCATCTATAACTTTCGAACGGGTTATAGGATCTTAATGAAACTGTACATTAACAATCTCGTGTCTCAGATCTCCCACTTCGAGTCCTGAACGGATCCGATGAATCTGGGGGGGGGGGAGTCGGAGGGGAGAACCGGAAATATTGTGACACGATTAGACTCGAGCGATTGGGATGAAACTTGGTGGGAAGAACAAGCACATGCCCTAGATACATCAGCGACGGAACCGGGCCTTATTCGGACCCTGGGGGGGGAGGGGGGGGGGCTAAGACGATGAAATTTGGTTTGACCATTTGAGGCTTGAGATGATTGGCTTAAAATAGTCAGTTTCCCAATCTGACCATCGTGGGGAGGGGGGGGGGGGGAGAATCCGGAGTCTTGAGGCATGTATACTTTCGAAGGGGTGATTGGATCTGAATGAAACTTGATATTTGGAAAAGCCTCGTATCTCAAATTTCCGAGATCAGTTCCGACCAGATCCCATGAATATGGGGTGGGGGTGGTTGGAGGGGAGAACCGGCAATATTGTGACACCCTTAGCGTGGAGCGATGAAACTTGGCGGAAGAGCAAGCACAAGCCATAGATACGTTACAGTTCCGGACCAGATTTGGGCACCTTTGGGGGAGTTGTAGGGGGTGTGGGTCCGAAATTCCGGTCACCGCGAGTTAAGGTACTTCCAGATCCGCAAAACGATGAAACTCGACTTTGAACATCAGAGACTTAACAAGATTGGCTTAGAAACTGTCATTTCTCAGATTATATAATTTTTCATGATCCCCATTAGCCCATGATCGTTTATGCCTCAAAGATTTTGCTAAGAAATGAATTTTTAGCCCTCCTTAAATTACATATCTTACCGAAAAGTAAAAAAAAACACTTTTGACCAAAAGATATAATTATATTCGTGATCCCCAAGGGCCCATGATCCCTTTTTCCCTCAAGGGTTTTGTGATTTCCTTAAAGTAAAAACAATTATTTTGAGCAAAATACATATTTTCATGATTTCGATTAGCTTATCATCATTTGTGCAAGAGTGTTCGTTACGGATGAATGTTCTAGCGCCCTTAAAGTGAGCATCATCACAGCCAAATGCGTAAATAGAATAGTTTTTAAGAACGATCCATTCTCACGATTTCAAAGGACCCATGATCATTCTTATCTCAAGGGGTTTGTTTACAAATGAACACAACTAACGCACGAATTGGCAAATTCCTATTTTCATCCTCTGATACAGCGTTGCAAGTGCCATATGAGCTTCTAGCTCTTGTCTTCTAAACTCTTAATGAATAAAATATTAGCGTGTAAAGTCATTATTGTTGACTATACATGTATATAAATGGTAATGGTGGTAGGGATAGGAGAGAAATTTCTGTGAGATTAGCTGTAGTAAGAAGCCTTTTCAGAAAACTCACGTTTTTTTCAAACGCGGAGGTCAGACGTTTGCATCGGTCATTGATTTTCATCGTCTCTTAACTAATGTATCGCGTAGAAGACTATCCAAATCAGAAGAAGGAAGCTTGTTTTTCATCGGATATTATTATGTCTCACGTGTACTTCTGGCACGAATTCCCGATGAAACGTTATGTAGCTGCAACCCTTCAGCATGCAACGCTGCCGGCCCTTTGAACCAGTTTTCCGATGAAACGTTGTGTAGCTGCAACCCTTCAGGATGCAACGCTGCCGGCCCTTTGAACCAGTTTTCTAAGAAACGCTTTTGCAAATAGAAACGCTTTCTCCTGCAACATATTCTTGTGCGGTACGTTTTCTCTTGAAACGGATTCGCTAAAACGGTTTCTAGGAGAAACGCTTTACTAGAAAACTGGCAAATTCTGAAAACTGGTAGGGCCGGCAGCGTTGCATATATAAAAAACGTTGCGTTTTACTTTAGAGTGTAGGCAGTGTATTCATAATTAATTTATTCCGACATATGTAATCAGTGATGTACAAGCGAAGGTGGCGTTTATTCTTTCTACCACCGTGTCCCGAGACTATTTTCTATAACCTTTGAAAGCCTCTGGCAATCCGTCTCAGTCATGCTTTCTTGTTGAGTTGTATGCCTACTCATTAATTAGTACCTAGCAATTTGCTAGCACACATCCACCGTTGTATCCTCTAAGTTCACACCTGCCGACTCTGTAGCGATACCTATTCAGTCCCTAACGAAGCGTCCCCCTCCTGTTTATAATGAGGGAATTGAACCACTAACTCTCCCATCTGTGACAAGTGGCATATGCTCCCAAATGTCTATATCCCTCCCAGCTTGACACCGATTTCCTGATTCTGGATCCTCCCCTATAGTGCAACACAGGAAACAATTATATTCCCATGAATCTGTAGAGTATGTTGTTGGTAGTCAGTGTAGAGTGAGGGACAAGCCCCACTGTTATAGGTACACTCTTTCATGTCGGATAGCGTGCGAAACATGCACTTACGATTTAAAGATTTAGTTAACACATAGTATCAGCATGGTGTCGGCAGACTGAGCGACAGTGATGATGGATCCAGATCTTGGGATTATGCGACCAAGACATCTTTCTACTTTTATGTATAGCAATATTTCTGAACTAGAGAAACTACCCTCACAATGTACAGACACTAGGTATTCGAAGGTACAGACACTTACCCACCAGCGAGGCAGTGTTGCCTCACCCAAACAGAATTCACTTTACTAAACTCTGTAGAACTTTTTACTTTATTTTACTAGAATTGAGAAACATGTACTTGTGATTTAAAGCAAACTACAGAGCAATTATTTTCCCCACTATTGCTTCGAGATTTTCAGCGCCTTTACCAGTGCCAAGAAATTTCAATATCTTAGGCTGATCTCAATCAGTATTATAAACTCTGCTTATGTTACCCCCTTGAGCCCATTCTGACCGGGAAATATTTGTTTAACAATGGCTAAAAGCAACGCAAGCTCCGTTTTAACCTGCAGCGTTAATATGCGATAACCCAAATCCAGCTATGATTTTATCATATGACATAATATTTATTGCTATAACAGCCCGAGGGTCACGGCGACACAATATTAAGAACAAAAATTAAACCAATCGGTAAATTATTTGATATCTTGTAGAAAATTTTCTCGATGCATCATTGCCAGCTTGAGGAATCTTTCTGGACTCTTAATAAGATAAGAAGATAGGATATATAGGTATGTAATTGGTTGTAAAACCCACAGGCCATGGGTAACAAAACAAACAAGAATGCATTGGGTTTAGTTAAATTATAACTAAAAAAACACTGTTAAATTGTATTCAACTTTATAGTTGGCTTCATTGCCAACTGTAAAGCGCCCGAGATTTCTGATAGACAGTATTGACTCTCTCTCAAATATCCATGCTTTCATTGGATAAAAGTACTCCAGTACTTTACCCTTCCTGTGTATTTTCTGCAGGGTCCAAGTGGCAAACCATCAGCTCTCATTTCTATTAAATGTTTTACTCCCCTCATCTCATCCTACTTTAAAGCTAGCTAAAAAAAATTACACGCGCTTTTACTGAACTATTGTATTTCATGTCTGATTGACTGCAAGCTTCCACCAACGTGCCATAACGTTGAGAAAACAACAATAACATTATACTTAGTGCGCCATTTCAGTACTATAGCAATATGCTACTATAGCAAGCAGGGGCGCCGCGACAAGGGGGGAGGGGGACC
This sequence comes from Branchinecta lynchi, assembly GCA_023053575.1. Taxonomy (NCBI): domain Eukaryota; kingdom Metazoa; phylum Arthropoda; class Branchiopoda; order Anostraca; family Branchinectidae; genus Branchinecta; species Branchinecta lynchi. Next base: position 16,418,805 of record JAKZAP010000003.1, read on the forward strand.
CACCCCCCGCCCCCTAATGTTGTCGGCCAGTCGGTAAAAAATAGTCAAGTCGGCCCGAGACGCCGCGATTTTTCGTAAAAAAAGTAGATTTTATTTTGAAACACTCGATTAAAAAATAAAAATCGGTTTCTCGTAAAAATAGTCGATGATTTCTCAAAAATAGTAGTTTTTCTTAAAATCAGCCTTTTTTTGGTCAACACAGTCGTTTTAAACAATAATAGTCGTTTTTATCTGCAAAAATAGTCGGTAAAAATGACCAGCCAGTCGGTAAATACCTTGCCCCCCCCCCCCCCAAACATTTTGGCTAGTAACGCCTCTGATAGGAAGACTGGATGCTGCTGGAGCAAGGCGGGATGCTACTGAATAATACTGCTTAAGATTAGCCCAGTGTGAGGCACATCAAATTAAAGTATTCTGTACTACTGTATATCAATACACGCAACTTTTTCGTACAACTACCATACAAACTACACCTTCAAATAAAGTCATGGCTTCCCATTTTGGGTTAGAAACCTGTTTGAAGACAATTTTTTTGTATCACCAATAAAGTATATATTGAAATTAATCCCTCCCCCCGCCCAGATTGTGCCCTGATTGACTTCCTTCAGTTTACAAAGTTTGGAATATTTAACCCCTTTGCTCATCGCCTGCCTCTTTATTCTGCAGCTCCGCGGAGCCTTCATTATCAGATTCCATCCGTCCTAAGGTTTGGGGGGGGGGGGGGGACAACCCAAAATGTGACGACTAATTTCTGACTGTAACGGCGGAGCGGAATATGGCCGTAGTGAGAGACGGTGAATTTTTGGCTTAACATCAGATATTGCCCTTTCGCTGAATGCAGCGAAGATTAGTGTTAACATAAGAGCCGCAGGCAAATTTTTATACTAATATTAACCTATGTGCCGCAGGCGAAATCTTCTAGGTTTGCTTTCTTTCTCGCACAATTGAACGGTTTCCCGTAGAAATTTTTTAGATTGTTCTTTTTTTCTCCCAAAGTTCAAGTACTACCTGTAGAAATTTAGTTTTTCGTCTAGAGCAAGTCCCATAAATTCACACATCAAACCACCTAAATGACTTAAACAAAATACAGAATAGCAAAAAAGGCGTCGCAGTCTAAAATTTTGGGATACTTTGTGCATTTTGACGATCCCTGGAAGTTCGGAGACCTTCTGGTGCCTATCTGTTCTTTGTGTAACCGAAACAAAAGTTTTTAAGGTTTCCCGTAGAAATTTTTTAGATTGTTCTTTTTTTCTCCCAAAGTTCAAGTACTACCTGTAGAAATTTAGTTTTTCGTCTAGAGCAAGTCCCATAAATTCACACATCAAACCACCTAAATGACTTAAACAAAATACAGAATAGCAAAAAAGGCGTCGCAGTCTAAAATTTTGGGATACTTTGTGCATTTTTGACGATCCCTGGAAGTTCGGAGACCTTCTGGTGCCTATCTGTTCTTTGTGTAACCGAAACAAAAGTTTTTTAAGGTGACATTGCGCCAAAGTATTTCATCGAAAGTATTGCTCTCAGTTTGACTGAAAAGTAAAAGATGAAATTTTATGCACACTGCGAAATTGCTACGATTTATTTTGCCGACAGTATGAAGCAGAATACCCTAACTAAAACGGAGTTGGCATACATTGCTTTTGTTAGAAGCTGATTTTTGTACAAACGCTTGCCGAAAAAAAGGAGTATGTGTTTTTTCGGGCGCGTTGCTTCCGGCCAAGAACTTATTTTGGACTAACTGTGCCGACGGATTTCCTCAGGAGTATTCCTATCCCTGATTAGATAGTTGAAGCTGGAATTTTTAGTATGACATGGTAGAACTTCTATTGATACTGCCGGCAATTTGAATTTCGAAACAGAATATGCTGACTAAACCGGAGTCTAGAGAACAGGGTTTTGTCCGGAGCTTCTTGTGCCGAAAGTCACTCGCAATAGGTATGTCGGTATTGTTTTGTCAGCGATTCTCGCCCGACGAATGGTTATTTTGGTATGAACTTTGTCGACGGGTTTCTTTCTTCAGTTTGATTTAAAAGTTGAAACAAATTTCATGCTTAGCGCGATATTAATTCTATTCATTTTGACGAAAAGTTTGATTTCGAATGGGAATATGATAACTAGAAAAGGATTTGTGCACGAAAACATGCCGACAATAATTTTCTGTATGGTTTTCTCAGGGGTTGGTGCACGGCAGAAGCTAATTGAGGTGAAATTGTGCCGACGGATGACTTCAGAAGTAATCCTATTGGCCAGCGGTTCGAGCCGACAAAAGCTTATTTTGGGCAACATTTTTGTCGACGGATTTCCTTCTCAGACCATGTCTGGGAGAGTCCCCTCCTACCCCCCCCCCCCTTTAGTTAAGACAGTTACGCCCCTGATAAAAATTAGCAATGCCGTTTTTATTTCGTTTCGTATGTCAGCCTGTAACGAAACGAATATTTCGAATGCCTGCTTTCATTGCTATTGTTTTTCTAGTTGCTATTCAGGATTTGAACATTTGACGCCTGAACTTTGTTTCAATAGACGGTGGTGGGTTGGTCGCGTCACTCTTTCTTTTGCTAAAATCTCTGTTCATAGAAGCAAAACGAGGATTCGTTGAAGGAAATTGTAAACTCGAGAAATCCAGGATGCCCCGCGATTCCGTTGTTTAGTCTCCACGGTGAATTCTCCTAGTTAGGAAACCCACTTAAGGTTGCTTAGTGCTACAATCTAACAAGTACCAATAGGAGAAGACGAAACTTTGGAATTGAACTTCATAATACATCGAACTTAATCCTTGGATGGATGTGAACTAATCTGGGAGTGTTAAGTTGAACCAAGTCGTGTAGTAATGATTATTTGCGAAAGTTTTGCTCTTATTAAGGATAGAAGGTGGGGGGCTGTTACGGAGCTTTAGAAGAGACCAACCTGCCAGCTAATTATATGACAACATATATTCTTCTAACCAACACAAAAAAATGTTCGTATTTATTTTTTATCGTCCTACATTTCATACTTCGGGAAATAAACAAAATTCTTAAAGGAGTTTTCGATATGGTGGGTAATAGGGAAGAAACCATTATGATGTCGAGAGGGAGAGTGAAGTGATTCGGATGGAACTTGGTGGGAAGAACAGGCACAAGAACTAGATACATCAGTGACAGAACTGGGTCGGATTAGGGCACTATGAGGGGAGTTAGAGGGCGGGGGGGGGGGGGGGAGAATTCCGGTGATCGCGAGTTAAGGTACTTCCAGATGTGCTAGGACGATGAAACTTGGCTTGAACATTAGAGACATGACCTGATTATCGTATAAATTTCGGTTCTCTGGCTGGACCATCATGGGAGGAGTGTTTGTGGAAATCCGGAATCTTGAGGTATGTATAACTTTTGAACGGATGATCGGATCTTAATGACACTTGGTATTTGGAAAGACCTCGCGTGTCAAATCTCCTATTTAAACTCCGGACTTGATCCGATGAATGTTGGGGGGGGGGGGGTGAAAAGGAGAAACGAAAATCTTGTTGGAAGAACACGCACAAGCCCTAGATATATCTATATTGACAGAACCGGACCAGGTTCGGGCACTGTGAGGGGAGTTGGTGTGGGGGGGGGGGGGCCTGGAATTCCGATGATCGTGAATTAAGCGCGAAGAAAAATTTGTAGCCTGCGTAGTTGTATGATAGTTATACGAACAAGTTGCATAAAATACTATGTAATAGTAACAAACTCTATCATTTAATGTGCCTCAGACTGGTCCAGTCTTAAGCAGTAGTATCAAGTAGCATCCTGTCTTGCCATAGTAGCATCCAGTCTTGCTAATAGTAGCATGCAGTAGAACATAGTACCACGGTAGCCTTGAAGCAGAACCATGTAGTAGCATCAGTTAGTATTGTATGCTACTTTTTCGTTTAGCTTCATCCTACTATTTTGAGACGTTTTTCATCGGGAGGTACTTCCAGATGTGCTAGGACGATGAAACATGGCTTGTATATTAGAGACTTGATCAGATTGGCTTAGAAATTGTCACTTCTCTGATCCGACTATCTCTTAAAGTACTAATCATAACCGCAAAGTACAAAAATACTTTTAAGCAAAATATACATTCTCATCATCTCCATTAGCCCAGAATAATTTTGCCTCGAGGGTTTTGCTTCATCACTACACTGTAAAAAGTTTATCCGAATAAGGATGCAGTATTTGCTACTGAGATTAATCTTATCTCTTTTGGGACAAAATTAATCCAAATGAGGGATAATTTTATCTCAATAAAGACAAGGTTAATCCCAGTAGCAAATACTGCAAGGTTTTTGTTTACTGTGTAGTAAGTTTTCCTCCAGTTTTCTTGGAAAAATGCCATTTTCCGCTGAAAAATCACCGCAAGCGCGACGCAGAGGTTACGTAGCTCAGTATGAAGGCTCAACGCGTCAATGTGAAAGCGTCAATGTGAAAACTTAAAAGTCGCGCATCCTATTGATAGTCTTTGAAACTTCGAGTCAAAGCTTAGCTAATGGTCTATAGATCTGTCACATCTGTTTACGTTTTGATGAATTTTATCCGCGTATCTCACTCGGTCGTTCATGTATGTTTGAGTCAAATAGGCCGCATATTCGGACTTGGAATACACTTATGGAAGAAAAAGTACGACAGTGAGATTGGAAATTGAAGGATCTAGCCGGGTCTTGATGGAAGTAGCGAGTCAATCAGTTTCTGGACTAAATCGAGTCGAAGTTCAAGGTATAATAATCATGAAGACTTGGGATACAGAACGAATGGCTGATGCAAGACCATCGGCTTCAGCGTATGGTTATTTTAATACATTGCTATTTTATGCCCTGGACGACACGATGCCATCCTGACATGCTCAATCTCGTGTCCGAGATTATGAAACTTGTATGAAATGCTTGCGCGTCCTAACGCGCAAGGATTCTTGCATTTTTCACTTTGACTCTTTTCGAGACAGATAGAGGTCCTGCGTATCTTGGCCAAGGGGCTCATTTGTTAAAAACGCCGGTTGTGCTAGATTTTCTTGTTAAAGCCAAAGAAGCTGGTTGAGGCCGTGAAAAGCCAGGACCAGGAAATGGCCGTACAGTGATACAAAATTCAGATATCTTTGACAGCATATTTTACACTACTCACTTGTGTGATGTCCTACTTAGAAATTGACATAGCTTTATGGCTTGGAGTAGTTGCCGGCATAGAGTTGATGTCAAGTGTTCTTCTCTGAAATTCACAACTTCAAACTTGGTTTTTGTTTATTAATGAAGGAGTGTAGTTATAGAGGATTACATAATTAGCCAAATGCAGAGGCGTTACTAGCCAAAATGTTTTTTTTTTGGGGGGGGGACGAGACATTTACCGACTGGCTGGTAATTTTTACCGACTTTTTCTGCAGAAAAAACGACTATTTTCAACAATAAAAATTACATTTTTGAAAAAAACCGACTGATTTTCCGAAAAATCCACTGATTTTCAGAAAAACCGACTATTTTGACGAATCTACCAATTTTCAGAAAAACCGACTGTCGATTTTCATGAAGAAAAAAAAATCAACTGTTTTGACGAAAAATTGCGGCGCTTCGCGCCGACTCGGTATTTTTTTACCGACTGGCCGACGGCTTTGGAGGGGGCGTCCCCCCCACCACCCCCCCAGTCGTGACGCCTCTGGCCAAATGACTTCTATTGACAACTCGTATTACACTATTTAGAAATTAGTATAATAGGATAGCTATTTTTTTTTTTATCCAATTCAGTGATACAGCCTAAGACACACTTCCCTTGACAACGTGTGTTACACTATTACTCACGATTTAATGTCTGGTATCCTTGGAAATTCACGTAGCTAGATTCAAAGATAGAATGTCCCTTGGGATCCGAAAGTTACTAATATACTCTCAGGGTCCACTCAGGGAGTATCCCTCTTGTTCTACGTCACTGCGACATAATGTTACAACTTCTGATCGATAGTAAAACCAGGGTTGAATCGTCATCAAAACTAAATAATCTTTCTTTAAAAAAAAGATCAGGAAAGGCTCTAAACCAACCAATCGCTGTGAAGCCGGTTGGAATGTTTTGGAAAATGCTGTGATTTTATGGAAATGTTGGTATATTTGTGGCATTTTGGATGCGCAAAAGTAGTTTAAGTTTTTAACACAGAAAAAACGGAATGCATGGCATTTATACCACCAGAGTTGAAAATCAAAATAGTCCCTCCTGTGTTGCTGTGTTCGTCACGGCTGAAATTTGTTTCAGAGTTTAAATACCTTGGATTCTGGTTTACGCCTGATCTGCGGGATATTACTCATTTGCGGCATTTAACAAGAAGTCTGTGTGTGCGAGGAAATGTAGTTGCTAGAAAATTTCAGTTTTGTTCTGCGATTATCCGTGATAGGCTGTTCGGTACTTTTTGTTTTCAGTTTTACTGTCTTGCTCTTTGTACTAATTTCACTGCTGGTGCGATAAATGTGACCCGCGTCACTTACAATAACTGCTACAGAAAACTTCACCGACTCCCACACCGGTGTAGCGCTTCGGGGATGTTCGCAAATAATCGTATGCCTTCGTTTTACGAACTAAAACGTAAAGCAGTTTCATCGCTAAAAAGCCGCCTTTTGAGATCAGATAACAACCTGATCCAAATTCTTACCGCTCCAATTTTTCAACTTTCACTGCCTTTGTGGAAAAAATGGAGCGATGAACTTGTGGTTCGTTGATTCTTTTGATACATATGTGGTTATGTGTGATATTTAGGCTAGAATGTGTGTTTTTTCCTTGTGTATATGGCTATGGCTGAATTAAATAAATAAATAAATAAATAAATAAAACTGAATTTAATTATAATAAACGAAGGTTCGATGTTCTAGGTTTGATGGAAATACTACTACTACTGAATGAATGGAATGAAAGATTGATAATGCACTGCCGAAGGGCTTAAATGAAGTAGAAAACAAAGACACAGAATAATCAGGAAACACTAACACGGTTCCGCGTGCGCCGTGGTAAGTAGAGCAGAAATCTCAGACTTTTAAAGTAAGTCGAACGTATGCGTCGAAGTTCCTTTTTACTGAGTATTGAGTATAGCCCAGCAAGGACGTTTACAGACGGTGCGCAATATGCAGTATATAACCTCCCCAGGTCTGCTATACCTTGAACGGTTCGAGGACATTTCGCAGTAACCGATTGAATTGACTGCTTACTCGCAAATCTTTGGCATGGTTTGCGCAATCGTAATCTCAAGCCATTGAGTTTTTGGAATCCGAAAACGGAAGTGACATCGAATGACATCAAATAGCTATGACATCGCAATAGTTGTCCGTTTGGCTGTGAGCAAGATAACTCTCGAAGGGAATGAGACATTTTGATGAAACTTGGTGTGAGGATTTTTTGAGCCAAGGGAAATGTTGATTTCGTAGATGGGCTATTTAGCCCTACATTTAGGAGTGGGGGAGGGGGTTCAAATTAAGGGGCAAACACATATCTTTTAAACAGCTAATGAGATAGTCGATTAAGGGGTAAGAAGACAATCGATTAAGAGGTGAAAAGACATGCTGAACACGAATATCCAAACCATTTTCTTGCCGGACAAGTATTTCGCCGGGAATCTGGCCAAAACCGCAAACTTTGTTACAAGCAAAAGTTGTATAATCTTTTTCTCGCCGGACAAGTAGTTCGCCCGGAATCCGGCCGGAACCGGAAAATTTGTTACAAGCAAAAGTTGTATATGTAGTTGATTAGACATTCGATTCGGGGTTAAGAAGAGACGCTGAATCCATATATGATAATCCTGTTTTACCCGGATGTATAATTCGACTGGAATCCGGCTGAAACCAAAAAAATTGTTATAAGATAAATGTATATGAAGTTGATTAGATGTTGGATATAGGGGTAAGGAGATGCGATAAATTGGTTTTTGAGCTTTATTTTTTCGCCGGACAAGTAGTTCCGGAATTCTGCCGAAACCGGAAAATTGGCAGAAGTAAGACAGGAAGTTGCGATCGGTTACGTCAAAATAGATATGACTTTAGAACGGTTTTTAATTTTCGAAGGTGTGATGCCTTGATCTGTTTCTAAATTTTAAAAATAAAAATATTTAACTGTCTGAATCAAATATTACATTTTTGGGATCCCATCGAAAACTTTGGTCTTGTTTCATTTGTTATGAGAGCATTGCTTACAACATTCAGAGAGGGTTTCCGCGGAGCAGCAGGAGCGTTGAAGCAAACATGTACTAGCGTTGATGGAAAGGCCAATCTCGCCTAGGGTTGGTTCTGGCTAGCAATATTTGTTCATGGCCCTTCCTGGATCGGCTGATAAGGAAGACATCGTTGGCATAGGCCAGGTAGCTGACATTGCTTGCCCCGGAAGTTAAGAGTTGGTGTAAGCTTTCTTAAAGGACACCTGAACAATGAAACCATACATGGAGAATGAATTTACAGACATGGCCACGGAGAGCATTCTTCTCCTGAGCGTGACGTTTTCAAAATAGGGATGTTCGTTTCTGGAGGTTTGCACATGCAGACTCCAAGACAAAAAGCACAATTCATTCAAATCTTGTACAGAGCTGTCCGGATCGTATTGGCATTTCGTATAGATATACGTTTGGGCTTAACTGGTTAAAATATAATCCAGAAGAAGGAGTTTATTTTAGAATGTTTAGTTTTGTTCTTTGTTAGTTGTGAAATGCCGTAAGGCTATATCACGTAATAAATTGATTCTAGGGTTGATTGGAGACATGTGTTCATTTCTAAAATTGTTCGGTACTGAAATAAGGACAGATACAAAATGGAGCAAAAATCATAGCATGGAAACCCTATTTCGTATTTGGATTGGTTTTTCTACAGGCAATGTTAGCGGAAGTCATACAGATCGGGATGATACTTGGTACTCTTCATTCAGGTGTCCTTTAAGCATTGAGAAATCTCACTTTTCAAAATCCGTGGCGATAGGACCCGGCCCTGTGGAACTTCGTTTTTTTACGGTCTGATCCAGAGTTCTGTCTCGTTGGTTCTACCTCTGTGTTTGCTAAGGCTAAGAATTCTCCAGCGTCAACATTGGCTCCTCCTCTAGGGAGAGAGGAGCTCTCCTTTATTTTCTTTGGAAGAAACTAATTTTTGATAGCTGTTGACACAATGGACGAGCATCTGTCTTGACTAACACAAGGCAAACAAAATCAGCCTGGAGCTATATTGCGGCCCGGATATGATATGGAAAGATCCAGTTTTCGTAGGGAGAGCTAATTGACTTAGTGTTCTGTTCCTATCAGCCCATTTTGTCAGGTTTAAGCTGGAAACTTGATGTTGACGAGTTTTCAAGTAAACTTAATCATCGTATATATTTTTAAAATAAATTGCCTTGCCATAACGTAACTAAAATGCCATTACCAGAAATAAATAAATACGGTACTTAAAAACTCGTCACTTCTTATGTTTCACCATATCGGGCTACAACCAGGGGCTTCGCAATTGTTTTCGTTGGGGGGGAAGGGGGGGGGGGGCAGAACCAAAGCTTTTACCGAGTCTCTCAATAATTTTACCGAATCCTAGAAACTGAGAATTCGAGCTTTAAATAGCAACATTACAGGGAAGCACAAAAGACGATAGGCCAACTATCAGGCTGCGTTTTGGCGAAGCTCACTTGGAGTATGTATTGCCGTGCACGATTGCAGTAACAACTTCTATCTATTGTACCCAAAATAATATTAAATGAGCGCCGCAGCCGAAAATTTTCGAAATCCTTTTTTGAACTATAGGCTAAAATTTAACTTCTTGTCTTTTATATTTACTTCTAATACAATTTTACCGTGGCTTAAATACCAAGAAGCTACAGAATCCGCAAGGAGCGACACTCCAGTAACAGCGGCTACTGTAGTCAAGTCAATACTGACACGTAAAGTGAGTACCGTAGGCAAGATTTTTTAAAGTTGGCTTTTTCCTACCAAATTTAACTATTTCCATCCAGATTCTAGCTTTTAATGTTCCCAAATCCCAATCATGAAACTGGCTTAAACCCCAGTCAAATGACGCGCCCTTCCACAAAATAGAGAATGCTGCAGGCGGAATTTTTGAAACATTTATGATTAGACCTTCTTTTTGAGATCCAAAATTTGGGATCCAACTATTACACCGATTTTTTTTGTTATCGAAAGACTACCGAAGAATATTCGTATTCGGTATGATTTCGTCGAAACCGGAAGAAAAGTCGGGATTAGTGGTAACTACTAACTACCGAATACTGAAAATTATACTGAATAAATTACTCAATCCCAGCTATGATACGAAATAATTCTGGACCGATAGCTTGTTCGGGATTCTGTGTAACTACCGAATCTTAATAAATATACAGAATAGACTGTACAAAAAAAATCTTGCAGTTTTTGGGATTATTCTTGTCTCTACTAAGATTAGATTATCTGTAATTCGGATTAATCTTATTCCAGTAGAGATAAGATTAATTCCAGTAGCAAATACTACAGTTAACTTTAATCCTTACTCGGAAAAACCTTTTACAGTGTAGTTCCGGCATAGAAAAAAAACAAATAATTTCAGTAAATCCTCTCACGTTCATGATAACTACTAAATACTGGCAATTATACTGAATTCCGATCATTATGCCGAATTGATTTGTACCCATAGCCTATTTGGGATTCTTTATAACTACCGGATCCCCGTAAATATACCGAATAGTTATGCTATCGAAAAAATACTGAATAGTTTTATTAAATGTCCAAATTTTTACCGAATCTCAAATAGCTGGAAGGGGGGCGCAACCCCCCCCCCCTCGCCTCGTGACGCCCAGGCACGAATTCTGACTTCACAGCTGATTTTTGAGCATATGGTATATATTGCTCAGTATTTGGAAAGCAAGCCACATCGCATATCAGCACTACTTGGCTGAGTTTTGGCTAGCCCGGTCAGTCTCTCAATATCTTTTTTTTATCAGTACATAGCGTTTTTGTGTAAAAGAGTCGACGAAAGGACATACAAAAGGGACATGCAAAGAAAAAAGAACATGCGATTGAATCTGTGCAACTAAGCAGCTTAAATTGCACTACTTATTTCTGGATTTGAGTGCTAGCTTGACATCGAAAGTGCCGCACTAACGTTTTAGTTTGTGGATTCCAGGATGTCGTACAAAACTTGCATTCGTTTTCCTCTTTGTAGGAGTGGTTCGCTTACTTCCCATCTTCATTTTAACAGCTGTCGCCTCTCAGAGAGAGAGGGGAGATTCTTAGTGGGCGAAAAAATACAAACTGAACCCGGGCTGCCCCATAAACCATGGGATGTTCCAAAGGGGTGACCCTGCGAGAAAGTACCGTTATTATACGAATATGTGTAGGCTACAGCAGTTGGTCGAATTCAGGGCAAAACGACGAAAACTCCAGAAACTAAGAATAGATTCGCCTCACTGTCAGAAGTTTCATAACAGATAGCGTATAACACTTTCAAGAATAACACCTTTTCACTTAGAAATAAAGTGTTATGACCAATTAAGTTTATACTATTTCGTGCCTAGATCTCCAACAACACCTTCGATAGGTAAAAAGAAAACACTGTCAGAAGTTACATAACGACAACAGAAAGATGCGCGGTTTCAACAGATAATACTTTGGGATGTTATCTGTTATGTTTCTTTCCTTCCCGTTAGTATTTTTACCAATTGAAGGTGTCGTTGGAGATCTAGGCACGAAATAGTGTAAAGCTTTATCTGAAGTTGCTTAGATGTTCGATATAGGGGAAAGGAGACACGCTGAATTCGTTTTTTAGCTTTAGTTTTTGCCGGACAAGTAGTTCTCCCGGTACCCGGTTGAAACTGGAGATTGGCAGAAGTAAGGCAGGAAGTTTTGATCAATTTCGTCCAAATAGATATGATGTATAGACTACGGGGTAAATACACTCATGCTAAATAAATATCTGAACTTGGTTTTCTCAGATGATTTGTCCTTAGGCTGTTTCTAAGTCTAAGTAGTGAAAAATGTTAAAGTTTAACTGAAAAGCAAACTTATTTTCGTATCATTTAGTTGAGTACACTGAGTTATTTGGATTCTGCTAAGAGATTTTCTTATTTTCCACTATCTGCTCTAGTACTGAGGTTCAGAATATCTACGGCTGTCCTCACAGCGCAAATTTTACTATGACGCGGAATATTTGAATCTGAACACACTTCTAAGTGGGCGGTGAGAAGCGTGGTGAAGATTGCTTAGTGCCGGAACGAAAAAAACTTCATAAATCTTTTCCGTCAAGCATACGAAGTAGGTAGTACCCTAAATCTCACAGCAAAATTCCACTATTTGAAAACTGATTATTCGTAAATATCGGAGCGACGAAGTAACGCATTTTCATCGGGTCTTCAAGCCTCTTAAAGTGAATTAGTGAGGGGTAAAAAGACTGTCCCATCTCTGCCCTTTTCAGTTAAACTTTAAAGGAGTGTGGCGAAGACCGGGTATCTACAAGACCAAATTGTCTGGATCAAATATTGAACTTTTTAGATCCCATCGAAACCTTTGGTCTTGTTAACCACTGCGCGTAAGTTTTCTAATATTTTGCGTCCAGCCAACGCGTCGGAGAGCGGGAAGACTGGATAGGGTTGACAAGTGCTAACAGGAAAATCGCTCATTTAACGTGGAAAGTAATGGTATTTCGGAAAGGGTTATTTCTGAGCCATTTCATCGTGAAAATATCATTTCTAGTAAGAGTTGTGCTTTAAAGAAATGTAACGTCCTAGATACCTGTGTTACGGTGCTTTCACATTGGATCCGTAAGGTCTTACTTTAAGTTAGCTAAGCTTACGTTAAGTATCTTACGTTACGTGGACCTTTCACACCTTACGTAACCCTTTCACATTCAGACTAAGCTCCACCTGATCCAGAGGTGCATTTTTTTAAAATGCTTTGAGGATCGCACAATTATCTGGTCAGCAAACGTGCTGTGAACTGAAAGACTGGCAGGCAATGCTAGGGATACTGGTGTAGCATTTTTTCCGCAAGTGAAACCAGGTGACAAACTTGCTGATTACTTTCTTAGTCCACCATGGTCTGTGTCTTGGCACAAAGAAGGCATTGCAGGGATCTTTTTGAGACAGGTGTGCTTGGAATGAGTTTGATTATTGTTTTAACACAAAATACTGTAAATAAAAGCCAGTTTTCTTTACACTTCTGTGGTAGGCTAATGCCTGGTGAATATTCCAGGCATTTATGCATATTTTTATTCTTATAATCTGCATGTTTGGGGATTTACAAGTACGCCCTTTTCTCGCACAAAGTTGGTGAGTTTCTCATCCATGTTTCTGAAGTTTTGGACTGTCATACGTAGCGCAAATCATTCAGTAGAGTTGAAGTCTACTTACAAATTTGTCTTACGTAGCCTAAGTTACGTCGTTACGTTCTCACGTTACGGAAAGAATTCGGCCTTAAGTACCTTAAGTAGGCCACTGTGAATAGGCCTCGTAACCTCTTAAGCCAGTGTTAAAGGCAATGTGAAAGAACCTTTAGGGTTGTCCCAGTACTTTTCTGTTTACAAGAGGAGAGAATAAATTATTATAACCTACAGGAGGTTCAACAAAATCAGCTGTTGAGATACAGCTGCCGAAAAGCAAGGTCTTCGCGTGCTCGTTTTAGCTATAATTATGGGAACTTCTTTTTCGAAGCCAAAGTCTTTCCGTCTGTTGTTTGAGAGGGGAACCAAACGCTTATATTATCAGCTAGATGCCGTCAAATCTCCATTAGTTTTGTGGCAAAGCTCTGATGGACAGTTGGGGAGGGGAGTCAGTAAATATTTGGAGAATGGATTACTGCAAGCCTAACTTTTTGGAAAGCCAACGTGGTAAGCTTTTGGAAGTGGCAGCTGGCGTGAGATATTTGATGGAAAGGTTTGGTTTGGCTTCCGTCTATTTGGTTCCCGCGATTGTCTTTGATTCATTGTTCCCAAGTCTTTGATAATACTTGGGGGGGATTTTGCTAAATGTAATACGAAAGTAAATATTGTTAGCAGTAATATGCAAATATGCAGGCAATGGTGCTCCAACATTGACGGCCGGTTAGATGTTATTACTGTTGGCAGCGCTGGGTTTGCAGTTTTAGTTATCCTTTCCTTCTTTCCTTTCTCAGTCATTTTGTTTTGGTTGCGATGTTTTATGATTACTTGGTACCTTACACGTTAGCCTCTGAGTATTAAGCGTTGGTTTTTTTTTTGTTCTTGGAATAAACTCATTTATTCTCAAGAATAACAGTACCGTTTCTGTCGACATTAGCTTTTGTTGAACACTATTAGCAGGAACTAACACATTAAATATGACAGCAAACAGAGCAATTTTATACTCTGTTACATCATGACTCAAAATGTGTGGAACGCTAAATTTCGTCACCGAACTGATTGACAATATTGGTACGACAGAATGGTGGGAGACGGGGAAGTCCGAATAAGTTTGTTGATCTGTGTTGAAAACTACCAGCTTCGAATTGCATGGAGGCCGGTTTAAATCTTTTCTATTTCATCAGGATTGTCAACAAGCTCTAAGGTCTCCTGTGACTAACATCACGGGATAACACAATAACGCTTTCAGTGCCCTTTGGGTGATTCTTTGAAATATTTGTTTAGGGATTCATCTAGAGTTTATCCCATAGTTTGCTCGGTTAACATAATGAGGAAATGTGCGAAGTGTAACGGGGTGGTAAAAATCTTTCCTATTTCCTGCTTTATGTAGCGTTTACACGGACAAGAAATCCCGTCGAGTAGAAAGGAATTCCGTTCGACTCGAAAGGATTCCGTTCATGAAGACGAGTAGAAAAAAAGTCTAGCGGGACGGGAATCCTTTCATGATGAAAGGAATTCTGGTCTACTTGAAAGGAATCTTGTCGGCGGCGCTGATAAAAAAGTAAAAAAAAAATGTCTGACTAGCTTTGAAGAACATGAATCATCAATACTGATGTCATAAATGCTCTCAAAACATTTTGTATTGGCTAGTTAATTTATTTTTGTTAGATTTTCTGGTTTTAAGAATTTCTTTTTTTCCCTCTGCGTGTAAACTTAATCCTGTCACCAAGATTCTGTTCAAGTTTTCCTGTACATGTAATCGTTGCATTACTGTGCTCAGATTTATGGTCTATCTATTGCCACTGATAACTCGTCCGCTTCCTCCACAATAACTCCCTCTGGTACACTGTAAAGTAAAATACCCCTCTTTCTGTGAAATACGTTGCAAATGACACGGATTCCGTTTGCCCAGCTTTACTTTCTGAGCTTTAGAAAAGGCATACATCGTTAGATCAGGTTGAAAGATAGTGGACTGTGGGGGTACTTGTAAGAGTAAAGGCAACGTAATACATATAACGCTAGAAAAGGAAATTTATTTTCGTTCGATTTTGCAACTGGAAAACTCTTCAAACAAAAACGTTACCCTGGTCTTTTTTTCTCACGAACTTGCGTCGCCGAATTCTATTGGCTCTCCTCTGCTACGACATGGTCATGAAGGCTCAAAATGACTCCTTTTCGGTTTAATTGAAGGTCTATATCTTGAAAAAAAATTTAAAAAATCTGCCCACTTCAACGTTTTTACAAAAAAAGTTTCAGCTTGATGGCTAGTTTGTCACATTTTCTGTGAAACGTTTTTGTAAAAGAAACTGTTTTGAGAACTGTTTTAAGATCCGTTGAACAAAGTATAGGTTGCAAAAATGTTTCTGCAATAAACGTTTATGGACCTTGAACCCTGAGTTCGAACTTTTTGCGGAGGCTATGTATTATCAATTCAGTTTCAGAAAACCCTACAGTCGGAAACTACAATCGGAAAATTATGTGTCTCAATCAGAGGCATTACCAGCCAAAATATTTCGGGGAAGGGGGGAAGGTAATTACCGACTGGCTGGTCGTTTTACCGACTGTTTTAGCAGAGATACCGACAGTTTTTAAGAATAATGCATGTTTTGAAGATTGAAAACTTTGTTTTTGTATTGACTGTATCCGTTTGACTATTTCCACAAATGGAATGGACAACCTCCCCCCCCCCACCATTCGTGGTGCCCCTGTTCTCGATTCTTCTTCTTGTTATCGCTTTGGTTTTAACCTTTACAACATCACTTTGATATCCATGTTTTATTGGGTTCCGGGGTAAATAGATATAATACATGAGGTAAAAGCCAAGAAAAGAGCGTAGCTTGGTCGACAACCAAGGTCATTCAACAGGAAATAATTTATATATAATTTAGGGATCCATTAAAACCGTAAAAAACGTCAAACTCTTCCGAAAACAGAAAAGGGCATACACGAAATAACTTAACACTGTGAGATACGGGACTTCCTAAAAGTGTGTTCTCGCCGCTCCCCGAGGACTCCTCGGGGAATCGAAGGGAACGGCGAAAATAGAGGGAGACACTCCACAGGGACTCCGCCCAGGAAAAAATGGAAAAAATTTCTAAAATGGATTTTGTTAGAAAAAAAGAATGTGCAGTTGACGAAATTACTAGATCCACTTTATTTTGGGATTTGTTTATTCTGATTCTTTTTAATTAATTTTACATTGCACAAGCACTGGCAAAAATTGATTCCCCCCGAATATGAAAGGGAGTCCTTTTTGTGATGATAATCAGAGCATTCCCCGCCCGTGGGGACTCGGGAGAATAGTGAGAGTGGTTCCCCGGGACAAACAAAAACGCGGCTACTCCTTAAAGTTTAACTGAACAGGCAACTTATTTTTACATCTTAGATTCAAATACATTGAATTATTACAACACCTATTGGGGATTTTCATTCTGTCCACAGTAGTCTTCAGTAGGGACGTTGGGAATGTGGACGCTTTCCCATGGTGAATCCGTCCACAATTCGCCCGCGAAAATCACTAAACTATCACTACACAAGACACCTCACTAGCTAGCACTAGTTTTTGGCACTGCAGACTCCAGACACTTCTTTGTTTATTTGATACACAATTTATTTACTCGTTTGCTGCTGGTATTGTTGCCAAATGTTCCAGGCACCATAGAGATATCACAAGAACGGGAAGAGCGGCAAGCACAGTGGGATAATCGATTATTTGGAAATATCAGAAAAACAAACTAACGCTTTTTCATCGGGTTTTCAAGATTATATAAGCGAACAAGTGATGGGTAACTAGACTGTCGTATCCTATCCCTTTTCGGTTAAACTTTAAGGGGAGACCTCAGGGAACGTCGAGAACACGCCTTAAGTGAAGGCGTTTGTGAACCTGCAATTGGCTGGAAAAGGTATCCTAACTTTTTTTTGATCGTATGATTACATTTTTCGCATAGGTGTTTGAAAAGATATTACAGCTTAAAGTCTTCAAACTCTTATTACAAAAGTGAATTATGCTTTCTATTGGTTGGTTTTGCATAAAGCGTCATAGCCAATCAAAAGTAGAAAAGACTAATTTTTTCTTTAAAAAAGCAATTAACATCTTACTTTCAGAACTCTGTTAGAAAAATATTATTGAACTAGTTGGCAACATTTCTACCATTAACAGGCTCATAATCGTCATCAGACGCCGATAAGTATCTGTTAACTCGGGAATCTAAATCAAAAGTCCTCTACCTCCCGCTGTTTAACTCATTTTGTTAGCTCCCTTCCATGAAAGAAAATTCCGTTTTCTTCTTGTTTGTCGTGCCATCTTTCAAACTGAAAAGTGCGCGAATTTTGACTCATCACTATGGAGGAGTCACATCATTATATAAATTTGTCGAAAAGGACAAAGATGTTGGAGTTCTGCCAGAGTAAGTAAGTAATTTAATCTCTGTTTTTGGTTTCTTTGTTAGCCTGTCAGAGACCAACTGGATGCTCGTAAGCTTTTCTTGGTTAGCTTGTCTCAGACCAACTGAATGCTCATAAGCTACAATCCTATTTGCATAAGCTTAGTGAAGAAATGATTTCTTAATTCACTTAATTAATTTCTTTTGATAATTCTGTGAATAATTTCTGAACTGTTTCTAATACCAATCTAAGTTAATACCAATCAGTTTTACTTTCACCTGACTGACCTACCTGACCAAACCCAGCAAATCAGCATTAGAACTTAACCTAGTCTGGTGAATGCTATGCTGTGTCACCTGAAAGGCTGAGGTGTAAATACTGTGGTTATAGATTCTACAGTGAGTTATTTCTTGAGAAACATTAGGTGATAGATGTTTCGTTCATGTGGAGATTGATCGAGATACGCTTTTCTGCCTTTTTTTTTGTCAGAAAAGATTTTGTATAGTAGAGTTTGCAAGTCAAGTTTGGATGTCCACATCCAGTTGGTTCATCCTTCTGATACTGTGAATCCCCCATTGTCTTGCCCTGGTCTTGTCTTGGGGTTTTTAATCCTACTTCATCTTCTGACACTGCATCCCTTCCTGAACCTTTACCTATCCCTCAGCCTCCCATACCATCTCAATTCCCAATTTTTGTTGTTGATGATACTGATATTGGAGAAAATGTTTGTTACTATTTTCCTGATGTGACAGTTGAGCGGGAAGAAGCAAAGCTTTTCCTTAAGTAAGTAATTTATTTGTGACCCACCATTTTGAAAAGGCAGAGTAAACGAAGAAAATAAACAAAATAAACAAAACAAATAAACACGAAGATAGGCTACTTAATTTTTAATCTTCTGTCAGGAAGCAGTGGACGACTTTGTGCGCTGGTTGGGCCCTGTTGTCCATGATTTTTGAAAGCGATGAGGAAACATCCCAAAGGGTCACACTTGCATCTTGAATTTTGAATTTCTCCGTCAATGTATGGTTATGACATAATTTCGTTAAGTGGAGCAGGTGCTTCACATATTTAAAATAACATGATCTCATCTTTTTAATCTTCAGTATTAAGCTTCAATATCTCCACACAGTCAGTAAGAAGGCTTCTGATGAAATTATTGCTGGAATTCAGAAACTTCAACCTTTATGTCAAGCACATTGTTCTGGTTCTGACCCAGAAAGTTTATGTCTATGTTGCATTTGAGAGGCTGGACTCAAAGAATGAGAGAATTGTTTTTTGCCATTGCAACCTACATCTACCAACAGTTTGACCATATTGCTTTACAAAAGAGTTTTTTCAAGTGGAAAGGAAGAAATAAGAGAATGCTGTGGGTACAGAGTATAATTAAATGAAAATCTGTATGCTATGATGGGAGATCCTGAAATATTATCCTGGTAGTTTCAAGGAAAGAAGTACAAGGTTTCAAATACTGTCAGTTATACTGATGCTCCTTGTAAAAAGAATTTGTGTTGTGCTGCGTTAAGTCGTGCTTTCTAATTTGTTATTGATAAGTCTCAAGTTATCAATTCGCCTTATTCTGGCTCAGCATTCAATGTGGACTAGATTCTGTTAGTCCCTCCATTGTTTCAAAATCAACACAATCAACACTTATGTGTGTCTATAGACATACTTATAAGTCGGGTCTATAGGGTAATGGGTAACTTACATTTTCTATACTACCTGCAGGGAGCAGATTCCAGATTTTCTACTCGTCAACCTGAGAGCTATTTTACTATGTCTGTCAGACGTGCTGATGGTGAGACATAGGGGGAATAATAGAAACTAGTCCGCTTGGAAGTGGAAGTACTTATTGTGATTTTTTTTCTTATTGTTTTATTTGTGCCATGATTTTAACTTGATGTGATTTACTATGATTTGTTTCCCTTTCCAAAACCAATTTGACCTCAATCTTTATGCTTATAAGCTTACTGTCATTATTTTCTTGATGAGCTATTTCGAAGATTACTGTGATTGTTTTCTTGATGCCTTATTTACGAGTTTCCGAAGCGTCCAAAGTTATATGTAATTATTAAAATCCATGGTTTCTTGAATAGCTCAGTTCTTATGTCACTTGCAGCTTTGCTCAAGTGCCATGTCCAGATCACTTTTGGCAGGCACAACTTGTCAGGCATATAAGGGTCCCAAACAAACTGACTTGGAAATAGTCACTTCCCCAATCCGACCACCGAGGGGGGAATGGAGGAATGGAGAATCCGGAATGTTGAGGCATCTATAACTTTCGAACGAGTTATAGGATCTTAATGAAACTTTACATTAACAATCTCGTGTCTCAGATCTCCCACTTCGAGTCCTGAACGGATCCGATGAATGTGGGGGGGGGGGGGGAGTCGGAGGGGAGAACCGGAAATATTGTGACACGATTAGACTGGAGCGATTGGGATGAAACTTGGTGGGAAGAACAAGCACATGCCCTAGATACATCAGCGACGGAACCGGGCCGGATTCGGCCCTGGGGGGGGGGGGGGTCAGTTTTCCAATCTGACCATCGTGGGAAGGGGGGGGGGGGTGTTAAGAATCCGGAGTCTTGAGGCATGTATAACTTTCGAAGGGGTGATCGGATCTGAATGAAACCCGACCAGATCTCATGAATGTGGGTGGGGGTGGTCGGAGGGGAGAACCGGAAATCTTGTGACACCCTTAGAGCGGAGCGATGAAACTTGGTGGGAAGAGCAAGGACAAGCCATAGATACGTCACAGTACCGGACCAGATTCGGGCACCTTTGGGGGAGTTGTAGGGGGTGTGGGTCCGAAATTCCGGTCACCGCGAGTTAAGGTACTTCCAGATCCGCAAATTCTCATTTCTCAGATTCGACCATCCCTTGAAGTACTATTAAAGCAAAATATACTTTTTCATCATCCCCATTAGCCCATGATCGTTTATGCCTCAAGGATTTTGCTAAGAAATGAATTTTTAGCACCCTTAAATTACATATCTTACCGAAAAGTAAAAAAAAACACTTTTGACCAAAAGATATAATTGTATTCATGATCCCCAAGGGCCCATGACCTGTTTTGCCTCAAGGGTTTTGTGATTTCCTGAAAGTAAAATCAATTATTTTGAGCAAAATACATATTTTCATGATTTCGATGAGCTTATCATCATTTGTGCAAGAGTGTTCGTTACGGATGAATGTTCTAGCGCCCTTAAAGTGAGCATCATCACAGCCAAATGCATAAATAGAATAGTTTTTAAGAACGATCCATTCTCACGATTTCAAAGGACCCATGATCATTCTTATCTCAAGGGATTTGCTTACAAATGAACACAACTAACGCACGAATTGGCAAATTCCTATTTTCATCCTCTGATACAGCGTTGCAAGTGCCATATGAGCTTGTAGCTCTTGTCTTCTAAACTCTTAATGAATAAAATATTAGCTTATAAGTCATTATTGTTGACTATACATGTATATAAATGGTAATGGTGATCGGGGTAGGAGAGGAATTTCTGTGAGTTTTTTCCAACGGGGAGGTCAGACGTTTGCATCGGTCATTGATTTTCATCGTCTCTCAATGTATCACGCAGAAGACTATCCAAATCAGAAGAAGGAAGCTTGTGTTTCATCGGATCATTATTATGTCTCACGTGTACTTCTGGCACGAATTCCCGATGAAAAGTTATGTAGCTGCAACCCTTCAGCATGCAACGCTGCCGGCCCTTTGAACCAGTTTTCCCACGAAACGTTATGTAGCTGCAACCCTTCAGGATGCAACGCTGCCGGCCCTTTGAACCAGTTTTCTAAGAAACGCTTTTGCAAATAGAAACGCTTTCTCCTGCAACATATTCTTGTGCGGTACGTTTTCTCTTGAAACTGATTCGCTAAAACGGTTTATAGGAGAAACGCTTTACTAGAAAACTGGCAAATTCTGAAAACTGGTTCATAGGGCCGGCAGCGTTGAATATATAAAAAATTTTGCGTTTTACTTTAGAGTGTAGTTGCACGGTTTCCTTTGAAGTCTGTGCCTCGGCGATGTTTGTTGATGAATGTCTACTATCTTTCTCTCAAGTTCGTGGATTTTCTTGTCTTTTGCTCTAGAATGGGATTTTGGAGCGGTTCGCGATTCTTTCCGGTCCGCATTTCTCTTCCTCGATCTCTTCCGGCTGACCTGGGGGAATTGGTGTTTTCGGGGTTAGACTCTTATTAATGTTAAGTATAATCGAATAGGACTGAAATCCGACAGCCTAGTTACCCATCACTAATTCACCTAAAATAGGTCTGAAAACCGATAAATGAGTTACTTCGCGTGTCCGTTATCCGCAGATAATCAATTTCATCAAATTAACTTTCGGATTTGCGGTACCTCTTTGTGCTTGTCCCTCTTCGCTTTAAGTGTTTACCAACAATTAATGTAAGCCATTACCGAAAACTAAAATCTGATTCATTACAAGACAGATCTTAATATATTTTCCTATCTTACTTTCTACAGCGTGCGTTTTCCGAGCTTCGCAAATGTCACAATGAAAATGCAGGCCTTAGGATGAATTCAAATTCTCCGTGTCTGGGTGAAACTTTGGGTTGTCGTGACGTCAGCGCACACTCTGAATATTGTAACTAGAGCCAGGGTGAAAAAATACAAAATCCCTTTGACGAGTCAGGATATTTCCGTGTATTCAAATATCAGATTTAAAAATAAGCTGCCTTTTCAGTTGAACTTTATTGTATCGTAAGTTAATTTATTGTGTATTATGACCCTACTCGGGTGATATTTTATTTCTAAATAAATAAATAAAATCTCCCTCGGTTGGTTGCATGGTTTTCTATGAACTGCAGAGCCATGGTAAAAATTTGACTCAAGGTTTTTCTTTTCATACTTCATGAATCAGCTGACCTTGTCTTTCGCTATAGAATAGAATTGTGGAGTTCCAAAAGACTCATATGATTGTGTAGAGCGCATACAGCTCTCGTTTACCATTTGGCTGAAATGGGGTATCTAGCTCTGAAGGAGTGAATTACTACGGTGGAAAATAGGAGAGAAACCATTGCCAGTCTACAGGAATGATTATTCGAGACACTACTGTACCCTTTTCCGAAAACCTTTAGACCAGGCAACATTATTTGCAACTACCAAAGTTTCAACCTTTTATCGCAATGAATCCGTCAATTCCGCCCGCTCATAAATTGTTTGGTGGGTCAAACAGGATACGATATGCTATTGGATATACCTTTTTGGGATCCCAAAACGTAAGTGGAGGGATAGGCTACCTATGACATCGCAAAAGTTGTCCGTCTGTCCGTCTGTCTGTCAGCACGATAACTTTCGAAGGGAATGAGATATTTAGATGAAACTTGGTGTGAGGATTCTTTGGGTCAAGGGTAAGGCCAAGTTTGTAGATGGGCTCTGTAGCCCTATATTTAGGGTGGGGGAGGGGTTACGAATTAAGGTGTAACCAAAATATTTTTAAACAGCGAATGTTATAGTCGATTATGGGGTAAGAAGACATGCTGAACACGAATATGAAAATCATTTTCTCACCGGACAAGTAGTTCATCAGGAATCTGGCAAAAAACGGAAAATATGTCAAAATTAAAAGTTTTATTTGAAGTTGATTAGATGACAGATTTAGGGCTAAGAAAAGACGCGAGTCTGTATATGACAATCACTTTGTAACCGGACATGTAATTCGTCCGGGATCCGGTTGAAACCGGAAATTTTTTAGAAGTTAAAGTTTTCTTTGAAGTTAATAGATGTTCTTGATAGAGATAAGGAGATACGCTGAATTCGTTTCTGAATTGTTCTGTTTTTGCTGGAAAAGTAGTCCGCTCGGAACACGACCGAAACCGGAAATTTGGCAGAAGTAAAGAAGGAAGTTTCGGTCAGTATCGTGAAAATAGATACGGCTTATAGAGGTATATCTGAACTTGGTTTTCTCAGATGATTAGCGTGGCGAAGACTGGATCTGGCCAAGACAAGACCCAATTGTCTCGATTAAATATTAGATTTTTGGGATCCCATCGAAACCTTAGGTTTTTTTTTTTTGTAAATGTGGGTGTTTTTTCGACAGAAATGACAAAAGAACTGAAACAAGATGTAGAAGCTCATATGGCACTTGCAAGGCTGGGTGATAGGATGGAAGTAGGAATTTGCCAATCCGAGGGATTGTCCTATTCATTCTCAAGCAGTACCCTTGAAATAAGAATGACCATGGGTCTCTGGAAATCACGAGAATGTAGCCTATGATTTGGTACAAATTATTTAATTTTTGCTCTAGGCTGTTACGATTCGCACTTTAAGGGCGCTAGAAATGAGCATGGACTGAAATGATCATGAAATGGTCAAAAGTAATTTTTCACTTTGCGGTTAATGTGCGTACTTTCAAGTCTTTATGTGGAACGAGAAGTTAGGACACCATCATTTTTCGATGGGTCGGATGTTTACGAACACACTGCTACCTTTGTTTTCCTCAAAATTCTCACGGTAGCCATCGTTATCCACAAAATACTTGAACACCATTCACTTCTGAAAGTACGTCCGTCATTGCTAATTAAATATTCATTGATCACCCGACGGTGGTCAAAAGAGTTACTAAAACCTTCGTGAAGATCGAGTGGTGTGTAAGAGGATTAAAACAACTAAGTACATCACCATATTAACGTTTAGATATATTGGAATAAGATATCATCGGCCAGTTTGCCTTTTTTGGTCTCGGAAGCTGAATATTGTTTAGCTTATTTTCAGAATCTTCAAGAAATCACTATAACGAATTTATTATAATTTACAGCGTTTGTTTATTGTGATGTAGTTTACATCCTTAATTCTCTGGACTAATAGGTATTGACAAGAAAAAAAAAAAACAGAAAAAAATTAAGAGTACCAAGTATCATCCCTATCTGTGTGACTTCCGTTAATATTGCCTGCAGAAAACCCAATCCAAATACGAAATAGTGTTTCCAAGCTATGATTTTTGCTCCATTTTGCATCTGTCCTTATTTCAGTACCGACCAATCCTGGAAATGAACAGATGTCTCCAATGAACCCTTCTTCTGGAACATTTTTTAACCGGTTAAGCCCAAACGTATGTCTAGAAGGAATTCCAATACGATCCGGCCAGTGCTGTACAAGATTTGAATGAATTGCGCGTTTTTTGGAGTCAGCAGAAGAATGCCCTCCGTGCACATGTCTGTAAATGCATTCTCCATTGTGTGTTCAAGTATGGTTTTATTGTTCAGATGTCCTTTAAAGAAATCGATAATGCAAATAATTAGTTTGATTTTTCTACATATTTTGTCTTCGCCAGACTCCTTGAACATTTTTACAAGTAAAATTCAGTAACAGATTAAGGTCAAATAGCTAATCATCTGAGAAATCCAAGTTCAGATATGGATTCAGCATGCGTGTTTACCCCTACAAGTCATATATAAACTTATAAAAAAATTTCGGGCTCCAGCCTGATTCCGGTCAAACTATGTGTCCGGGTAAAAAATTATTTTCATACACGGATTCAGCATCTCTTCTTACCCTTAAACCGGATATCTAATCAACTACAAATAAAACTTTAACTTTTTCCGGTTTTGGCCGGATTCCGGGCGAACTACTTGCCCGGGTAGACATTTTTTTCACAAAAGTCTTCAGGATGTCTTCTTACCCCTAAATTGAACATCTAATCAACTCCGAGTAAACTTTTACTTTTAACAAACTCTCCTGTTTTTGCCGGATTCCAGGCGAAATACTTGTCCGGCGAGAAAATGGTTTTCACCATCAGGTTCAGCATGTCCTCCTACCCCTAGATCGAACATCTAATCAACTTCAAATAGAACTTTTAATTTTAACAGACTTTGCGGTTTCGGCCAGATTCCGCACTACTTGTCCGATGACAAAATGGTTTTCACCATAGTGTTCAGTATGTCTTCTTACCCCATAATCGACTATCACAGTATCTGTTTAAAAATATTTCATTTGCCCCTTAATTTAAACCCCCTCCCTCACCCCTAAATGTAGGGCTACAGAGACCATCTACGAACTCGACCTTACTCTTAACCCAAAGAATCGTCACACCAAGTTTCATCAAAATACCTCATTCCCTTCGAGAGTTATAGTGCGCACAGACGGACAAACGGACGGACAGACGGACAACTTTTGCGATGTCACAGGTATCCCGCCACTTACATTTGGGATCCCAAAAATATTTGTTAGATCCATAGTCAAACTATGATCCATGTCGTTCGCTTCTGACCCGCGCCAGTAGATGACCCAGCGGCCGGATCGAGTCGTGGCTTCATCTTGAGTCTTGGGTAATCGGGGGGGGGGGGAGTGTGTCTGGACAATGCAAGTGCTAGAATGCTTATGATTCAACTCCTTTAAGAGAGTTCGAAGCTCATTTTCTAATCAAAACCCTCCAGGCAAAAATGATTATGGGCTAATGAGGAGCGTGAAAATGTGTATCTTGCTTAAAAGTATTTTGTACTTTGTGGTGAAGATGAGTGCTTTCAAGGGCCGGTGGGATTATCTGGTAAGTGACAATTTCTGAGCCAATCTTGTCGAGTCTTTAATTTTACTTAGTCTTTAATCAACTTAAGCTACGCTGATGACCTAGCCATACTAGCCCCCACAGTATTCGCGCTCAATAAGCTTCTTCAAGTGTGTGATGAATTCGCGAAAGCAAATGATATTCTTTTCAACACGAAAAAGACGGTTTGTATGGCGTTTATCCCGAAAAGTCTTCAACTACGTTACATCCCCGATGTTATTTTGTCTGGTGAGGTACTAGTTTTTGTGCAAACTTTCAAGTATTTGGGCTTTACTTTTATTCCTTCTATGTCTGATGAGCCTCACATTGCTGCGCTCTCCAGATCACTGTCTGCGAGGGCCAATATATTAATTCGGAGGTTTGGTAGATGCGAGGCTTCTGTTAAGACCTTTCTTTTCAGAGCTTACTGTACTCCGCTGTACTGTTTGTCACTGGTGTGTAACACGAAAGTTAAGTGTCTAGATACATTTCGGGTTTTATATAACAACTCTTTCCGGTGGCTACACGGACTTGCATGGAACTGTAGTGCGTCTGGCATGTTTGTGGGTGAGGGCCTTCCTTCTTTCGGGGAACTTCGGCGTCGGGCTATCTTTTCTCTCCAGACCCGAATTCTTCGCTCTCGAAACCCCATGCTTGTGGTTCTTTCGAGTCCCCATATGAGACTGACGTTGCCTGTGTGGTTAGTCTGGAACCGCGAACTTTACATGTGTTGCGTAGAAGGTCTGCGATCTTAAATAAAAGGTAAATGTATTTTGTTGTTGTTTTTATGTGTTGTATGTGTAATGGCTCTAGAAGCCGTAGTCGAAGTTAAATAAATAAAATAAATAAATAAATAAATTTGCCAGCCAAGTTTCATCGTCCTAATACATCTGGAAGTACCTTGACTCGCGATCATCAGAATTCCGATCCCCCCTCCAACTCCGCCCACAGTGCCAGAATCCGGTCCGGTTGTGTCACTGATGTACCTTTTTCTTGTGCTTGTTCTTTTCACCAAGTTTCTTCCCGTTCGCTTAAATCTAAGCGCGTCACGAGTTTTCCGAGCCTCCCCTCCCACTTTTTCCGGATCCGGTCAGGACTTGAAAATCCGACACCTGAGACACGAGATCTTACCAAATATCAAGTTTCATTAAGATCCGACCACCCGTTCGAAAGTTAAACGTACATCAAGATTCCGGATTCTGTCTCCCTCTACCCTCCCCCCCCCCCATGATGGTCGGATCGGGGAATTCACTACTTCCAAGTTGAGTGCGTGTCGCAAGATTTCCGGTCCCCCACCCCTTCCCCCACAGATTCATCGGATCAGGTCCGGACTTAAAAATGGGATATCTGAGACACGAGGCCGTTCCTAATGTCAAGTTTCATTATGATCAGATAATCCGTTACAAAGTTATACACACCCCAAGATTCCGGATTCCCCATCCCCCCACTCCCAACGGTGGTCGGATCCGGGAAGAGACTGTTTGTTAGTTTTGTTGGTTCTCTGATATGCCTGCCAAGTTCTATCGTCCTAGCATATCTGGAAGCACCCTAACTCGAGAACAGTGGACCGACTGACCGAAAAGTGATCGTATATGACACTTGAGCTAAGCTGCAAGTGCCTTAAAAATCATTGAAAGAGAAAAATACCTCCACATATTTGGCCATTTTATATATATACCAGCTAAATGTTTTTCTTTTGGTTTGATTTTTTTTATTTTTAGATTTTGAGCTTTCCCCATTTGCGTGCTTCCGGATCGCGCTGCTAGATGATTCCTTGGTCGTACGAAGTCCTGGCTTTACCTGGTGTCTTGTCTTGGAAAATGCTAGAATGCTTCCGATATAACTCCTTAAAGGACCCTTCTTACTTGTAATACCAATGAAATATACTGTCCTAACTGCATCCGCTAATTCTTAAACCCGGGGACCCAAATTTCATGTCATATTCTGAACCCGCTAACGACACCACACCAATCTTTGCACTTGCCATACTCACTAGTTTCCGCGCGTATCATGCTCCCGAAGAGTGTTCGCTTATCATCCTATCGATGGGTAAAGACTGTTTTTCTGAATTTTCTCAGGTTTTTGCTAGACGTCAGTTGGTCTGGGAGAAGACTTCCCTAACTGCATTCATTAATTTCTTAAACCCAGGGACCCAAATTTCGTGTCACATTCTGAACCTTCTAACGATCCACCTCACTAATCTTTGCACTTGCCATACTCACTAGTTCCCGATGAGCAGGGGCGTCACGACTGGAGGGGGGGAGGGGCTGGTACTCCCCCCCCCCATGGTGTCGGCCAGTCGGTAAAAAATAACAGAGTCGGCGCGATTCGCCGCGATTTTTCGTCAAAATAGTTGATTTTTTTTTCATGAAAATAGTCGGTTTTTCTGAAAATTGGTCGATTTTTCGTCAAAATAATCGGTTTTTCTGAAAATCAGTGGATTTTTATGAAAATCAGTCGATTTTTTTCAAAAATGCCATTTTTGTTGTTGAAAACAGTCGTTTTTGGGATCCCAAAACGTAAGTGGCGGGATACCTATGACATTGCAAAAGTTGTCCGTCTGTCCGTCCGTCTGTGCGCACTATAGCTCTCGAAAGGAATGAGATATTTTGATGAAACTTGATTTGAGGATTCTTTGGATCAAGAGTAAGGTCAAGTTCGTAGATGGGCTATGTAGCCCTACATTTAGGGGTGGGGGAGGGGTTTTAAATTAAGGAGCAAATGAAACATTTTTAAACATATAATGTGATAGTCAATTATGGGGTAAGAAAACATGTTGAACACGATGGCGAAAACCATTTTGTCATCGGAAAAGTAGTTCGCCCAGAATCCGGCTAAAACCGGAAAGTTTGTTAAAAGTAAAAGTTTTATTTGAAGTTGATTAGATGTTTGACTTAGGGGTAAGAGACATGCTAAGCACGATGGTGAAAACCGTTTTTCGCCGGACAAGTAATTAGCCCGGAATCCGGCCAAAACCGGAAAGTCTGTTAAAAGTAAAAGTCTTATTTGAAGTTGATTAGATGTTCGATTTAGGGGTAGAAAGCCATGCTGAACACAGTAGTGAAAACCATTTTCTCGCCGAACAAGTAGTTCGCCCAGAATCCGGCCAAAACCGGAAAGTTTGTTAAAAGTAAAAGTTTTATTTGGAGTTGATTAGATGTTCGATTTAGGGGTAAGAAGACATGCTGGACACTTATGTGAAAACAATTTTCTACCCAGACAAGTAGTTCGCCGGAATCCGGCCAAAACCGAAAATTGTTAAAAGTTGGAGTTTTATTTAGAAGTAGGTCAGGAAGTTTGGAGGGGTTCCGTCAAAATAGAAATGACTTGTAGGGGTAAACACACATGTTGAATCCATATCTGAGCACCAGTTATTCAGACCTACCAGTTAGTGTACTGTCTTTTGAAAACTAAAAAAAAAAATTATGTTTCGAAGGTGTTTCAACCCCCACTATAAGCCTTGATCTGTTTCTAAATTTAAAAATAAAAATATTTAACTGTCTGGATCAGATATTAAATTTTTGGGATCCCATTGAAACCTTTGGTCTTGCTCATTTCTCGGCTTTCATATTACGGTATATTAGAAACATTCTTACACCATTGTCGAACGATTTAGGAATCCCTAACTGGATGCGAAGTTCGTGTTTATGTGGACCATCGAAATTGGATTACTGTGGAACTGCCTATTGTCGATCCGAGAACTATTTTAGGAGTTGCTAACATGTTCCTGCTTTAAAATGATGATGAATCAATCAAGCCCCCCCCCCCCTTGGGTTAGAGGGGGTGTCCAGTTCTTATGGGGGAAAGAGAGAATGTGTATGACGATCCCTATCGTTGCAGGATTTGTGTATTTAGGGGATCACCAGTCCTTCAGACTGAACAGATGAATACATTTTTGTTTCCCGCCCGTTGTGGGTAAGAATGAAATAAAGAAAATCAAATGAAGTAACCAGAAACATGTGTTAATAAATCTTGAGTTTTATTTTCAAATTTTGTTGTGAATGAAGAATGGAAGAGTGGATGAAGAATGGAAGCGGAAAGAGTAAGCGAGTTTGAGCTAGAGTAGCTACATGGATTAATGACAAGTATAACTTCAATATTAAACTATAGTTAGTTTCTTAGGGTCACCCTACTTCGTCTGGGCATCCTTACAATTAATATTGGTATTTTTGTCTTGCCAGATGTTGTTTTTATTTAATGCCGAGTCATTTGAACATAATCAACACATACGTATACTAATATATCCATGCAAAGGTGACAAAAGGTGTCAACTACCAGTTTTCAGAACTCCCCCTTTTCATTCTTTCGTCGGTTGCAGTTGTACGGTCGGCGAAGTCTTCGATCGACTGAATACCTGAAATGAAAAACACTGCATGGTGCAAAAGGCTACTAAAGGCAAATTGAATTTGCGAAAGTTGGACCAGGAGCCAGCATATTAAAAGGAGGACGAATGGACCAATAGTAACTTTAAGGTGTGGATCATCCCATGATCATTCCTGCCTAGTTTTATAAATGTATGACACCTGTTCTAACTTTCTTGCTTACAGTTAATATGGTATTCCCGCCTCTCGGCACGTACAGAAGGTCGTTCACGCAGTGCCGGATAAGAAGTAGAGTAGGCACCTGCCTGTGGGCTCTTTTCCTTTTAGGGCCCCCCGTGACAACGGACCAAATAAATTGCAGACAAGCTTTCATAAATGGTTTCAGTGCAAATTATATATAATATACGCTAGGGATGGTCATCTCAGTATAGCGGTCGGCCTTTACACTACTCGGGTATGATTCACTAACGGGGCCGCAAAAATTGGACAGACTAACCGCCCCACATGGTCTAACCCGGCACTGTATTTTGATGTGAACCAATTCTCAGGGTGGTTAAAACGCGACGCGATTTTCCCTTTTCTTCCGCTCTCCCGTGCGTTGGAAGCCCTCTGTACTGCGCGGGAAAGCGTCATCGCTGGACTGTCTCTCACACGCCTATGAAGAAGTGTGAAAATTTGAAGGTGACCGCCTGCCTCCGTCGGATAAAACCCAAGCCGGAAGACTAAAATGATTTGGGCTTGTACTCCCATCGACCTGAAGATGCTCTGTCGAAACGATCTCTCAAGTCTATATACCTTCCTCCATGGTTGGAAGAAGCGAACAGGAAGTGAACGACATGGTTTGTGACGCTCAAGGGAGACTTGAAACTCATCAAAGGCTTAGAAATTGCCACTTCCGAGATCCGACGTATTCCTTAAGGTTCCAATCTTGACGACAAAGTAACAAAAATAATTTTAAGCAAATATACATTTTCATGATCCCCATGAGCCCATAATCACTTGTGCCACAACGGTTTTGCTTAAAAATTTATATCTAGCACCCTTAAAGTGCGCATCTTAACCGAAAAGTGAGAAAAATACTTTTGACCAAACGATATAAATATTAATGATCCTCAAGACCCTGTTATTTTTGCCTCAAAGGCTTTGCTTACAGATGAATTTTAGTGCCTTTAAAGTGCGCATCGTTACAGCCAAGTTCTAAAATAAAACGCTTTTTACCAAACGGTACATTCTCGTGATTTTCAAGTCCATGGTCAGTCTTATCTCAAGGGTCCTGCTTACGCAGGTGATCAGAACTAACCCACGAAAAGGCAAATTCTATATTTCTCTGAACCAGCCTTGCAAGTGCCATATGAGCTTCCAGCTCTTGCTTGCTACTCATATCGTTTATACTCAGTGACAGCTGAGACCTCTAAGATAGACGGTGGTGTTATGACCAGACTGGATGAATTTTCGAAATGTATGAAACCGGGAAAGAGGCTTCAGCGTAAGATAAAAGGGTGTGGGGTGCGGACTTTTGGACTTGACGTTGCTTGGGTTAGTCGGTTGAGTGAACACATTAAGGACTTGATAAGCCTTGATTGCCAAGTTACTTCTTTGTAGTTTGCTAAGCTGCGATAGTGGCCGTTTTGTAAAGTATGTGTAAAAAATTTGCTATATTCTTGTTTTTCGATCAAAGGTTCACCAGGGCGAATATACTAAACTTTAGTTAAGCATTACTTCTGCACTTAAAAAGGCTTGAAAACCCGATGACAATACGTTAGTCCATTTCTCCATTATTCGCGAATAACGTTTTTTATGCGTGATGAAAGATCTTTCAAACTTGTGATAGCTGTGTTTAGTTTCAAAATATAACAGCACCAAGTTGCCTGCTGTCAAGAAACAAACTTGCTAAGCTGCTAGTTCTGAGACTCGTCTGAACTTATTTCACAGCCAGTCATATAACAGCGTCGTTGGGTTTCTGTCGTCCACAATTTTACGGTGGGAAAAACCACGTCCTCGATGAAATTCCAATTGCGCTGTCTAACTGTGAATACTCTTGAGGATTAACTCTCCTTGCCGATGCAAAATCGCCGGGTACATAGCGGAAGAGCCGGAAGCGGTATCACATCTGCTCCCAGAGATCGTCGTAATTGGTTGACATAGGATTTGAGTTGTTGAAATCGAGTCGTTAGTGAGACGTTTACTCATTCTTCCTGAGGACCATTGGCGTTTTTGGACAATCAAATAAACATGCCTCAGCAGGAACAAGATATATCAGTAGATTCAAAAACAATATAAAAACGATTTTTTTTTTCAGTCAAACTTTAATTGTTTTTGAGATTTATAAGTTACAACTTACAAAAATAAAGTTGTTCCTACTTTAATAGCACTGGGCTGTGAGCAAAAATTGGAGGAAAACTTAGTAAAAAAAAAAAAAAGTTTGTGGAACGAAAATAAAAGGGATAAGAAGAGTTGGAATGTCCAACAAACTACAAGACTAATGAACGCAGAATTAAGATTTTGCTGGCGGAGAAATTAGCTTTAGTTTTTCGTGCAGTAGGGCCTTGAGAAGGTTATTAGATTCGTAAGAAATAGAAGTTTATTTGTTTTTGCTATATTATATTGCTTTTAGATTGTTTGGGCTTATTTTTTTTTTTGCTGTCGTAGGCCCGAACAATGCTGATAGCGGGCGTTCTGACAGGTCACACGCATACCTCTTATACACCTGAACGTTAGTGAAATCCGTTTCGTGTATCTTCTTCGCTAGTATACCACACTATCCTGTTTGTTTTTGGCTATCCCCCAGTAACGGATACCGAAGAGGCTCTCTCAGATTGGCTCACTTGAACTATCTTGGCAATGATGAAATAGCGTCCTGTTGCAATTCAGCGGATTAACATTGCTGCTACTTCGAACGATTATGCAGGCATCAGACTGTCGAATGGTGAAACAGAGTGGTGATTAATTTTGGCTTTTAGCTCCACTCTAACAAGCGCGATTTTTTCTGGAGCGTCAAAGGCTGTCACTCTGCACTTCTTAGACTCTGAACTACAGTTGATAAGGCTGTAACATTCGGAAGCTTTTAGCTTGTCCTTGCGAATCACGTTCTCTTTCTTTCCGCTCCCATTCTTTTTGAAATGGATACTCTATTATTCTGGCGGGCATAGCCTGTGGCAGGATTTCCAAATGGCCGCTCCGGTCCCACGATATCCTTTTCTCGGATCCCACTTCCCCGAGGCCCCCCATCATTCTGTCTACAAGATGCCTGGAAAACACGATAAAAGTCCCATCAACTTTTATTTTTCA
The DNA here is from genome assembly GCA_023053575.1 of Branchinecta lynchi. Classification (NCBI taxonomy): domain Eukaryota; kingdom Metazoa; phylum Arthropoda; class Branchiopoda; order Anostraca; family Branchinectidae; genus Branchinecta; species Branchinecta lynchi. The sequence goes on from JAKZAP010000003.1 coordinate 16,452,586, forward strand.
TCTTCTTTTCCCTCAAATAAGGTCATCGCTGGACCCTGATTTCATGTGGACATGTTGTAAATCAATTGACCAATCTCCATCAACCTTCAAAATCAACAGCTCCCATAGGTATTTGTTCGATTTTATTAGAAATTCCTCTAGCTCATACTCGCAGGCATGCGTTTCTGGATTTCTCCTGAATCTAAACTTATTTCCAAGACTCGTGGATTCTCCAGTATTTTGCCGGAAGGCAAGAGGTGGTGTCTTGGAAATTAGTGAAACCTGTGATAAATGATGATGCATTCCAGAGAGATCGTTCCTGTGTGTTGAATTTTGGATTTCGTGTGGAAGCGGGTTATCTCTATCGGTGAGGAGCTTGATATTCGGTTAGATGAGATTGGTTGATTCTACATTTCCAGAGAAATCATTACTGGGTGTTGAATTGTGGATTTTTTGTGGAAGCGGGTTACGTGTCCTTTATCGGTGAGAAGCTTCATCTTCGGTTAGAATAGATTCTTGTGTGTTGAATTTTGGATTTGCTGTAGAAACGGGTTACTTTACGGTTCCTATGACATGCTATACTCTATATGACTAAGTCCGAAACACGCTGGTGATCCTAGGGTAGAACAAGAAACATCACCCAAACAAATCTTTAAAATTGACTCAAATCACACGTAAACCGATCAACGACGTTTGTCGTGCTGACGCTTCTGGTTCTTCGCTAGGCACACGGCGGTTCTTCGTTGGCACGAAGAGCTGTAGTGGTTTGCTAACTATGTTCACAAGCCCCTCTGTAGCTCAGAGGTAGAGCAGTTACCTTGGAACCCGAAAGTCGTGGGTTCAAATCTCGTCTAAGGAGCAGTTTAACTTGGTGAGAAGATTTATGTTCGGATATATAAGTATTAGTACGAAGCCCTTGGACCATTGACAAAACGTCTGCATACAGTATACGGGCCACTTTGTCTTGACAAACTCGATTCTTGTTCTTCAGAGTAACTCATCTAACTAAACTTAAATACGTCTCAATACTAACACTATCCCTTTTTTTTTAGTAATATGGCCTAGAAATGCAACAAATTCAGTAAATAAGTAATTACAGTTGTGACTCAGTACAGTTTTAACAAGAACAAAACAGTAGAGTAAATAAAAATAAAAATAAAGAAAAACAAAACAAGTTACGTCAATCCTTCGCTTAATCGCTTAATTGTGACTGTGTCCGTACTTCCCGCGAGGTTCGAAGCCAAGTATTTGAAAACTCTGCGCTACGTAGTTAAAATAAGCGTGAAAAGCGTTTTCTCTAAAAGTTTCTGATCTACATTGACTTAAACTTTCACATTCACACACCAAATATATTAAGTTCTCATCCATACTACCACACATTGGACATAGCTAAACTCCCTACTTCGTTTTAACTACTGCTGCTGGTTAGGAATTTCAAAATGCTCACATCTGTTTGAAGTAGTCAGTTGAGATGGCAGAAACGGAGGAGAAAACATTGAGCGTGTTCCACCCTTCTAACAATAGTTACTATTAGTTACTATTTTCGTTCCATCCTCACGAAAAGTTACTACGCTGACCTTTCAAACCTTCTCGAAATAGTAACTAATTGTTATTAGTTACTACTAACTAATTGTTACTATTTGCTTACCATGCTCGGTAGCGTAGTAAGAGTGGTAACTACGCATCTTTTATTCAAACAATGTTTACAATGGATACGTCAGCTACGATTCTTCGTCAGCGATATTTCGGCCCTTCTTGGCAAGGGTCCTCGTCGGGCTTTACAGGTTTGTTTCCTTCCCCGAAGTTCAACCCCAGGATTGACAGCCTGACGAGGACCCTTGCCAAGAAGGGCCGAAATATCGCTGACGAAGAATCGTAGCTGACGTATCCGTTGTAAACATTTTTTGAATAAATGTTTCAAAGTCAGCTTGGGCTCAGAGAATATTTACCTACGCATCTCTGCAACGTGATTGGTCGGATTCGCCCGTGGCATGATATCCTGCTGGAAAATAGAAAAAATCTTTCCAGCCTTGACGGCAAAAAGCCAGAATTCGTGACGGTCATGCGTAGTAACTACGGTAAGTAGGGTTGAACACGCTCATTATCAGTCGATCGGAATTATTATTGTGCTTTCCTTTTCCTTTCCGCAGAACCCTAACACCAGCCAAAATTATTCACAAATAAGAGAAACAGAAAATCTCGTTAATAGGTCGCAAAAAGGATCGAGCTTCGTGGATGCAAGAACGTCGGAAGTTTTCTGCGAAATGTCACAACTTCCGTCAGAGAAAAATTGACACAATGCTTGAAACTGGTTAACGGACAGTGCAAATAGGGAATGCCTCTTATGTAATTCCTTTAAAAGGAGAGATTCTTTATTGCTTTCCCTCTAGCAAGAGGTACTTCTTCGGCTATAATTTAGTCGTCCTCACTGTCACATTCACGACCGAAAGCTTTTGGTTCACTGGACTAATCGGAACCCAAAGTTCAGTGCACTGCTCTCTTCAGTCAGGGGGAAAAGAAGGCAGTTTCCCCACAGATAATCGAGCTCTCTGCCGTAAGTTCAATCGCTACAGTTCATGCTAAACTTCCCGTAACCTTCCTTTTCTACGCTCCGTCTCTAAAATCCTTTTATCCGCTTCATCTGTTGATCCTTTCAAACACATGGCAGAAATAGCTAATCCAAAAGTTGGCTTCGTCTTCCAAGGCAGCAATTGCGAGCTCTTCTTTTGTAGATTCCTCGACTGTTACCTGTGTTTTCCTCTCGTAACGCATTCAAATTCAAATTCAAATTCACTTTATTTATCCAAAAATTCTTCATTGCGAAAAATAGCATAGGAAAACGTCAACAAAATTTCACTAACGTACAAGTACATACTATACTAAAAACTTCATGCAATATACAATTTGGGTACAATTTTGGCTAATATTATATACAATTTGTTTCTGTTACAATAATAAACCGCATTGCCAATGCCGCATTGTCAATGGGTTTTTTTTTTGCCTTACAAGATGGTATATGTTATGATTTTCAATCGATCAATCAAGCTTTTTTCCAAATAGCTCAAAGCTAGAAGAGGAATAAATTATTTAAGATTTTGCAAGCATTAAACGAGATGCACAATAAGAAATGCCAGGAAGAGCGGAAAAAACGCCGAAAAAGATTCTGCTGACTTTTCGTAACGAGAACTTTTCTTTACTCTCAATATCGACTCAGGGTACATTCTTGATATGTCAGCTAGCTCACCGAGTCAAGTCTGAGTCAAGTTTTCTGTTCCTTTTTTTTTTTTTTTTCCTCCTCCTCCACTCAGTGACACAAGTGTGGCACGTACTCTTTCTAATTTGCTTTAAAATTATATTATCTTTACAATCGATAACTTAACATTTACCTTAATATTTTCACCTGCACTTTTTACAATAAAAAAAAAATATTAAAAATCAAAATCAATGAAAAGCATTTAAATGGTTATTGTAACATGAAAACGAGTCAAACACACACTAAACGAACAAAAAACAAAACATATTCCGATATCACGATGACAAACAAAAAAGTCCTCAGGGCAGTGTTTTGGTCCTTCTGGAATGTATAACGTGTTAATGTCTAAAGTTTGTAAAACACAACAGCTAACATCCTAAGTGTTGTCTGTTGAAACCGCTCTTACCTGTGTCATCTGTTATCAAACTTCTGAAAGTGTATGATTCACACACAACTTCCCATCCCAAGCTCCGTCTCTAATATCCTTTTCCATTCCTGCCTCTGTTCCCTCTTCATCAATGCTGAACACGTGGCAGTAACAGCCAGTTCAAAACGTGGCTTCGTCTTCAAACAAATCTTGCGACTACATGCTGTTCGATTTCCTTGACTATTGCCACCAGACCTAAAGGAGAACTGGGACCTGATCATATTCCACTGTTTTCCTTCTCAACACCAGCTGTCCGCTTATTTTCGATTTTCTCTAAAGCAAAACCCAAGCATTCCGTGAGTTTTTTCACAAGTAGCCTGAGCACCACTGGTCGCTAAGCTCAAAACGAATTCAGCATATCTCCTTACCTCGTATTGAACCTCTAATCAACTTGAGACAACACTTTCTAACTTGTAACGAATTTTTAGGTTTTAGCCGGATTCCGGGCGAGCTGTTGGTCCTGCGAGAATAATAATTTACAATAATTTCCATGCATGCATCCTTACCACTACATCGAACCTCTAATCTTGTAACAAATTTTCCGGTTTCAGCCGGATTCCGGGAGAACTATGTGTCCGGGTAGAAAATATTGTCATATAATGACTCAGCATGTCTTCTTACCCCTGAATCAAACATCTAATCAAGTTCAAATAAAACTTTTACTTTAAACAAATTTTCCGGTTTTGGCCGTATTCCGGGCGAACTACTTGTCCGGCGTAAAAATAATTTTCATATTAGTATTCAGTATGCCTCCTTACTATAGGGGTCGGCACCGTTTCTGTTTTTGGCTAAAACAGAAACGGTAAAAAACGGCAAATAAAAAACGGAACAGAAACAGAAACGGTGATAAAAACAAGAGCTACGAGCTCATATGGCACTTGTACGAGTAGGCTGTACAAAAAATTAGATGAGAACGTCACAAAATACACCCGCCATCCAAAAATGCGGCTCGGAAATAGAAATAGGATATTTAGTTTCACTCATTTCTGAGCAGTTCCGGCATCGTCTCGATTGTCTGTAGTAAATGCACATGACTGTTCAAACTTTCATCCCAATAAATCCATTTGTTTGATCCCTAGACGTGCTACACGATTTCCGGTACCCACTCTATCTCGACCTACCGTGGCCGAATCTGGTTCGGAATATAAAAAATCGACCACCTAAAGCATCTTCTTTTATACCATCTATCAAGTTTCACTCGAATCTGAGCATTTTTGGAAAGTTCCGGTACCCCCCCCCCCCTCCCACCAACGTTGTCGGAGCCGGTTCGGGCCCAATCTCTTAATTCCCTGTTCCTGTCCATCAAGTTTTACTGAAATTGGAGCTTAGCCTATCTGCAAGTTTCCAGTACCCCCCCCCCCCTACCTTGGCGGAATTCGGCCCGGACGCCAAATAACAAATCTAGGCCGCATAAACTCGGCACTGTCGAATTTGCATCTCATTCGGTCCATCCGTTTGGTTTTTGTGCATGTCAAAAGTCCCCCCACCCCCAATTCCCCTAATCGTGGTCGCATATGGTTCGAACACATGTTTTACATGTCGAGGCCATCGATTCGTATCACCAATAAAGTTTCACTCGAATCAGACCACTCCTTTGCAATTTATAGAAGTCAATTTCCATATTTCTCTTCTCGTGCTCCCCAAAAAATGCTCGGATCTAGGAACGGAAGTTTCCGGGGGTATGTTGTGTCAGGTTCTTAAGTCAAGATAATTCGGGTCGCTAATATGCCTGCAAAGTTTCGTTGTCGTTTTACATCTAGAACTATTCTAACTCACGACTACCGGAATTCCAGGAAACCCCTCCAACTCCCCCCACAGAGCCCCGAAACCATCTGGCTCCTTCAATTTCATCTAGGCCTAATGCTTGTTCCATCCATTAAGTTTCGTCCCAATCCCTCTGCTTTTAGAGTTTCTCGAGTTCCCCCCCCCCCCCCTCCATCCCCACAGGTATCGGACCCGACCCGGACGTGACACTGAACGTCCGAGGCGATAGCTCACCAGACAAGTTTCATTCAAATCCGATCACCCGTTCAAAAGTTATGCACGCCACTAGATTCCGGACTCCCCATCCACCCACTCCCCCCACGATGGCCGGGTCGGGGAAACGGCTGTTCTCAAGTCAATATGTTCGGATCCCTGACATACCTGCCAAGTTTCATCGCCCTAGGACATCAGGAAGTATGCCGAACTCGCGGGATCGCTAGAAATCCAGACCCCGACCTCAACTCCCCCACAGTGCCCTGATCTGGTCCGGTTATGTCAATGACGTGTCTAGGACTTGTGCTTGTTTTTCCCACAAAGTTTCATCCCGATCCCTCCACTCTAAGCGTTTCTCAAAATTTCCGGTTCCCTCCTCCAACTCCCCCCAGTGTCATCGGATCCGCCCGGATTTAAAGTGAGATGTCTGAGACACGAGTGTCATCCTAAATATAAAATTTCATCAAGATCCGATCACCCGTTCAAAAGTTATACACGCCACTAGATTCCGGACTCCCCATCGATCCACTCCCCCCAGTATGGTCGGATTGGGGAAACGGCTGTTCTCAAGTGAACCTGTTCGGGTCCCTGACATACCTGCCAAGTTTCATCGCCCTAGCACATCAGGAAGTATGCCGAACTCGCGGGATCGCTAGAAATCCGGACCCCCCCCCAACTCCCCCAGAGTGCCTAGATCTGGTCCGTTTATATCAATGACGTATCTGGGACTTGTGCTTGTTCTTCCCACCAAGTTTCATCCCGATCCCTCCACTCTAAGTGTTTCTCAAGATTTCCGGTTCCCTCCTCCAACTCCCCCCAGTGTCATCGGATCCGGTCCGGATTTATAGTGGGACGTCTGAGACACGAGGTCATCCTAAATATAAAATTTCATCAAGATCCGATGACTTGTTCGCAAGATAAAAATACCTCAAATTTTGGCTTCCCCCTCCCTCCACTCCCCCCCCCAGATGGTCGAATCGGGGAATTGACGATTTCCTATTTAATCTGGTCCCCCCAATGTCACCGGATCCGGTTTGGATTTAAAATGGAGGGTCTGAGACACGAGTTCCTTCCATGTATCAAGTTTCATTAAGATCCGATAACCCGTTCGTAAGCTAAAAATATCTCATTTTTCCTCATTTTTCCGGATTCCCCCTCCCTCCACTCCCCTCCAGATGGTCGCCAAATAACAAATCTAGGCCGCATAAACTCGGCACTGTCGAATTTGCATCTCATTCGGTCCATCCGTTTGGTTTTTGTGCATGTCAAAAGTCCCCCCACCCCCAATTCCCCTAATCGTGGTCGCATATGGTTCGAACGCATGTTTTACATGTCGAGGCCATCGATTCGTATCACCCATGAAGTTTCACTCGAATCAGACCACTCGTTTGCAATTTATAGAAGTCCATATTTCTCTTCTCTTGCTCCCCCAAAAATGCTCGGATCTAGGAACGGAAGTTTCCGGGGGTACGTTGTGTCAGGTTTTTAAGTCAAGATAATTCGGGTCGCTAATATGCCTGCAAAGTTTCGTTGTCGTTTTACATCTGGAACTATTCTAACTCACGACTACCGGAATTCCAGGAAACCCCCTCCAACTCCCCCCACAGAGCCCCGAAACCATCTGGCTCCGTCAATTTCATCTAGGCCTAATGCTTGTTCCATCCATTAAGTTTCGTCCCAATCCCTCTACTTTTAGAGTTTCTTGAGTTTTCCACCCCCCCCCCCCATCCCCACAGGTATCGGACCCGACTCGGACGTGACACTGAACGTCCGAGGCGATAGCTCACCAGACAAGTTTCATTCAAATCCGATCACCCGTTCAAAAGTTATGCACGCCACTAGATTCCGGACTCCCCATCCACCCACTCCCCCCACGATGGTCGGGTCGGGGAAACGGCTGTTCTCAAGTCAATCTGTTCGGATCCCTGACATACCTGCCAAGTTTCATCGCCCTAGGACATCAGGAAGTATGCCGAACTCGCGGGATCGCTAGAAATCCGGACCCCCACCCCAACTCCCCCACAGTGCCCTGATCCGGTCCGGTTATGTCAATGACGTGTCGAGGACCTTTGCTTGTTTTTCCCACCAAGTTTCATCCCGATCCCTCCACTTTAAGCGTTTCTCAAAATTTCCGGTTCCCTCCTCCAACTCCTCCCAGTGTCATCGGATCCGGTCCGGTTATGTCAATGACGTGTCTAGGACCTGTGCTTGTTTTTCCCACCAAGTTTCATCCCGATCCCTCCACTTTAAGCGTTTCTCAAAATTTCCGGTTACCTCCTCCAACTCCCCCCAGTGTCATCGGATCCGGCCCGGATTTAAAGTGAGGTGTCTGAGACACAAGGTCATCCTAAATATCAATTTTCATCAAGATCCGATCACCCGTTCAAAAGTTATGCACGCCACTAGATTCCGGACTCCCCATCCACCCACTCCCCCCACGATGGTCGGGTCGGGGAAATGGCTGTTCTCAAGTCAATCTGTTCGGATCCTTGACATACCTGCCAAGTTTCATCGCCCTAGGACCCCAGGAAGTATGCCGAACTCGCGGGATCGCTAGAAATCCGGACCCCCAGCCCAACTCCCCCACAGTGCCCTGATCCGGTCCGGTTATGTCAATGACGTGTCTAGGACCTGTGCTTGTTTTTCCCACCAAGTTTCATCCCGATCCCTCCACTTTAAGCGTTTCTCAAAATTTCCGGTTCCCCACCCCAACACCCCCACAGTGCCCTGATCCGGTCCGGTTATGTCAATGACGTTTCTAGGACCTGTGCTTGTTTTTCCCACCAAGTTTCATCCCGATCCCTCCACTTTAAGCGTTTCTCAAAATTTCCGGTTCCCTCCTCCAACTCCCCCCAGTGTCATCGGATCCGGCCCGGATTTAAAGTGAGGTGTCTGAGACACGAGGTCATCCTAAATATCAATTTTCATCAAGATCCGATCACCCGTTCGCAAGCTAAAAATACCTCAAATTTTGGCTTCACCCTCCCTCCACTCCCCCCCCCCCCCCAGATGGTCGAATCGGGGAATTGATGATTTCCTATTTAAGCTGGTCGGGTCCCAGACATGCCTGTCAATTTCCATCGTCCCAGCACATCAGGAAGCACGGAACTCGCGGGATCACTACAAATTCGGACTTCTCCCCCCCCCCAACTCCCCCAAAGTGAGCGGATCCGTTCCGGTTATATCAGTCACGTATCTAGGACCTTTGCTTGTACTTTCCACCAAGTTTCATTCGGATCCCTCCACTCTAAGTGTTTTCCAAGATTTCCGGTTTCCCCCTCTAACTCCCCCCAGTGTCACCGGATCCGGTCTGGATTTAAAATGGAGGGTCTGAGACACGAAGTCCTTCCATGTATTAAGTTTCATTAAGATCCGATCACCCGTTCGTAAGCTAAAAATATCTCATTTTTCCTATTTTTTCCGGATTCCCCCTCCCTCCACTCCCCTCCAGATGGTCGGATCGAGGAAGCGACAATTTCTAATTTAATCTGGTCCAGTTCTTGATATGCTTGCCAAGTTTCATCGTCCTAGCTTATCTGGAAGTGCCCGAACTAGCAAAACCGGGACCGACAGACCGACAGACCGACAGACCGACAGACCGACAGACCGACTGACGGACAGAAATAACAATCGCTATATGGCACTTGAGTAAGCTCAAGTGCCATAAAAACGGAAAACCGTTTCTGTTTTTCCGTTTTTTCCGGAAAAACAGAAACGGACCGTTTTTTTTTTACAAAAAACGGCCGTTTTAACAGGTATTTCTGTTTTTTTTTCCTACTTCTTTAGGTTTATAAGATAACAGTAAGGCGACCATTTGGAACGGCAAATGGAAAATGTATAGTGTGAGGAGGGGACTCATGGAGGGTCTAAGGTTGTGAGAGAAGGTCGAGTAGAATTGTGTAAGGTGAAGAAAAAGGGACTCTGCACCTGTCTAGTAAACTAAGCCCTTTTCTTATACCCATGGTCAAATGCTGGGGTATGCTGGAAGGGGTGAGTATGGACGTCATACGTATGTGTTCCCCTTATTCCCCAGAAGGGTACCAGTACCCTTTAAAAACAAAAAATGTCAAGGTAAAAAATTACTACGTATGAGAACCATGGTCACCCCTGTCAGCATGCCCCAGCGTTTGAACATGGGGTTCATTCAAGTGCCACATACCGATCACTTTTCGGTCGATCAGTCGGTCCACTGTTCTCGAGTTACGGTACTTCCAGATGTGGTAGGACAATGAAACTTGGCAGACATATCAGGGATTTGACCAAACTACTTGGAAATTTTCACTTCGACGATCCAACCACCGTGGGGGGAGTGGAGTGAGGGGTAACCGAACTTTGTATAATTTTCGAACGGTTGATCGGATCTTAATGAAACTTGATATTTTGAACGACCTCGTGTAGATACTTCGGATTTTGACACTGTGGGGGGAGTTGGAAGGGGTTCCAGAATTTCGGTGATCCGGAGTTAAGGTACTCCCAGGTGGACTAGGACGATGAAACTTGGCAGGCATATCAGAGACCCAACCAAAAACTTGTAAATAGTCAGTTCCCCGATCCGACCATCGTGGGGGGAGTGAAAGGAGGAGGAATCCGGAATCCTGAGGTATATATATAACTTTTGAACGGGTGATCGGATCTTAATGAACCTTGATATTTGGATAGACCTCGTTTCTCGGATGTCCCATTTCAAGTCCGGTACGGATCTGATGAATGTGGGGAGGGAGGTGGAGAGGAGTACTGGAAATCTTGTGTCACGCATAGAGTGGACTCATCAGGAAGAAACTTGGTGCGAAGAACAAGCACAAGAACTAGGTACACCCGTGACAGAAAGGACCGGATTCGTGCACTGTGGGGGGAGTTGGAGGGGGTCTGAAATTCCGGTGATCGCGAGTTAAGGTACTTCCAGATGTGCTAGAACGATGAAACTTGGCTGGGACATTAGAGGCTCGACAAGATTGGCTCACAAATCGTCACTTTCAAGATCCGACCATCCCGATGAACTGCCAGCTCCCTTGAAGTGCGCACCTTAATCGCAAAGTGAAAAAATGCTTTTGACCAAACTATCCATTTCATAATACCCCGAGTGTCCATGATCCTTTGCGCCAATAGAGTTTTGCTTAAAAATTAATTTCTAGCACCCTTAAAGTGCGCATCTTTACCGAAAAGTGAAAAAAAAAACTTTTGAACATTGGAAAAGTTTGCTGGCTTTTTCTTAGTTGTATAATTATACCTTTGTAGAAAAGTTTCATCAGAAATGGGGAGATTGAAGGCTTCAAACTTTCAGTACAAAACGATTTGTGATTCCTATTGGTTGGATTTCAAAAAACGCGTCTTAACCGACCAATGGAATGCCAGACTCGTCGCAAAAATGTTATTATACCAACAAGAAATAGCCAGATTAACGTTCCAGCAATTCACTGGCTCTGAATGGTTATCAAAGGCCGATAATTTAGTCTGTAAGTCAGAAGTCCTATACCTCCTAATGTTAATTTTGTTGTTATGCTTCCTCTAATGATGGTGTAAAAATATACGTTTCGTCGGGTAGGGTGCAATCTCTCTATTCTGACTCACAAATCTTTCCTTCCGAAAAGCCGGAAAATATCGGTAGATGGCATAAACCGGCGGGAAAATAAAAATCGCTAGATTACGCCGGGACGCCACGCGTATAAGTCGTATCAAAAAAACGAAAATTTGGAAAAAACAGGTAAAATAAAAACAGAAACGGCTAAAACGGTCATATAATAAACGAAACAGAAACAGAAACGGCATTAAAACAAGAGCTGAAAGCTCATATGGCACTTGTAAGAACAGTTAGCATGTTTGTCAGATACGGTTTGCAGTTTTCAAGGCTGGATCTCTCTCCCGATATTTATTTCATCAGATAACGGGCTTGATCTAGTAAATCTGAAATGGTTATACCACTCATTGAAAATTGTATCTTCCTTCAACGATGATCTGATCGGGGAGGGACTATATTTGCAAGCCGATCTAATAGAGTCCGGAAGATGCCTGCAAAGTTTCACGGTCATAGCACATCTGGAAGTACCTTAACTCGTGATCATCGGAACTAGGGAAAACCCCCTCCTACTCCCCCCACTGCGACACGATCGGTCCTGTTTTATCAATAATAATAATAATAATAATAATATATTTGCAAATTGAATGGCAGGCCGTTAAGCCTCTACAATGTATCTATGGCTTATGCTTGTTCTTCCCTCCAAGTCCCATCCCGATCTCTCGACTCTAAGTGTTTCAAGAAATTTCTCCCCCCGCCTCCAGCTCCTCCCGATGTTATCGGATCCGTTCCAGACTTGAAATTGATCATCTGAGTCACTTGTTCTTGACACTTGACAAGTTTCATGCACGTCTGATCACCTGTTCCAAAGTTATGCATGTCAATAGAATCTCCCCCATGATCGTCGGATCGGGAAAAGAACTATTTTCAAGTTGACCTGGAAGAGTACCTAATATGTCTGCCAAGTTTCATGGTCCTAGTACATGTGGAAGTACCCTAACTCGTGATCACCGGAAGTCCGGGAAAACCCCTTCCAACCCCTCTACTGTGACATCCCGATCCCTCGACCCTAAGCATTTCACGACATTTCCGGTTCCCCCTCTAATCCCCTCTCTTCGGATTCGGTCCAGATTTGAAACTGAAAATCTGAGACACTTGTTCTTCACAATTGTCAAGTTTTATACATGTCCGATTATCCATTCCAGAGTTATGCATGTTTCTAGTTTCCGGATTCTGGATTCCGCTTCCCCCCCCCCCCTCCCCGCGATAGCAGGATCGGGGAAGTGATTATTTCCATGTTAATCTGGTTGGTTCCCTCATATGCCTGTCAAGTTTTATTGTGCTAGCTTATTTGGAAGCGTTTCACCAGATTTCCGGTTCCCCCTCCAGCTCCCCCCCCTCAGTGATCGGATCTGGCCCGGATTTGAACTGAGCATCTGAAGCACTTGTTCTTGATATATGTCAAGTTTCATGCATGTCTGATTACCCGTTCTAAAGTTATGCATGTTACTAGTTTCCGGATTTCCCATCCCTCCACTCCCCCACGATCGCCGGATGGGGAAAGTGATTATTTCCAGGTTCTTCTGGTCGGTTCCCTGATATGCCTGCCAAATTTCATTGTCCTAGCTTATGTGGAAGCGTTTCATGAGATTTCTGGTGTCCCCTCCAGCCCCCCCCCCCCCAAGTTATCGGATCTGGTCCAGATTCGAAATTGAGCTTCTGAACCACTTGTTCTTGACATATGTCAAGTTTCATGCATATCTGATTACCCGTTCCAAAGTTAGGCATGCTACTACTTTCCGGATTTCCCATCCCTCCACTCCCCCCCCCCAAGATGGCCGGATCGAGGAAGTGATTATTTTCAAGTTAATCTGGTCGGTTTGCCAATACGCCTGCCAAGTTTCGTCGTTCTAGCTTATGTGGAAGCGGTTCACGAGGTTTTGGGTGCCCCCCTCCAGCCCCCCCCCCCCACAGTTATCGGATCTGGTCCGGATTTGAAACTGAGCTTCTGAAGCACTTGTTCTTGACATATGTCAAGTTTCATGCAAGTCCGATTACCCGTTATAATGTTATGCATGTTACTAGTTTCCGGATTTCCTGTTGATCCACCCCCCATGATGGCCGGATAGGGGAAGTGATTGTTTCCATGTTAATCTGGTTCGGTCCCTTATACGCCTGCCAAGTTTCATCGTCCTAGCTTATGGGGAAGTGCCCAAACTAGCAAAACCGGGACATACCGTAGTTTCCCGATTTCCCATCCCTCCACTCCCCCCACTATGATCGGATCCGGAATATGATTATATCCAAGTTAATCTGGTCGGTTCCCTGACATTCCTGCCAAGCGTTTCACTAGATTTGTTTGACTTGGACTGACCATCTTTAAACCGTATGTATTCTCGCATTCGCTTTTTTATGGCACTTGAACTTACTCAAGTGTCATATAGCGATTGTAATTTCTGTCCGTCAGTCGGTCTGTCGGTCTGTCGGTCCCGGTTTTGCTAGTTCGGGCACTTCCAGAAAAGCTAGGACGATGAAACTTGGCAGGCATATCAGGAACTGGACCAGATTAAATTAGAAATTGTCGCTTCCTCGATCCGACCATCTGGAGGGGAGTGAAGGGAGGGGGAATCCGGAAAAAATAGGAAAAATGATATATTTTTAGCTTACGAACGGGTGATCGGATCTTAATGAAAATTGATATATGGAAGGACTTCGTGTCTCAGACCCTCCATTTTAAATCCAGACCGGATCCGGTGACACTGGGGGGAGTTGGAGGGGGAAACCGGAAATCTTGGAAAACACTTAGAGTGGAGGGATCCGGATGAAACTTGGTGGAAAGTACAAGCAAAAGTCCTAGATACGTGACTGATATAACCGGAACGGATCCGCTCACTTTGGGGGAGTTGGGGGGGGGAGAAGTCCGAATTTGTAGTGATCCCGCGAGTTCCATGCTTCCTGCTGTGCTGGGACGATGGAAATTGACAGGCATGTCTGGGACCCGACCAGATTAAATAGGAAATCGTCAATTCCCCGATTCGACAATCTGGGGAGGGAGTGGAGGGAGGGTGAAGTCAAAATTTGAGGTATTTTTAGCTTGCGAACGGGTTATCGGATCTTGATGAAAAGTGATATTTAGGATGACCTCGTGTCTCAGACATCTCACTTTAAATCCGGGCCGGATCCGATGACACTGGGGGGAGTTGGAGGAGGGAACCGGAAATTTTCAGAAACGCTTAAAGTGGAGGGATCGGGATGAAACTTGGTGGGAAAAACAAGCACAGGTCCTAGACACGTCATTGACATAACCGGACCGGATCAGGGCACTGTGGGGAATTGGGGTGGGAGTCCGGATTTCTAGCGATCCCGCGAGTTCGGCATACTTCCTGATGTCCTAGGGCGATGAAACTTGGCAGGTATGTCAGGGATCCGAACAGATTGACTTGAGAACAGCCGTTTCCCCGACCCGACCATCGTGGGGGGAGTGGGTGGATGGCGAGTCCGGAATCTAGTGGCTTGCATAACTTTTGAACGGGTGATCGGATTTGAATGAAACTTGTCTGGTGAGCTATCGCCTCGGACGTTCAGTGTCACGTCTGGGTCGGGTCCGATACCTGTGTGGATGGGGGGGGGGGGGTGGAAAACTCAAGAAACTCTAAAAGCAGAGGGATTGGGACGAAACATAATGGATGGAACAAGCATTAGGCCTAGATGAAATTGACCATGCCAGATGGTTTCGGGGCTCTGTGGGGGGAGTTGGAGGGGGTTTCCTGGAATTCCGGTAGTCGTGAGTTAGAATAGTTCCAGATGTAAGACGACAACAAAACTTTGCAGGCATATTAGCGACCCGAATTATCTTGACTTAAGAACCTGACACAACATACCCCCGGAAACTTCCGTTCCTAGATCCGAGCATTTTTTGGGGAGCAAGAGAAGAGAAATATGGAAATTGACTTCTATAAATTGCGAACGAGTGGTCTGATTCGAGTGAAACTTCATGGGTGATACGAATCGATGGCCTCGACTTGTAAAACATGCGTTCGAACCATATGCGACCACGATTAGGGGAATTGGGGGTGGGGGGGACCTTTGACATGCACAAAAACCAAACGGATGGACCGAATGAGATGCAAATTCGACAGTGCCGAGTTTATGCGGCCTAGATTTGTTATTTGGCGTCTGGGACGGATTCGGCCAAGGTAGGGGGGGGGGGGGTACTGGAAACTTGCAGATAGATCCAATTTCAGTCAAGCTTGATGGACAGGAACAGGGAATTAAGAGATTGGGCCCGGACCGGCTCCGACAACGTTGTTGGGAGGGGGGGGGGGGTACTGGAACTTTCCAAAAATGCTCAGATTCGAGCGAAACTAGATAGATGGTATAAACGAAGAAGCTTTAGGTGGTCGATTTTTTTTTATTTCGAACCAGATTCGGCCACGGTAGGTGGAGATAGAGTGAGTACCGGAAATCGTCTAGCATGTCTAAGGATCAAACAAATGGATTTATTGGGATGAAAGTTTGAACAGTCATGTGCATTTGCTACAGACAATCGAGACGATGCCGGAACTGCTCAGAAATGAGTGAAACTAAATATCCTATTTCTATTTCCGAACCGCATTTTTGGATGGCGGGTGTATTTTGTGACGTTCTCATCTACTTTCTTGTACAGCCTACTCGTTCAAGTGCCATATGAGCTCGTAGCTCTTGTTATACATCAGGGCATGGCTCAGTGGTAGAAAACTGGACTGGCAACACAAAGGTCAAGTTTCACATATGTCTGATTACCCTTTCCAAAGTTATGCATGTTAATAGTTGTCGGTTCCCTGATATTTCTGCCAAGCGTTTCACTAGATTTGTTTGACTTGGACTGACCATTTTAAAGAATATTTATTCCCGCATTCCTCTGTACATCGTCGCATGGCTCAGTGGTAGAATATTCGACTGGCAACACGAAGGTTCCAGGTTCGATTCCGCGTTCGGGCAGCACTTTTTTTTGCTCCCGTTTTACTTTTTGCTCCCGTTTTACTTTATAGTTTTCGGACTCCCGGATCCGGGGAAAGTTTGATTGGGGAAGTGATTATTTGTAAGTTGATCTGGTCTGGTCCCTGATATGCCTGTGAAGTTTCATCGTCCTAGGTTGTCTGGGAGTGCCCAAACTAGCAAAACCTGGACAGACCGACAGAACGACAGACAGACAGACCGACAGAAATTACGATCGCTATATGGCACTTGAGTATGCTCAAGTGCCATAAAAAACGGCTACCTGTTTTCTGTTTTTCTGTTATTTAAAAAAAAAAACAGAACAGAAAACGGTAGTAAAAAACAGAAACAGAAACGGTGCCGGCCCCTACTCCTTACCTCTATATTGAACTTCTAATCAACTTAAGATTAAACTTTTATTTTTCACAAATTGTCAGGTTTAAGCCGGATTTCGGGTGAACTATACTTGTCCGGCCAGAGAATGATTTTAATATTCGGATTCAGCATGTCTCCTTATTCCTTTAAAATAAAATGTATTACACAAAAAAGACCGTGGGCCATTGCAACAAAAATTCACTACCTTACAGAACACGCACACTGCTCCTATTCTAAAAATCTCGTTTAAAAAATATATCGACCATCTCATTGGCTTTTAAAAACATTTTTTTTCGTCCCTTCATTTGAACCCACTCCCCAACTTTAAATATAGGGCTACAGAGCCCATCTTCGAACTTGACCTGTACTTTGACTCAAAGAGGCCTCGTCTCAATCCCTTCGAGAATTATCGTGCTAACAGACGGACAGAAGGACAACTTTTTCGAAGTCATAGCTATCCCTCCACTTAAGTTTTGGGTCCCAGAAACCAATCAGAGATTTAGAAGGTGTTCCACCCTTCTGACAATAGTAACTATTAGTTACTATTTTCGTCCAAATCTCATGAAAAGTTACTACGATGACCGTTCCAACCTTCTCGAAATAGTAACTATCTGCTTACCGCGCTCGAGAGCGTAGTTAGCGTGATAACTACGATCTCAGTTTCGTGATTGGCCCGATTAGCCCGTGGCACGATATTCCGCCAAAATTTGAAAAGTTCTTTCCAGCCTGTACGACAAGAAGTCATGACTGATGTCTGTAATTAATCCTGATACCGCATTCTTGCTCTGTCGATTTCATTCCTTTGAAAACCAGTAGTATTTTATTGGTTGATTCCCGTTTCTTGGCAAAAGTGTTTTCCCCATTTTCTGGATCCTTTGGCATTTTGGATTGAAGTGGGTTCATTATTTGTCGCTGAAGTATTTTCCCCTTTGGTAGAGAACAAAAATACTGAAGACCAGTTACATACTAAGTAGTACACTCGGCTAAATTGGGTCTACTGGAGTCACTTAATGTGATTGTAGCATGGACTTACAAGCGGGTCAGGTCGATGTAACAGCAGAATAAATGAAAGTAATCAGAGGTGAAATAATAGGCTTGATTCTCGGCGAAGGAGTTGTGACTCTGTGGTTGTGTCAGTCGGGAAGGCAACTTGACTTACTTAACGTCATATCCGTCCTGACGGACATCTGTGACCAAAAACGTTAGCAGTGGAAAAGCAGGAAACTACCTATAAAGCCCCATAAGCGCCTTCTAGCGGTTCGTCTGCCGTTTAAACTATCGCTCTGTCGACATTTCCACCGATCGCTCTGTTAAATCATCGTCGAACTACACAAGTCTCATTTGCTGCTGTTTTCAAATCCTCTGGTTTTGTTTGCATTTTGTGTTTGTTTACCCTCACTCTCACGTTTGATGTTGGACAGAGCAAACGCTAGGTAGCGGGAGCATGTCAGTCGGCAAGTTTTTATTCAGCAAGTCGATTTCAGCAATTCCAAGTCGAACAGTCCCGCACAATTTAGTCATCGGCAATTCCTACGAGACAAGCGGATTTTAGGCAAAACTAGACCTACGTTGCCTGGGCAACATGAAGTGTTGCGGCAACCTTTGTCCGGCTTCGCCGAATAAAGTGTTGCGAGAGCAACACTTCGGTTTTGTTTCTTCCCTGTCGGGTAAATGCTGAAGGTGCCAACTTATCGAAGCTTTTAATAGGTATGTTCTATAAAAAGAATCATCACATGATCAAAAGCTATTGTTCAGCGTTGTAAAAACAACAACAATAGAATATCGGAAGAAGGGACTAAATTGACTTCGCAGTCAGTTGAACTTTAATCCTTTGCAATCGTAGACATCGTAACGGATGAATATCTTATATAATCTAGTTGGTATTATAAAGCTATCCGTAACTTTTCAGGATTAAAATACCGCAGGTGACACTATTAACTATTACGAAACTACCTCATTGTTTGTACCCGTTGCGTAAACAGTTAATCCTAGAGCGATAGACCATCGATACAAACTTTCTACCGTCAGGTTTATAGAAATCGAATACAATGTGCACCAATTTACAAAAGTTCTAGCCCCTCGTGAACCGATTCTTACTTACAAGTCTCTCTCCCGTGATAGACATCAAGTTCACCGGATAAAAATAATGGGTACACTAGCGAGCAGAAGTTGTAAACCCCTCATCCCTGAAGATGATTGTAGCATAACAGCCGCTTATTACTTACAAGACCGTTGCATGTCTTACAATTGGGAACCAAATTGTTCTTACCATCGAATACACCGGAAACAAATAACAGGTACACCAACTAGCAAAAGCTGCAAACCCCTCATTGCCGAAGATGATTATGAGCCAACAGTTGACTGTTGCATACATGTCCCCTACATGTCTCACAACTGATATCGCCTATTTTTGGTTTCAGTGTGTACATTACTACTGAAGTTGGCAACCCCTTTTAACTTTCAAACTGGTTTTGTTTCTTCGCTGTCGGTTAATGCTGAAGTTGTCAACTTATCGAAGCTTTTTAAACGGGATGTTCTAAAAAAATTAATCATATGATCAAAAGGTATTCTTCAGCGTTGTAAAAACAACAACAAAATAATATAGGAAGAAGGGACTAAATTAACTTTTCAGTCAGTTGAACTTAATCCTTTTCACTTGTAGACATCGTGACGGATGAAAACTTGGGACAATATCTTATATAATCTAGTTGGTATTATAAAGCTATCCGTAACTTTTCAGGATTAAAATACCATAGATGACACTACTAATTATTATGAAACTACCTCATTGCTTTACATTTTCGTTTGTATCCGTTGTGTAAACAGTTAATCCTAGGTGACATTGATAGACCATCGACACAAACTTTCTTACCGTCAGATTTACAGAAATCGAATACAATGTGCACCCATTTGCAAAAACTCCTAGCCCCTCGTGAACCGATTCCTACTTACAAGTCCCTCTCCCGTGATACATTAAGATAAGTTAACTGAAAACATTAAGTTAACCGAAAACAAATAATGGGTACACCAGCTAGCAAAAGTTGCAAACCCATCATCGCAGAAGATGATTGTAGCATAACAGCCGATTATTACTTACAAATCCCTTGCATAGCTTACTATTGGGAACCAAATTGTTCTTACCATCGAATACAACGGAAACAAATAACAGGTACACCCCAACTAGCAAACGCTGCAAACCCCTCATTGCCGAAGATGAATATGAGCTAACAGTCGACTGTTACTTAAAAGTCCCCTACATGTCTCATAACTGGTATCGCCTATTTTTGGTTTCAGTGTACCTTACTACTGAAGTTGTCAACCCCTTTGAAATTTTCAAACTGGTGTATCTCATGAAGGAATTTTTGTACCAAAAAATGGATGACATATACTTTGATCAGCTCATCAATGGCTATCGATTGACGTCGAAAAAAAAATTCTACCTGTCTTAGTTCAAAAGTTGTCTTTTTTGCCGTAGGCCAACTTTCTAACGTCACGACTTAGAGAGGAGCAAAGGATAAGCTCTAGTTTCTTTAGCAATGAGATAACTTTTAAAGTTTAAGAGGCACATCTGATACCGTTACTCTACCGCAAACCCAAGTGCAAAAAAAAAAATATGATAAACTCAGCTGAAATCGTCCCAGACATGGATAGAAACAATAGATGGCAGCACTTTCGGACCCGTGGGCCGGGTAACTGCCGCATATATTTAACACTTATAGATTTTAGCCCATCTTCAATTTGAAACTGGTGCCTGCCTGCTTGCGAGCTAGAACGGAGCTTTCCACTCGAAAGCAGAAACATGGTTTGATGAAACGAAAGGTTCGCTACACCACTTCAGATGGTACTCTCTGACATAGGCTATACAACTCCACTTCACTTCGCAAACCGTAGGCTCTGGCTCGAGGACAAGCAAAAACCATCCTTTTTGGCCACAGGCAAGAGTTCTACGGAGCTTTCCAAAATGTAATGTCATATTCATCAATCCGGCCAAAGGTTCACACTTTCCGTAAAAATCGCACAGGTTAGACCCTTCCCAGTTACCAGGAATAAAATGAAATCGGCGGCATAGGAAAAAAAAAAAAAAAAACGAGGACAAAATCAAAGTGTTGCTCTCGCAACACAACTCCCAAAGGCAAGAGGCGGTTTAAAAGAGAATGGCAAACGTCAATGCGATTAAATTCGGAGGCATGTTGTCGAGGCTGTTCCACAGTGTTTTAGCTGATTCTGTTAGTTGTTCAACTAATATCGTGTATTTTCCTGCCTAGCCAAGCACTCCTTTTGTGCTTTCCTAACAGGAATGTTAATTGTGTATTTTTTTGTGTTTTTGGGATCCCAAAACGTAAGTGGAGGGATACCTATGACATCGCAAAAGTTGTCCGTCTGTCCGTCCGTCCGTCCGTCCGTCTGTAAGCACGATAACTCTCGAAGGGAATGAGATATTTTGATGAAACTTGGTGTGAGGGTTCGTTGGGTCGTCGGACCAGTCAAGTTCGTAGATGGGCTTTGTAGCTCTACATTTAGGGGTGGGGGAGGGGATTCAAATTAAGGGACAAGCAAAATATTTTTAAACAACTAATGTGATAGTCGATTATGGGGTAAGAAGACATGTTGAACACGATGGTGAAAACCATTTTGTCATCGGACAAGTAGTTCGCCCGGAATCCGGCCAAAACCGGAAGTTTGTTGAAAGTAAAAGTTTTATTTGAAGTTGATTAGATGTTCGATTTAGGGGTAGGAAGACATGCTGAAGACGATGGTGAAAATTATTTTCTCGACGGACAAGTATTTCGCCCGGAATCCGGCCCAAACCGGAAAGTTTGTTGAAAATAAAAGTTTTATTTGAAATTGATTAGATGTTTGATTTAGGGGTAGGAAGACATGCTGAAGACGATGGTGAAAACTATTTTCTCGATGGACAAGTATTTCGCCCGGAATCCGGCCAAACCGGAAAGTTTGTTGAAAGTAAAAGTTTTATTTGAAGTTGATTAAATGTTCGATTTAGAGGTAGGGAGACACGCTGAAGACGATGGTGAAAACTATTTTCTCGACGGACAAGTATTTCGACCGGAATCCGGCCCAAACCGGAAAGTTTGTTGAAAGTAAAAGTTTTATTTGAAATTGATTAGATATTTGATTTAGGGGTAGGAAGACATGCTGAAGACGATGGTGAAAACTATTTTCTCGACGGACATGTAGTTCGCCCTGAATCCGGCGAAAACCGGAAAGTTGGTTAAAATCTGAAGTTGATTAAATGTTTGATTTATGGGTAAAATGACATGCCGAACACGATGGTGAAAATCATTTTCTCGCTGAACAAATAGTTCGCCCGGAATCCGGCCAAAACCGGAAAATTTGTTAAAAGCAAAAGTTCGATTAGATGACAGATTAAGGGGTAAGAAGAGAGGCTGAGTCGGTTTATGACAATGGTTTTATACCCGGACATATAATTATTCCGGAATCCGGTTGTAACCGGATTTTTTTTTAAAGTCAAACTTTTATTCAAAGTGGATTAGATGTTCTTTATAGGGATAAGGAGATACGCTGGTTTTGTTTCTGTATTTTTTTTTTGCTGGACTAGTAGTTCGCTCTGAAATCGGCAGGAAGTCTCGGTCAGTATCGTCAAAATAGGTATGGCTTATAGGTTTTCTCTGATGATTATCCTGTCCAAGACTGGATCTGGCGAAGACAAGACTTGATTGTCTGAATCAAATATTAGATTTTTGGGATCCCATCGACACCTTTGGTCTTGTTAATATAGTGCAATGAAACTGGGTAAGTTTATACTGAGTTGAACAACTATGGGCCGTCCCACTGGAACTGAACAAACCCAGCTCCTCGAAAGAATAACATATTCCCCCAAACATCTTCAAGCTTCTTAAAATCATCATTGACATGTAGCCTGTGTAGGTAGCGGGGCAGCTCGATTTCCCACGCAGCGGAGTTTCCTGTCTTTCTTACTGGTAAGGTCTATGGTTCCTTTTCTGCGCCAAAACTTGGATAAGTTACCCTTAACTGCTTTCTGGGAGCGAGTCTGAGAAGTCTACAAGCATTTTTTCGCGGTCCTACAAAGAAGTTATGACTTGAAAAGAGAGTCTCCACGATAACTTTTGTTCCCCACAAGTCTGTTTCCGCGAGCTACAAGGATTGTGTGGCTCAACAAACAACTCTCTAAGTAATTTCGAAATGTCTGTCTGTATGGATGTATCCCACTCGGAAAGCCGAAGAGCCATGGTACAAATATGAACTGTAAAGTAGATACTAACAACATAGCTATAAACCTGATATTGTGCCGCAGATTTTACTGCGATTTTGATGGCAAATTAAAAGTCCAAATAGTAAAATAAAGCACTTTGTCAAGGAGATAGGCACATAACTGACGATCCTGCTAGTCCATAATTACCTTGAAGTTCAACCGGGCAGAGCTGAGATTCAACACTCTATTTACCCCTAATTTCTTCAGTTAAATAGGCTTGGAAACCTTACCTTAGACCTTAGATCCTCCTGTGCCTCTAGAGGCGCCCAGGGCTTCCAAGAAGAGTCTCCAGTCGTCTCTGAAACTTGCGGCTGCGACGATGTCTTCCCACTCCGGCTGTAATGAGGCATGAAATTGCCGCAGGTCGTTGTTGTAGGTACGACGGAGTGTGTTTTTGGGTCTTCCGCTGCGGCGGGTGCCTTCGGGTAACCAGAAAAACGTGGACTTAGGTATTCTGGAATCGTCCATGCGTAGCACATGTCCGAGGTAACTCCATCTACGCCTTCGTATGGTCCCAATGAGGGACGGTTAACCTGTGATGGTTCTTATGTGCTCGTTCGTTACCTTCTGGGTCCAATGGATGCCAAGAATTCAATCCCAATCCAATTCAATTTCAATTTATTTTCAAAATTCCTTCACGGGCGAGCCGAACATTGGATTTTTCTTCATAAATGTAATCACATCAACATTTTTCTCATAATTTTGTCAAAAATAATAAACTTGTATACAATTCGAATCACTGTAAGTGATCTTTACAATTACACTTATACTGAAAATCAAATAACTATATCATAAACAAGAGTTACGACGAATTATGCATTTCGACGAATGACGTCACATTACACGTATGTCAGAACTAGGATTCAAATAATTATAAAATAATCACGAATTACGATGAATTATGCAAGAATTACGATGAGATATACATTTCGACGAATGACGGTACGAAGCTTTATCTGTATCGGTCATGAGGTGCGGAAACAGGATGTAAACTTGGATTCGTGTGCGAGACATATAGACTGCAGAAACTTGGAGACCGGATGAAAATACGTACTTCGTTGCTCCACTGTTGACAGAATCGATTTTGATCGAATTAACTTTTTCTTTCGGATTTTTATTACCTCTATGTGGTCGATTGGGAGATTTTATCTGTAGGCTTAGTGTAGGCCCCATCAAGTTCCACCCCGAACCCTCCAATCTAACCGTTTCACGAGATTTCCGCCCCCACCCCCAATGCCCCCAGCTATCGAATCCGGTCCAGACCTTAAACGGGACATTAGAGACATGTCTTATATTCAATTATTATCTTTCACTTGAATCCGATCACCCGTTCAGAATTCACGCACGACTAATTTTCCGGATTCCCCTTCCCTCCACTCCCTCCTAATGATCGGATCGGGAAACTGATTATTTCCTAGCAAGTTCTGTCAGGCCCCTGATAAGCCTGCCTAGTTTCATCGTCCTAGCGCATCTGGAAGTACCCTAACTCGCGATCACCGCACGGACCGACCGACGGAAAAATGATCAATATATGGAACTTGACCGAATATATACCGGAAGTCAAGTGCCATAGAAACTTAGGAACCTGTAACTCTGACTTTTTCACTATTTAGAATACTTCTCGATTGTATGTCCAGGCGTAAAATTGCCGCCAGAAACAGTCAAAGCGGCTTTTCCGCGAATTTTAGCTTGTGGTTTGAACTTGTCGCACACATTTCTGTTTCCAATGACGAATATTCGTGTGCGAGACATATATACTGCAAAAAAAAACCTTAAGAGGATGGTCGATTGGCAAGTATGTCTTTTCAATGTCTAGTTGGACGGTTACGTAGGCGTTGCGATGTCTGATGCTCAGACACTTTAGTCGCAGGCATTTGGATGGACACTTAAATTCCTTACACGCTATATGGTAATATGCCGGTTAACCACGATCACTGTAGAAGTGGGTCCTCCACTGGCAATCGCATGTCCGTCCGGACCCGACGTGCTCTCATTGGCTGAAATCCGCCAAAATGACTGCTTACGACAGGTTGCGAATGCTTAGGATTGCCAGTGGAAGACTCACTTAAGTGGCAACCATTGTAACTTGCATAAAACATTGTCAAGTAATTGAGACTGCAAATTGTAACCTAAGTAGGATAGGCGCCAATACGTTGGCAACCGCTCAATGCAATTTTGGGTAGTTGAATGTGCTGGAAGTGAACAGTCTGCAAGAGCTGTTGTAGATGAACTTGCTAAACTGATTATCTCCTTCAGGATAGACTCCATGATTTATTTTATTTTTACTCTAGTCGTTGAAAAAATGTCGTGATAACATGGTCACTTACATTTTCCATGTCCTATGTGCTTCACACATGAAGCCCAAATGGCTATGGTACAAAAATGAATTGTAAAGCAATAATCAAAGCACTTAAGGGAAAGGACCTTTCATCGAGATGGCACTATTTAATGATATGACATAGATGGATTACCGGACGAAAATGTACGAAGTACAGTAGGGGACAGAGTATAATGCAATGGGAAGTCGAACAGAAGACATTTTTTCCCCATGTTATCGAGATCCGCCTTCCATCGCTATCATTCATACAAAAGTTACCATTCCCTTCGTTTCTCAATAGCTCCGCCATTAACATCTTTTTGTTCGCTTCATCTCGTGGTCTATATAGAACTCAGGAAAGGGACCTATTATCGAGATGTCGTTGCAGTCAAGATGGCACTGACGTTTTCTGGTTGGAATCGTTGATTTTATTATGATCGGTGGATATTTTAATTAGAGAAATAGGACCGACATCTGACTCAAGGATCGTAGATGAAATCCTGTTCCCGTTTCCAGAAGCCACTATTTCTTCTTGATTTACATTTCTATTTTTCATTTAAGGTGAAAGTCCACTTTCTTCCTCTCAAATGCCTGGAAGAGTAGTCAAACCACCCCTCTTCTGAACTTAAAGCAGGTATTTACACGTGACAAGTTTTTGTCACGTGCAAAACTGTGATTTGATTTCTTATTGTGAGGAGTTGATGGAAATGTTTGGTCGTGAAGTTTGGGAAGAAGGGGTCTAGTTTCCAGTGCCGGAAATGTTTTGGTGACTCCCGATGGCCAGCCCCTCGGTGATTCCTGAAGGCGGCTATGGGCAAGGCGGTATCTAGGGGGGGGGGGGGGGTAGGGGGTTGCCCCCCCCCCGAAACATACAAAAACAATAATTTGTATATGCTTTTCCCTCTGATCTATGTGTTTTTTGTAGTTTTTTGTCCAACTAGCAGGCACCCCCCCCCCCCCCCCCCGAAATAAATTCCTGGATACTTTTCCCACAAGGTTTGTTTTCTCACAAGGTTTGTTGTCCCACTAGGTTTGTTTCCCCAGCAGCTCACGTTGAATCGTTTTCTTAAATGTTGCTTCTGCCTTTTCTTTCTTGGAGTGGTATAAACGTTTTGCTATTTTTCCGCCATGGCCCATGGTTTTCGGGATCCCAAAACGTAAGTGGAGGGATACCTATGACATCGCAAAAGTTGTCCGTCTGTCCGTCCGTCCGTCCGTCCGTCCGTCTGTCCGTCCGTCTGTAAGCACGATAACTCTCGAAGGGAATGAGATATTTTGATGAAACTTGGTGTGAGGGTTCGTTGGGTCGTCGGAAGTCAAGTTCGTAGATGGGCTTTGTAGCTCTACATTTAGGGGTGGGGGAGGGGATTCAAATTAAGGGACAAACAAAATATTTTGAAACAGCTAATGTGATAGTCGTTTATGGGGTAAGAAGACATGCTAAACACGATGGTGAAAACCATTTTGTCATCGGACAAGTAGTTCGCCCGGAATCCGGCCAAAACCGGAAAGTTTGTTGAAAGTAAAAGTTTTATTTGAAGTTGATTAGATGTTCGATTTAGGGGTAGGAAGACATGCTGAAGACGATGGTGAAAATTATTTTCTCGACGGACAAGTATTTCGTCCGGAATCTGGCCCAAACCGGAAAGTTTGTTGAAAGTAAAAGTTTTATTTGATATTGATTAGATGTTCGATTTAGGGATAGGAAGACATGCTGAAGACGATAGTGAAAACTATTTTCTCGATGGACAAGTATTTCGCCCGGAATCCGGCCAAAACCGGAAAGTTTGTTGAAAGTAAAAGTTTTATTTGAAGTTGATTAAATGTTCGATTTAGAGGTAGGGAGACATGCTGAAGACGATGGTGAAAACTATTTTCTCGACGGACAAGTATTTCGACCGGAATCCGGCCCAAACCGGAAAGTTTGTCAAAATTAAAAGTTTTATTTGGAGTTGATTAGATGCTCGATTTAGGGCAAGAAGACACGCTGAACACTTATGTGAAAACAAGTTTCTACCCGGACATGTAGTTCGTCCGGAATCCGGCCAAAACCGGAAAATTGTTGGAAGTCAATGTTTTATTTCTAGTTGATTAGATAAGCGATTTAGGGGTAAGAAGAGATGCTGAGTCCCTGTGTGACAATCGTATTTTACCCGGAAATATAGTTCGACCGGAATCCGGCTGGAATCGGAAAATTTGTTATAAGCTAAATTTCTATTTGAAGTTGATTAGATGTTCATTACTGGGGAAAGAAGATACCCTGATTTCGTCTTTGAGCTTTCTTTTTTCGCCGGACAAGTAGTTCTGGAGTTCGGCCGGAACCGGGAAATTGGCAGAAGTGGCAGGAAGTTTTCGTCAAAACAGATATGACTTATAGGGGTAAACACACATGCTGAATCCAAATCTGAACTTGGTTTTCTCAGGTGATTAGCTATTTGGCCTTAATCTGTTTCTGAATTTTAATTGTAAAAATGTTCAAGGAGTCTGGCGAAGACTGGATCTGGCTAAGACAAGACCCAGTTGTCTGGATCAGATATTGATTTTTTGGGATTCCATCGAAACCTTTGGTCTTGTTATTGAGAATCAGTTATTCATCCGAAATGTGAGAGATCGAAAAATATTTGCGTACCGAGCGCATTGACAAAAAAACGGTTCTTCATTAACCGCGCTACGATGCTCTTTTGCATCATCCCACGTCATTTGTGTAAAGTGATGGTCGGTCGCGCTCTGTGCAGATTACTATGGCATTTCGTAAGCCTAGAGATTAGCAAGGAGCGTGTACATTACGAGGTTGGGCGTCGACGACCCCTCGATTATATTTACTTCGGAAATTCTAGTTCACATAAAGAATACGCACAGCTTGCAGTTTAACGCAACGGATGTATCCATCATAGGATTAGGCGTGAGGGTTATTAATGAAACGTTCATTAATTATATCACTCTGCAGCAAAACGCAAAAGCATTTGGGATCCAGGGAAACGCACCCTAAGATTCATTAGTCCTGTAAAGCGATAAGCGGATTAGCTGAAGCATTTCAGCATCCGCAGCTTTTATGTCTGCGCAAGGTTGTTTATGTCAAACTTTCATTTAGAAACTGAATAAAAATAAATTATGTTTACATTGTCTGGGATAACTTACAGCAGCCACTGTAATGCAAGCAATCTTTTTTTTTACAAATTTATTTTGGTTCTTTCCTGATTCGCGAAATGGTAGCTAAATTCGCTGATAATGACAAGCTAGGGCTAAAATCTTGAGAAAAGAGTCTTCTGGTAGATAATGAGCAAAACGGACTGGGGATGTGTAAGTAGTGAAGTGAAAGACAACAAGTGCTCCTCATTTGGGATTGGAATACACGACCTGCGACTTTCTAGGCCGCGGCCCAGGCCGTATCCAGGGAGGGTTAGGGGGTTGACTCCCCCCCGAAACATAAAAAATAACGATTTTTATAGGCTTTTCCCTCTGATCTATGTGTTTTTGTACTTTTTTCTCCGACCAGCAAGCAATAATCCCCCCCCTCCCAAATAAATTCCTGTCCTGGCCTGGCCGCTGCTCTACCTTCTGAGCTAAAGAGGGGTTTGTGACCAGACCCGTATCCAGGAATTTATTTAATTTATTTAAGGGTGTGGGTGTGCCTGCGGGTCGGACACAAAAGTACAAAAAGACACAACTCAAGAGGGAAAACCCTATATAAATTATTATTTGTGTATGTTTCGAGGGGGGGGGGGTCAAACCCCTACTCCTCCTCCTGGATACGGCCATGTTTGTGTGTATAGTTCGTAAACCTCTACACTAGTCGGATAAAAGCACACTAAAGAAACAGTGATCCCGGGTGAAGGTAAATTTAGCTATGCAGTTCATGGGCAGAAAGATAGCCTACTACCGGGATAGAATGTTATACAACGGACTTGTACTGTGACAAATAAACCAGCAGTAAAGTTTTGAACTGAATTTAGAAGTCTAGGACTCCAGTGTCGGTGCATCGTAGGCCAACCAGAACCCCCATGGCAAGATCTCATGGTGAAAACCAGAAAAAACAAGAGCTACGAGCTCATATGGCACTTGTTACGAGTAAGCACGGCTCGGTTATGTCAATGATATATCTAGTGTTTGCTAGGTGTCTTCCCACCAAGTTTCATCTCGTTCCCTCCACTCATAGCGTTTTCCAATATTTCCGGTTCTCCCCTCCAGCTCCCCCCCAAAAGTCACCGGATCCGGTCCGGATTTTAAGTGGGTCGTCTGAGGTATGAGGTCTTTTCAAATATCAAGTTTCATCGAGATCCGGTCAAAGTTATAAATACCTCAAGATTCCGGATTCCCCCTCCCTCCACTCCCCCGACAGTGCCGGAATCGGCTCGGTCATGTCAATGATGTATCTAGTGTTTGCTAGGTGTCTTCCCACCAAGTTTCATCTCGATCCCTCCACTCATAGCGTTTCCCAAGATTTCCGGTTGCCCCCTCCAGCGCCCCCAAAAGTTACCGGATGCGGTCCGAATTTTAAGTGGGTCGTCTGAGGCATGAGGCCTTTCCAAATATAAAGTTCCGTCGAGATCCGATCACCCTTTCAAAAGTTATAAATACCTCAAGATTCCGGATTCCCCCTCCCTCCACTCCCCCCACAGTGCCCAAATTGGCTCGGTTATGTCAATTATGTATCTAGTGTTTGCTAGGTGTCTGCACACCAAGTTTCATCTCGATCCCTCCACTCCTAGTGTTTCCCAAGATTTCCGGTTGCCCCCTCCAGCTCCCCCCAAAAGTCACCAGATCCGGTCCGGATTTTAAGTGGGTCGTCTGATGCATGAGGTCGTTCCAAATATCAAGTTTCATCGAGACCCGGTCACCCGTTCAAAAGTTACAAATACCTCATGATTCCGGATTCCCCCTCCCTCCACTCCCCCCCCCCCCCACAGTGCCCGAATCGGCTCGGTTATGTCAATGATGTATCTAGTGTTTGCTAGGTGTCTTCCCACCAAGTTTCATCTCGATCCCTCCACTCATAGCGTTTCCCAAGATTTCCGGTTGCCCCCTGCAGCTCCCCCCCCAAAAGTCACCGGATCCGGTCCAGTTTATAAGTGGGTCGTCTGAGGTATGAGGTCTTTCCAAATATCAAGTTCCATCGAGATCCGATCACCCATTCAAAAGTTATCAATACCTCACGATTCCGGATTCCCCCTCCCTCCACTCCCCCCACAGTACCCGAATTGGCTCGGTTATGTCAATGATGTATCTAGTGTTTGCTAGGTGTCTTCCCACCAAGTTTCATCTCGATCCCTCCACTCATAGCGTTTCCCAAGATTTCCGGTTGCCCCCTCCAGCTCCCCCCAAAAGTCACCGGATCCGGTCCGGATTTTAAGTAGGTCGTCTGAGGCATGAGGTATTTCCAAATATCAAGTTCCAACGAGATCCGATCACCCGTTCAGAAGTTATAAATACCTCAAGATTCCGGATTCCCCCTCCCTCCACTCCCCCCACAGTACCGGAATCGGCTCGGTTATGTCAATGATGTATCTAGTGTTTGCTAGGTGTCTTCCCACCAAGTTTCATCTCGATCCCTCCACTCATAGCGTTTCCCAAGATTTCCGGTTGCCCCGTCCAGCCCCCCCCAAAAGTCACCGGATCCGGTTCGGATTTTAAGTGGGTCGTCTGAGGCAAGAGATCTTTCCAAATATCAAGTTCCATCGAGATCCGATCACCCGTTCAAAAGTTATAAATACCTCAAGATTCCGGATTCCCCCTCCCTCCACTCCCCCCCACAGTGCCCGAATCGGCTCGGTTATGTCAATGATGTATCTAGTGTTTGCTAGGTGTCTTCCCACCAAGTTTCATCTCGATCCCTCCACTCATAGCGTTTTCCAAGATTTCCGGTTGCCCCCTCCAGCTCCCCCAAAAAGTCACCGGATCCGGTTCGGATTTTAAGTGGATCGTCTGAGGCATGAGGTCGTTCCAAATATCAAGTTTCATCGAGATCCGATCACCCGTTCAAAAGTTAAAAATACCTCAAGATTCCGGATTCCCCCTCCCTCCACTCCCCCCACGGTGCTCGGATCGGGGAAGTGACTATTTCCAACTTAATCATTTGGGGTCCCTGATACGCCTGCCAAGTTTTATCGTCCTAGCTTATGTGGAAGGGCCCGAACTAGCAAAACCTGGACAGACCGACAGACCGACGGACGGACAGAAATTGCGATCGCTATATGGCACTTGGCCGAAGGGCAAGTGCCATAAAAAAGATTCGTTTTGTTAGGGAAGACGCTCTTGAGATAAAACTGATGTAAGTAGTGAACTGAAAGACAAGACGTTTGTCTTGTTTGACTCATAAGCGAACGTAAGGGTGAAGAAACTTACGGATGTATGAACGGACTGGTAGGCATCGTGACGTATTTTGTTTGGTCAACTGACAGGTGGAAGAAGTGTTGGGAATAGTGGGCATACTGCTCGGATTTCAGTGGAAGAACTGACGGATGGATTAATTGACGGGTAGCGAACAGTAAACCAAAAGTTGAACGAACTGACGGGTAGATGTAGTGACGTAGTTTGGTGGTTAAACTGACGGTTTGGTCGACTGACGGGTGGATGATGTTAGGAAAGTGGGAATGGGGACCGTATTTTATTGGACGGACTATCGTATAGATATCCGACTGACCTCACAGATACCCGCTCGCTGTAAAAGCCATATTGTCTATTCTCGAATTTGTCTTGTTTTTGTCACTAGTTGGAATTGTCTTTGGAAATCGTCTTGCTGGAATATAAAAACGTTATCAAGTTGGAGATGCACTCTCCTGGTACATATGACTTTCCCCTACTCATCTTCAGTCGCATTCACATTTCTGTCAGCCTGGCGCGACTCTGGGAATTTATTAATATTTGGACTTGAGTATCCCGCTTTCCATATTGTACCTGGCCGTGCGTGTACGATCTGATGTTCTGGCGGAAATCATGAGAGACATACAAGGGAACGGAACTGTTGTAGTTAATTATTTTTTCATTTACCAACTCACGCAATGGCATACCGCCAGGGAGTAAGTAAGATGCAACAAAATAAGACTGTTCTACCCAATTTCCGGTTTATTCCGGATTTTGATAGAATTTATTTTCCGAAAGAAAACGAAGTTGATTCGAACTGAAATGTTTTGTTTTTGGTTTGCCAACTCACCTAATGTCCTACCGCCAGGGAGGAAGTGAGATTTAACGTACTTAGAATGTTAATTTGTACACTGTGAATGTTAATTTTACATATTAAGAAGGCTAGTTAAGACGGGCTTGTAATACATACGTGACTGCTTAAAACCAACTGTACCCATTTTTTGGCACGTGTAAACATTCTTTCTTGAAGTGTCATAAATCATGAGAAAACATGCATTTCTTTCTTCGGTTTGTTAGTTGTCGGGTTTCCAACCACTTTGCTGTTCGCATGTCATTATTTTTATGGCACTTGAGCTTACTCAAGTGCCATATAGCGATTGTAATTTCTGTCCGTCAGTCGGTCTGTTGGTCCCGGTTTTGCTAGTTTGGGCACTTCCAGATAAGCTAGGACGATGAAACTTGGCAAGCATATCAGGAACTGGACCAGATTAAATTAGAAATTGTCGCTTCCTCGATTCGACCATCTGGAGGGGAGTGGAGGGAGGAAAATAGGAAAAATGAGATATTTTTAGCTTACGAACGGGTGATCGGATCTTAATGAAACTTAATACATGGAAGGACTTCGTGTCTCAGACCCTCCATTTTAAATCCAGACCGGATTCGGTGACACTGGGGGGAGTTAGAGGGGGAAACCGGAAATCTTGGAAAACACTTAGAGTGGAGGGATCCGAATGAAACTTGGTGGAAAGTACAAGCAAAAGTCCTAGATACGTGACTGATATAACCGGAACGGATCCGCTCACTTTGGGGGAGTTGGGGGGGGGGGGGAGAAGTCCGAATTTGTAGTGATCCCGCGAGTTCCGTGCTTCCTGATGTGCTGGGACGATGGAAATTGACAGGCATGTCTGGGACCCGACCAGCTTAAATAGGAAATCATCAATTCCCCGATTCGACCATCTGGGGGGGGGGGGGGGGGAGTGGAGGGAGGGTGAAGCCAAAATTTGAGGTATTTTTAGCTTGCGAACGGGTGATCGGATCTTGATGAAAATTTATATTTAGGATGACCTCGTGTATCAGACACCTCACTTTAAATCCGGGCCGGATCCGATGACACTGGGGGGGAGTTGGAGGAGGGAACCGGAAATTTTGAGAAACGCTTAAAGTGGAGAGATCGAGATGAAACTTGGTGGGAAAAACAAGCACAGGTCCTAGACACGTCATTGACATAACCGGACCGGATCAGGGCACTGTGGGGGAGTTGGGGTGGGGAACCGGAAATTTTGAGAAACGCTTAAAGTCCGGATTTCTAGCGATCCCGCGAGTTTGGCATACTTCCTGATGTCCTAGGGCGATGAAACTTGGCAGGTATATCAGGGATCCGAACAGATTGACTTGAGAACAGCCGTTTCCCCGACCCGACCATCGTGGGGGGAGTGGGTGGATGGGGAGTCCGGAATCTAGTGGCTTGCATAACTTTTGAACGGGTGATCGGATCTTGATGAAAATTGATATTTAGGATGACCTCGTGTCTCAGACACCTCACTTTAAATCCGGGCCGGATCCGATGACACTGGGGGGAGTTGGAGGAGGGAACCGGAAATTTTGAGAAAAGCTTAAAGTGGAGGGATCGGGATGAAACTTGGTGGAAAAAACAAGCACAGGTCCTAGACACGTCATTGACATAACCGGACCGGAACCGATGACACTGGGGGGAGTTGGAGGAGGGAACCGGAAATTTTGAGAAACGCTTAAAGTGGAGGGATCGGGGGGGGGGGGGGGGGGGAAACAAGCACAGGTCCTCGACACATCATTGACATAACCGGACCGGATCAGGGCACTGTGGGGGAGTTAGGGTGGGGGTCCGGATTTCTAGCGATCCCGCGAGTTGGGCATACTTCCTGATGTCCTAGGGCGATGAAACTTGGCAGGTATGTCAGGGATCCGAACAGATTGACTTGAGAACAGCCGTTTCCCCGACCCGACCATCGTAGGGGGAGTGGGTGGATGGGGAGTCCGGAATCTAGTGGCGTGCATAACTTTTGAACGGGTGATCGGATTTGAATGAAACTTGTCTGGTGAGCTATCGCCTCGGACGTTCAGTGTCACGTCCGGGTCGGGTCCGATACCTGTGGGGATGGGGGGGGGGGGAACTCAAGAAACTCTAAAAGCAGAGGAATTGGGACGAAACTTAATGGATGGAACAAGCATTAGGCCTAGATGAAATTGACGGAGCCAGATGGTTTCGGGGCTCTGTGGGGAGAGTTGGAGGGGGTTTCCTGGAATTCCGGTAGTCGTGAGTTAGAATAGTTCCAGATGTAAAACGACAACGAAACTTTGCAAGCATATTAGCGACCCGAATTATCTTGACTTAAAAACCTGACACAACATACCCCCGGAAACTTCCGTTCCTAGATCCGAGCATTTTTGGGGGAGCAAGAGAAGAGAAATATGGAAATTGACTTCTATAAATTGCGAACGAGTGGTCTGATTCGAGTGAAACTTCATGGGTGATACGAATCGATGGCCTCGACATGTAAAACATGCGTTCGAACCATATGCGACCACGATTAGGGGAATTGGGGGTGGGGGGACTTTTGACATGCACAAAAACCAAACGGATGGACCGAATGAGATGCAATTCGACAGTGCCAAGTTTATGCGGCCTAGATTTGTTATTTGGCGTCCGGGCCGGATTCGGCCAAGGTAGGGGGGGGGGGGGTACTGGAAAGTTGCAGATAGGCTATGCTCCAATTTCAGTCAAACTTGATGAGGGAATTAAGAGATTGGGCCCGAACCGGCTCCGACAAGGTTGGTGGGAAGGGGGGGGGGTACCGGAACTTACCAAAAATGCTCAGATTCGAGTGAAACTTGGTAGATGGTATAAACGAAGATGCTTTAGGTGGTCGATTTTTGTTTTATTCCGAACCAGATTCGGCCACGGTAGGTGGAAATAGAGTGAGCACCGGAAATCGTGTAGCAAGTCTAGGGATCAAACAAATGGATTTATTGGGATGAAAGTTTGAACTGTCATGTGCATTTGCTACAGACAATCGAGACGATGCCGGAACTGCTCAGAAATGAGTGAAACTAAATATCCTATTTCTATTTCCGAACCGCCTTTTTGGATGGCGGGTGTAGTTTGTGACGTTCTCATCTACTTTCTTGTACAGCCTACTCGTACAAGTGCCATATGAGCTCGTAGCTCTTGTTTTCTGTTCTTTTTGCCTGTCCCAGATCCATGACACCGGAACTCGAAAACTTCTTCTATGAGGGTAGTGAATCATCCGTGGATAACTAACGTATTTTTTTTATTTTTTTTTAAATCAATCAATCAAGTTTAATCTGAATAGCTAAAAGCTAGAAGAATTTTAGATGTCTGCTTTGAAACAGTTGGCCCTTGAGAGTATTGATGTCTTCTTTTTGCCTTCTTTGCTGCTTGAAATTTAGTGCTATGTAGGGTATATCTGTATGGCTGTACCGCGAACGAGAAAAGGGTCTTGGTACAAAATCTTATGTGCAGAACAAGATTTAATTCAATAATCAAAACACTCTTGGAAGTACAAAAAAAAACTAACTACATAGTCAAATCACTTAAAGGACCCCTCTTGCTTATTCTGCCTTTTACAATGTACTTGGCTCTCATATGGAATTAAAAGCTTATAAAATCTCCACATTTCTCCACTGTTTCGTTTCGTAACTACGATTTTTTAGCGCTTTTTCGGCCCTGCCGAGTTTTCCCGTCACCCAACGAAAAGTTTGCAGGCATCTTCAACGTCCACTGACAACTCTTTCACACATAAGGATGTGGTAATCTTCCGTTTACTACTTCTTTTATTTGCTTACTTTTCCCACTTTTTAACCAAGACACGTTCAGTTTTCAAATCTTTTGCGCCGAGCCGCCGCGTCAGAGAGCAGGAAGGCTGGATACAGTCGACGTGCACTATCAAGGGAATCGCTACTTTCAGGTGGAAAGTAATGGTATTTTCCAAAACGTTTTTTTCTGATCCATTTCATAGGGAAAAGATCATTTCTAGTATGAGTTGTGCTTTAAGACAAAAAGGTACCTGTCTCGCAATACCACCTGAGTACGAGGAAAATATTTTTGAATTATTGGTGTGACTTTTCATATACTCAATATTTTTTTTCTTCCAGTACGATGGGTGAAAAATAAACATTACGTTACATCTAGAGCGCGAAATCCTGACTGGCCTTTACAGTGAGTTACAATGTCCGATGGTTTGAATGAAGAAAAGGCTGAACACTGGATTAGCTTAATAAGGACAGGTTTGGGTAAGGGGTGTAACAGTCTTGACAGTTTTGTTGGCGTAGGATTCGAACTCAAGTCCCATTTATTATCTTGTCAATCACCAAGTTTAATTTAAATCTGGCCACCCGTTCGAAAGTAAAAGTTGATACCAAAGTCTGGATTCTCCTTCCCTTCACGATGGTCAGATTTGTTAGAAAAGATGGTCAGATTTGTTAGAAAAGAAATGCTAAGTAAATCTGTTCGGGTCCCTAATATGCCTGCCAAGCTCCATCATCCTAGCACATCTGAAAGTACCTTATAACTCGCGACCACCGGACCGACGGAAAGGTGATCGGCATATGGTACTTGAGCCGAAAGAGGCTGGAAGGACTGTTGCCACTTCAGTTTGACGGAGCCTGTGCCAACAACAAATCGTTTATTCATGAAGAATGTTACTCATGGCGTGGACCGACTAACTGATTCCAACGTCAAGATATAAATACACATCAATATACAATATATAATCTAAAAAAGCAAGTGTAACTGCCGAGCCAACTTCTATTTCGGTTTGCGTCGAAACAATAGAAAAAATATATAAAATAATTACACTATACTAAACAGTCAAACATATTTGCTTTAAAACCAATGTAAAGTCCTGTGGGCTCTTTAATGGTGGATGAAGCATTAAACAGTTTAACAAATGCCTGAACGAAGCTACCATACACGACGTCGTCCACTGTTTCCTGACCGAAGATTAAAAATTAAGTGTCTTTTTCTGTGTTTGTATGCGTTTTGTTTACTTTCTTCATTTACTCCGCCTTTCCGAAATGGCGGGTCATAAATAAATTACTTACTTACTTACTTATATCTTACGTGGGTTGGACAGGTTGCAATTTTGGAATTGGGTTCGCAACTAGCCTTGGAGGTCTTGGCCGTTTGGTTTCAAAATCAGGGGGGAGTATTTTACGGAGGATCGGGCAGTTAAGAGTTTTTAGACCAAAATTAACCGATAATTTTTCACGACGACTCGCTAATGTACTAAATTGAAAGTTTCTAAAAGGTTGATATAAGGGACTTTTAGGAGATTTAGATGCAACGAGTAGCGCTCTATATTGGATTCTCTCAAGCGAGTCGGACTGGTCACGATAAAGCCCAAAATGCCAAACAGGGCAACTGTACTCTAAAGTAGGGCGGATAAACGAAAAATAATGTTTAGGTTCGAACGCCGGTTCGAACGCCAAAGCGAGAAAGTAGCTTAAGGGAACGGATGGCCATGTTCCCTCGTTTCAGCATGGAATCTGTTTATTTTTTTCCACTTTAAATCTGTAGTTAAGTGAACACCACGAAGTTTACTTTCATCAGCTAGTTGGATTTGGGTTAGGGGTGGAAAAAACTGAGGTTGGCTTTTTGGGATCCCAAAACGTAAGTGGAGGGATACCTATGACAATCGCAAAAGTTGTCCGTCCGTCCGTCCGTCTATAAGCACGATAACTCTCGAAGGCAACGAGATATCTTGATGAAACTTGGTGTGAGGATTCTTGGGTCTAGAGTAAGGTCGAGTTCGTAGATGGGCTTTGTTGCCGTATATTTAGGGGTGGGGGAGGGGGTTGAAATTAAGGGGCAAGCAACATATTTTTAAACAGCTAATGTGACAGTCGAATATGGGGTAAGAAGACATGCTGAACACGACGGTGAAAACCATTTTTTCTCCGGACAAGTAGTTCGCCCGGAATTCGGCCAAAACCGGAAAGTTTGTTGAAAGTAAAAGTTTTATTTAAAGTTGATTGGATGTTCGATTTATGGGTAAAAACACGAGCTGAACACGATGGTGAAAACCATTTTTTTACTGGACAAGTAGATAGCCCGGAATCCGGCCAAAACCGTTAAAATTGTTAAAAGCTAAGGTTTTTATTTGTAGTTGATTAGACATCCGACTTAGGGTAAGAAGAGATGCTGAATCCGTGTATGACAATCATTTTGTACCCGGACATATAGTTCGCCCGGAATCCGGCTGGAACCGGAAAATTTGTTATAAGTTAAATTTTAATTTGAAGTTGATTAGATGTTTGATATTGGGGGAAGAAGATACACTGAGTTCGTTTTTTAGCTTTCTTTTTTTGCCGGACAGGTAGTTACGGAATTCGGCCGAAACCAGGAAATTGACAGAAGTAAGGCAGGAAGTTTTCGTCAAAACAGATATGACTTATAGACAGACACGTGGTGAATCCATATCTGAACTTGTTTGTCTCAGGTCATTAGCATTTTGGCCTTAATCTGTTTCTGAATTTTAACAGTAAAATGTTCAAGGAGACTGGCGAAGTCTGGATCTGGTGAAAACAAGACCCAATTGTCTGGGTCAAATATTGAATTTTTGGGATCCCATCGAAAACTTTGGTCTTGTTATAAAAGAAAAAGCTAGGACAACAGATTTGTTCATATTCACAAACATACATTCTGCTGCCGCTTCATCGCATATTTCATCAATTACAACTTTTGCAGAACTCTTAAAATTCTTACGGCAGACATCCAAAACAGACAAGTCATCAACATGTTTCCAACGATCAGGAAAAGACGTTGCAAACTCGTTAATCATACTAAAAAAAACAAAGGACCCAAAAGTGTCCCTTGAGGGACTCCGCAGATAATTGGTAAACTATCTGAAAAGACCCCTTCATATTTTGTTCGCTGAGTTCTTCCGGTTAAAAAAATGTGTCACTATCTTAACTAGAACGGGATCAACATTAAATTTATTTAAAAGTTTATCGACGAACTTGCTTTGGCTAATGATATCAAACGCCTTTTTTTTAATTTAATTTCGGCATTCGGTAGCAAAAACTTATGACATTCTGGTACCTACGAAACTGAAATCCTTTTTACCAACTTTTGAAGAGAAATCTCGCTACTTCAGCTTACTATTATAATCAGTGTTCTTTACTTTAATTTCTTTTTCCTTTTCTTTTTATTCGTAAAGACCTGGTTGTAGAATTCTGGTTCGATTTGTCGATGAATTCAAAGATCTGTGACAAAGTGCAGAATTTTTGCGACGAAAAACGATTGAGTTTGTGTCAACTGAACAAAACCAGATACGATTTGTCAGATCTGCAGGTATACTGCATAGATTTAAAAAAAAAAAAGCTTTTGATTTAGTAGACCACGATGTTTTAATCCGTAAATTGCATGAGAAAAGCATTCCACATTTTATTATTGATATGTTAAAAGATCTTTTGACAAATCGGAATGATGGTTAAATATCAAGGTGTTTATTCACCGTATTGGGACCACTGTGCTTCCTTGTACTTATTGATGATATTGCAAAGGAAACGGATGAGAGATGGAAATATGTAGACGATTTAACGTTTGCTGAGATAGTTCGGAGCAAAATGAAAGGAGCAACCCTTCTCCAGGATGTAGCAGTTGAAGCTCGTAGTCTCTAATGTTCAAGCCAAGTTTCATCGTCGTAGCACATCTGGAAATACCTTAACTCGCGACAACCGGAATTTCGGGCTCACCCCTCTAACTCCCTCCACAGCCCAAATCTGATCCGGTTCTATCATTGATGTATCTAGTTCTTGTGCTTGTCCTTCCCACCAAGTTTCATCCCAATCGCTCTCTAAGCGAGTCACAAGATGTCCGGTTCCCCCCTCCGACTCTCCCCCCACATTCATCGGATCCGGTCTGGACTTTAAATGGTTCACCCGAGACACGAGGTCTTTCCAAATATCAAGGTTCGTTAAGATCTGATCACCCGTTACAAAGTTGTACACTCCTCAAGATTCCGGATCCCCCCTCTCCCGCCCCCCCCCCCCCCGCGGTGGTCGGATCGGGAAGTTTACTATTTCCAGGCTGATCTGGTCGGATCCCTAGCTTGCCTAACACATTTTATTGTCCTAGCCCACCTGGAAGTAACTTGACTCCGTATCACCGGAATTCCGGCCCCCAACCCCACCCCACTCCACCCCACCCTACCGCACAGTGCACGAATCCTAGGTCTGGTGCCTGTTCCTCCCAGCAAGTTTCATCCCGATCAGCCCACTCTAAACGTGTCACATTCTTTCCAGTTCCGGCCTCCCCCCCCCACATTCATCAGATTCGATCCGGACTTGAAATGGGACGTCTAAGACATGACGTCTTTCCAAATATCAAGTTTCATTCTTATCCGATCACCCGTTCGAAAGTTATAAATGTCACTAAACTCCGGATTCGGGCTGCCCTCCCTCCCCTCACGATGGTGGGATCGGGCAAGTGACTATTTCGAAGTTAGTTTGGGGTCCCTAATATGCCTGCCAAATTTCATCGCTCTAGCACATCTGGATGTACCCTAGCTAGCAAACACCGGACTGACCGACCGACCGACGGAAAAGTGATCGGTATATAGCACTTGCATAATATGCCTGCCAAGTTTCATCGTCCTAGCACATCCAGAAGTACCCTAACTCGCAAAAACCGGACTGACCGACCGACGGAAAAGTGATCGGTATATGGCACTTGGCAAGTGTCATAAAAACCGTGTTCTTTTGAAGAAAAGTTGTTACTTCAACTTCCAACAAAGTTGAACTTTAGTTCTTTTTTTGGCAACCCTAGCAACATACTCTTTCCTCGGCCCGCTGGCCGAGTCTATTCTCCTTGTTTACCTTATTACAGCGCGCCCCGAGGAATAGAGGAATCTGTATACGCCGTATAACACTTTATTACCCATCTGTAAACAATTCATAACAAGCAGAGCGAGTGCTTATACTCTTGATTACCATCTGTACCTGACGAAGAAGTATCACCGTGTACCTAGTCGAAGATCCGGAAGCCTCATCACAGCTGTCCCCAACGAACGCCGTTTATTGGTTGACACAGGAGTTTAGTCATCGTCTGGACGCCGTTTCTCGTCCTTCCCGAGTTTCACTGGCTTTTTTACTCTCTCATGTAGAGTATTCGTAGATCGCCATCCATGTTACGTTTCCGTTGGTCGTTAATCATATCGCAAGATCTCTGTTGAAGATAAATCAAAGTCTATGCTACTGTTGCATGCACAAAACGTACAGCTGAGCTGTCTGCGGTAGATCGAACGATCCATTAGTAAAGTGGTTTATAAATAGATAACAGTTTGGGCCTCTCATTTTCGGCGAGGACCGTTTGTCTAATAATTATGCAACAATCGAAAACTGTACCCTTACTAATACTACCACCATACTTCCACTGACGAATAGCCGACTCACACACTAATCAGTCACTCCATTTCTAAAAAGTAAACAACAAAAATACAAACAAAGCAGAAACCTATTTTTTTTATTAATGAAAAACCACCCTTTAATCTTTGGGACCAGAACAGCAGGTTCCCATTGTCTCTTCAGCTTCC
The DNA here is from genome assembly GCA_023053575.1 of Branchinecta lynchi. Classification (NCBI taxonomy): domain Eukaryota; kingdom Metazoa; phylum Arthropoda; class Branchiopoda; order Anostraca; family Branchinectidae; genus Branchinecta; species Branchinecta lynchi. The sequence goes on from JAKZAP010000003.1 coordinate 16,494,329, forward strand.
ACTGGGTAACTGCTTTAGTTCAATCTCTCGCAAATCCACGACACTCGGAGTGGAGTCGTTATACTTAGAGAAGCTTTAATGACTGAGCTTCTTGTTTTGTCCCGGGTCCCTTTAAGTCCATTTGGGGAATTTCGCTATTGAGAGCATGGCAAAGGCTAGAAGGTACTGCACTAATTTATGTACCACTTACAGAGCAGAAGAACTTTCATTACAGAGTGCAGTGAACTGTGAGACTGGTAGCTCAGGGAGTTAAAAGTGAGCCGGTTGTACCACTGCACACACCTTAAAGACTCGTCGTACTTGTGATAGTGATGTATTCTGCTTCAGTAGTATTTCAATCCATTCATGTCCCGAGATTCTACACTTCATAAGTGCGTCCTCGCTTCCGTCCATGCCAGGTTTGGTCTCTTTACGTGACGTATCAGGTTGCCGATTAACATTTTTGGCAAGCTTATAGTGTCCAAAGACCGGCTATGCAAATTTTGCCAAGATTTTTTTTTTCTTTTTTTTTTATCATGTCCGTCTTGCCGCCTGTTAATCAACTGTCAGGCTCCGCTCATGATCCCTTTTGCCGGCATAGTATATTATGCCGTCTAATTCGGGTCACGAGCGTCACCTGGTTAAGAAATGGATCGCCGTTACCATCTCCTTTGCCTCAATTCGCTATGCCATCCACATTCACCCCTTACATGTAATGGCAAGGTACATAGGGGAGCTCGGGGTTGACCCGGACACTAATTTTCCTTTTCTTGCTAGGCCGCCATTTCTTGGCGGATTTACATCCTTTTTTATTGTCAAACGTGTAGATTGTCTGGGAGAATAGCTGGTAATCAGATTTTTTCCTACATCAGGTTTTTAAATAAACATTTTTGTATGTTTTTCAGTTTTTCCGAACCAATCCCGTACCCACGGGGTTTATTCGGACAGGCCTCGGGTTGGTTCTGACATTATTTGTAATGTATTATTTTTTACTCGGCTTTATTTAGATATGTTAAAAAGTGGAAATGATTTTTCCACTAAACTAAAACAGGACCCAAGGAATGGGACCGATCTGGCTAACCAAAGAGGACCCCTTGTACACGATAGACATAAATCCATAATACGGGCAGCGGAAGGAGACCCATAATTTTCGAAAAAAGGACCCTTTTTCTTTGTGGAAAAAATATCTCCAACAACACCTTCAATAGGTACAATTACTACACTGTCAGAAGTTACATAACGACAACAGAAGGATGCGCGGTTTCAACACATAACACTTTGGAATGCTATCTTACCAATTGAAGGTGTTGTTGGAGATCTAGGCACGAAATACTGTAAACTGAATTGGTCATAACACTTTATTTCTAAGTGAAAAGGGGTTATTCTTGAAAGTGTTATACGCTATCTGTTATGAATCTTCTGACAGTGTATTTCCAGTCCCGCTCGCGACCCCCCCCCCCCCCCCCCCCCCCCCCCGACGGTTGTCGCACCCGGTCTGTATCACCAACTACACCACCTGTGACATGAATGAATGAACTTATTTCCAAAAAGCCCGTGGGGCCATGGCAGGAAAATTACATAAAATAGCACTCACAAACACAATGTTTACACCAAAAGGAGGGAACCCTTACTCCAAAAAACGCTCCCGATGCTCCATAGACTGCTTGAGGAACCTCCCAAGCCGACGAAGATCCCCAAAATTTTTCTTACCCATGACTTTAACCAAATCCTCCTCCAACCTACTATATCCAAAAATCCCTTCAGGCAGATCATTTAACTCAACGCATCTACCCACCAGATGCAAAATATCCTCCCCTAGTGAACCTCACATAGGGCAGAAGTAAGGACCAGAACATAGCTTAACTTTACCTATAAACTTTATTTTTTCCCTCAATGATAGAGAATCTGCCCGCAATACCACTTCAAAGAATACGAACTCCGCACACCGCAGCTCCACAATTGAATCTCCTGGTCTTTTAGCCTATCTCTTACTAACTTAGCTATCTCCCCTGGTGGATATGATGGCCCAACTTTGGTTTTCTTTCTTCGCTGTCTGTTAAATGCTGGAGTTTTCAACTTATCGATGCTTTTAAAACGGTGTGTTTTAAAAAGAATAATCACATGATCAAAAGCTATTCTTCAGCGTTGTAAAAACAACAACAAAAGAATATCGGAAGAAGGGACTAAATTGACATTGCAGTCAGTTGAACTTTATCCTTTTCAATCGTAGATATCGTGGCGGATCGAAACTTGAACAATATCTTATATAATCTAGTTGGTATTATAAAGCTATCCGTAACTTTTCAGAGTTAAAACACCATAGATGACACTATTAATTATTACGAAACTAGGCTACCTCATTGTTTTACATTATCGTTATTGTCCTCTTGTCAATTATCGTGTTTATTCGGATCCGATCACCCGCTCGACAGTTGGGCATGACACAAGATTCTGAATTTCCTTTCCCTCCACTAACCCCAAGATTTTCGGGTCGGGGAGATGACTATTTCCAAGTTAATCTGGTTGGGTCCCTGATTCGCCCGCCTAGTATCATTATCCTAGCCCATCTGGAAGCACCCTAACTCGCGATTTTTGAGGAAACCCCCTTCAACTCTCCCCACAGTGCACTGAACTGGTCATGTTCCTTCAATAATGTGTCTAAGAGTTATGCTTGTTCTTCCCACCAAGTTCCGTCCCGACGGTTTGGATTTAGTTAGAATGTGTTAAATTCAGTTCGTTGGTGTAGCACTCTCGTACTGGAGATGCGGCAGCTTGTTTTACTTCTATTTTTGCCCAGAACGTTACAATTATCGAAAAATCGGCATGATACTGTACATAAACTTATCCAAATCATCAATCATCTGAGATCTTTTTTTTTTTGTTTAGTCTAGGGGTGGTGGGGTGGGTGGTTTGGAACTAAAATTGTAGACTTTTTCCGAGGGATAGGGGGGGTCCCAAACCCAAAAACAGATTTCGTACCCTATGGTGGGGGGTGGGGGGGGGTCCTTTTCTTGAAAGCTGACAGATTTTAGGCTAGATATCAGTAGATTTCATACTTGTGACCCCCCCCCCCCCTGGTCGGGATACTTATTGGATTCTTCATCCAGAATACCGGGTCTTTTAGAGTTTCGGTCTACGATGTACCGCGTAGGTGTGCTAAACCCATCGTACAAATACCACCTTGCCGTGCAAAGTAACATATGAATATTGTAGTCCTACACTGTCAAAAGTCTCATAACAGATAACAAAAGGTGCGCAATTTAAATAGATAACATTGGGGAAGTTATATGTTATGTCTTTGTATCGTTATATATTAAACGTAATGCACGATGAGTATTGCCAGAAAAGCCAAAAAACCGCCCATCTGCTGACTTTTCGGATATCATGACGACCGATGATAAAGTCAGTAGATATTTTTCCGCGGTGTTTCGGCTCTTCTTTCAGTGCGTACCGAAAACATAACAGCTAACATCCTAAGTGTTATCTGTTGAAACGCTGCACCTTTGCGTTACCTGCTATGAATTTCTGACGGGTAGAAATCCAGCATAGTTTTTATTGCTTCTTGTAACCCTTTCAGATAACAGTTCTTGCTCTTAGAGCCAGCTGTCCTACTTCCCTGTATTGCTAACTAAAATTTGTAATGACAAAAATCTGCACTGCAGTTTCTTTTAGTCTTTGGACCAAAGAGGAAGGCAAGTGGGAAGGACAGCTCCTGTAAGAGCATGTCATGAAAATTCGAAAAGCTCGAGAGACCCGCTACTTAGCGTTTGGTCCTCGAACTGCTAACACTAGACGGCGCGGAATCTTTACCACCTGAATGTAAACAAAGGAAGAGTAATTGAGAGACAAAAGACTTAAAACAAAAATTGTATTGTGAAAGGTAATGTGGGTATTCCCATTAAAGGAATTAGATTTGTGTCTGTGAAGAAATTGAATGATAAGATGGATTCGAGTGGGAAGTTCAGTGATAACATCCAAAAGGTGAAAATTATTGGCCTACCTTGAATTGTCATAGTATAGGGGAAGAATAGATGTACGTACCGTGTAGAGCAATATGAACTATCGCCTAAAAATATTAAACCTCTTAAAGATAAAGAAGATTAAGAAGACACAAAGATTCTTGGGACTGAAAAATTGGCCTGACAGCTTTTTTGGAATTTTTGCTTATTTGTCTGGAATAAACATCTACACCATGTTTGTGTATTACAGTTCATCATCATGCGACCTGTAGTTTGACTATCATTTTTTGTCGAAATGTCAACAGGCGGTGATTTGAACCAAAGTAGATGCACTAAAAGGCGATAATTACTGCAACTCATGGGCTTCCTTTCATTTGTTTTTCTTTCTCTGATCATATCGATCTTCTTTCTGAGCGATTCAGCTTTGTCTTTAGAGACAGGTAGAGCCGCTTGTGAGAGTTTTCTTTATAAGAATTTTGATTTAAAGTTAAGAGATTTTAAATAAGAATTTTAAGAATTCTGAATTAGAAATCAGTCCAGTGTCGTTGCGACGTTTACAGTTCAGGGTCTACATCACATTGTCTTCCCTATTATTCCAAAGCGAGCTAACCCCACACCGGTCCAAAATTTCTTTTACGTGTAACGCCCAAGAGTCACTTGATTCGTCCCGTAAAGATTCCAAATATGCTGCTTTAAAAACCCGTACTCACGGCATATTAACAATTCTTTCCCAAAAACTCACCATATCAGTTTATCAGAAAATCACCGTTTAAAAAAAAAAAATGCGCGAAAGCACCGTCTAATTTGTTCCTTTACCGAGTGTCCGACAACACTGGTGAAGGCGTCCCCTGTCCCCCCATCCGTGACGCTTCTGGTCTAGACTTAATATGTGACAATATGTGTAATCTATTTTCTTGTTTGGGAGTAAGGTTTGGATTAGGTCCGACCCACTAGACCCCGGTCGGACACCCCCCGCCCCCCAGTGTACGACAGATTTCTTGAAAAGGATGCCGCATTTTTAAGACCCCCTCAAACCCTACTTCATGTTCCCGTTATCCTACCAATAGCTTCAAATATCCCTTCCACTAATACGCGACCGACTAGACACGTAGCCAGTGTGGAATAAATAACAAAGCTCTAAAACGCCCTCGGGGCATACAGAGCAAAGAGGCTATTTCGCGAGTCGCGCATGAATCTTGTTAGCAGTGGCCAGTTTTGTGGAAGATTTTATCAAAAGTGGTCAACGTATAATGGATTTTTCGAGTGGGCCGTTTTCTGGGTGAAAGCTTCTGCGCTTTCCCAGACGGATGATAAATTGTAAATATACACAGAGCTCAGAATTGTAAATAATCAAAGATTTGTACATATACATTTTTAACACGCACATTTTATCTTTCGTTATTTTATTTTTATCTGGATCCGCACCGTTTTCTTCTGGTTTTTAGTTACATCTCGTCTTATTGTCTGTTGGTTCCGCATCGTTCTCCTGTTGTGATTGTGGTGGATTTTATGATTTAGTTTTGTTTTATTTTTCGCTGAGGACGGTTTGCCGGAAGTGTAACCGAAATATCCGAATTTATATTTATCCCTCGCACATCATCCTAGAGGGATAATTAGCTGATCAAGAAAAAACCCGAAAATCACGGTTTTCTATTTCTTTAGCTCCGTTGGTTAGAGTGTTGGTATGTGAAGTCCAAATCCCGCTTGATGAGCGGGGTTTTGTTCGTCAGTTCAGTATTTTTCTTTCACGAAAAGTTGATTCTCATATTGCTAATTTTCCGGATTTGTGGTAACTCTGTTTGCTTATGCCTCTGTCCTTTAAATATCACGCTGCGGAGTAACTGGCAAAAGCAAAAAAAAAAATCCTTTGTTTGAAGGTTCAGGTTTCAGGTGGGAAACAATCACGTGTCCATGCTTGGGAAGTGAAATGGCAAGCACTTCTGAGGACGTTGTGTATTGGAATTTTGTCCGTTCTTTTCTGATTTATTCCCATTCTGTTAGTGATTCTTACAAAAGAATGTCTCTATTGTTTTTATATCGAAAACAGTGAACTTTGAGAGCCACTTTGATAGTTTTTTTTCACCCTTGGTGAAAAAATGAACACTCCTAATTAGAAGTATCATCGAACACAAAACATTATTAGAATGAGAAATCATAGGGGTTTACGACTTCCTGCCTCCGGATGTAAGACATCAGTCACACTATAAGGTTTAAGGTTAAAAGGGTAAATAGTGTAAGTTCAGATGCCATAACAGCGACAGACACGCTAGAGGTATAAACAAAAACACTTTGTAAATAGCCAATATATTTGTAACAAAAATTAATAGAACCTTAGGCTAAAGCATTAACATTTAAACTAAAAACAAACAAAACAAACTGGGCTCTGCTACCGAAAATCTATCAATAACTAGCCTGATTCCGGCCAATTTTCTTCGGTTACTTGCGGCCATCAGTATACCCGTTTGCGCAAAACGTAAGGTAGCCGAACACTCTTTAAGGTAAAAAAGTAAACAAAAATGCTGCAATCTCAAATGCCATAAAAGCGACAGAAATGCCACTGCGGCCTACGCAAATTACGCTTTGTTCATGATTGATTGATTTTTAAATAAATTTGTTTGATTAAAACCTGGACTAAAGCATGAACAGTTACAATTTGCCGGTCAGGGGTGGTCATTGACCGGCAATACTTTGCGCAAAACGTTGGAGTAACCAACCCCTCAACGAATTAGGAAGTCTTATTTCTTTCATGGGCGTCATCCCGGTTTGAACTTGTTTATTTCATTTTAGCATAACCCATTTCTTGGGAGATTTTGGTGCTTGAGATGGAGCTGGTCGTTCTTCTGACCCTTTTGTTCAGTATTGGAAATTCCAGGATGATCCGAGGAACGGGAGCCATTGATAAGCCAGGTAAGACGTTTTCGATATAATCTGCTGAAATTCATTTAGGTTTACTAGATTAGGCAGTCATAGCCTAATCCAGGAGGTTATTTGTTCCTAAGATCTTAATTCAAACGTAAATAGGTACTGAAGTCGGCTTTAGTTAAAGCACAACTCTTACTATAAATAATCTTTCCAGGCCAAGTTAGCGCTTGTTGACTCTACCTAGGCGTGTTCCACCCTTCTACAATAGTTACTATTAGTTACTATTTCCGTTCCATCCTCATGAAAAGTTACTACGCTGACCGTTCCAACCTTGTCGGAATAGTAACTAATAGTTACTATTTGCTTACCATGCTCGGGACCGTAGTAAGCGTAGTAACTTCGCATCTCTGTAACGTGATTGGTCGGATTCGCCCCTGGCGTGAGATCATGCCGGAAAATAGAAAAATCGTTCCAGCCTTGACGGCGAAAAGCCAGAATTCGTGACGTCATGCGTAGTAACTACGGTAAGTAGGATGGAACACGCTCCTAGCCTTCCCTCTCTTCGACTTCAACTTCGGCTGGAAGCATAGTATTTGGAAAGGGAATGCGCCGTGGTTAAACAAGACCATGGGATCCGAAAAATTTAATATTTGATCCAGACGAGTGGGTCTTCGCCAGACTCCTTGAACATTTTCACTAGTAAGATTTAGAAGCAGAAGAAGGCCAATGGCTAACCATCTGAGAAAACCAACTTCGGATAAGGATTAGCATGTGTGTATTTAACACTAGGCTATTCTTCATACCTACTTTGACGAAATTGATCAAATCTTCCTGCCTTACTTCTGCCAAGTCTCCGGTTTAGACTGGATCCCAGGTGCACTTCTTGTCTTGCAAAAACTCGAAAAAGAATTCAACGTATCTCCTCAACCCTATATCGAACATCTAATCAACTTCAGATAAAGCGGTTTCAGCCAGATTCCGGCCAAACTATATTTCCGCATAGAAAATGATTGTCAAAAGTGGATCGAACATGTCTTTTTACCCCTAAACCGGACCTCTAATCAACTTCAAATACAACTTTTCCTTTTATCAAATGTTCTGGTTTTGTCCGGATTCCGCGCGAACTACTTGCCTGACGAGAAAATGATTTTAAAATAAATGTTCAGCATGCCTTCTTACCCCTAAATTGAACATCAAATTAACTTTAAATAAAACTTTGACTTTTAACAAACTTTCCCTGCGGATTCCCTGCGAATTACTTCTCCAGCGAGGCGAGAAAATGGTTTTCATATTCGTGTTCATCATGTCATCTTACCCCTTAATTTGAAACCCCTCTCCCACCCCTAAGTGTAGAGCTACATAGCCCATCTACGAACTCTACCTCTCGTTTGACCTCAAGAGTCCTCATACCTAGTAATTAAAATATCTCATTCCCTTCGAGAGTTATCGTACTGACAGACAGACGGATAACTTTACGTTTGGGGATCCCCAAAATGGGAAAATCAGGCGAAACAAAAAAAGCAAAATAGACATGCCTGATAGTCTACTGTCTTCAAAAAATGGAAAACAATCATATCCCTATGTGTGAAAGAGCAGTCGGTTGACCTGAAAGCTTTCGGCAAATTTGGCGGTGCGCGACTTGCAGAACTCCGCTCACAATTGGAAGCTTCCAATCCTATAAGGTACCTTCGACCTTAGATCCTCCTGTGCCTCTAGAGGCGTCCAAAAAGAGTCTCCGGTCGTCTCTGAAACTTGCGGCTGTGACGATGTCTTCCCACTCCGGCTGTATTGACGCATGAAAGAGCCGCAGGTGGTTGTTGTAGGTACGACAGATTGTACTTTTAGGTCTTCCTCTGCGGCGGGTGCCTTCGGGTAATCAGAAAAATGTAGACTTGGGGATTCTAGAATCGTCCATGCCCAGCACATATCCGAGGTAGCTCCATGATTCATTCATTCATTTATTCGTACTATACAAACTACATAACTTAAATATAAGGAAAGAAACAAGACCCCCTGAAGCTATCTTGTTGGGTATCTACGCCTTCGTATGGTCTCGACGACGGAGAATTGACTCCATAAGGGAGCTTAATGTAATACAAAATAATATAAAAATAGAAGTAATATAAATGTATACTATAAAAATATAATTGGATACAAAAGATAATATATAAATATATAATATAAGAAGCAGAATAATCAAGGGATTTCCTTTAAGGAAGTAGCGTTTCATTTGTGTTGTATGCAAATATTTGCAAAACAACTATCCGAGGGGAGCGAGACCCTGTTACGATTCTTAACGATTATTGAAAGCGGAACGTTACGCGCTTACATTCTCTTAACCAGGGCCCCAGACATTTCGTGTAATGACTCGCCATACACGAAATGTGTATGGTCAATAGGAGATTTCTGATGCGCTCTTGACCGAGCGTCAGATAGTTCGAGAAATACCCAAGGGGATAAAATACCCGACTATCCAGATAAACAAAATTTTTCACATCTCTTGTGCTGAACTAGGAATATTTCTCTGTAATGGAAGAGTATCCTGGATCTTTTGTCCTAGCTTATGCACCTGGTTGCATGCTGGTAATTTTGTCTATCTGAGCAAGAACGCCGATTCCACCCAAGCGGAATTTTTGGAAACTAGGTGAGGCTCGGGCAACATAGAAGCATAGGAAATGACAAGCCCCCTGAATGACGACTCATTACAGGAAAATTATGGGTCCCTGTCTTAAGTAAAGTGACCTATGGCGTGGCTCTGTGGCTCAATGTGTAATCAAATGATGGTCCTAAAAAGTCACAGTTATTCAGTGTACTTATAATTAACTACCTTATTTTAATACCTATTATAGGCACCCTACTAAATGATGTAAAAAAAAAACACCTTGAACGTGAATATTTATTTAAATTCGAATTATTTAGCTTCGAGTCGAAACTAATTAATAGGCTACTTATTTAATGTTTGAGTAGCCTACCGTACTCACTCGAACAAGCTCTGAAAGCACTTAAGTGAGTGTGCATTTTTTCAGCTTGAGCCTCAAGAGGACCCTTGCCAAGAAGGGCCGAAATATAGCTTTAACAAAATGTAGCTGACCTATCCGTTTTGCACCGTCATATATGAGTGGCTACCATGTGTGTCAGCTCAATTGTGCGCTTTCAAGGTGGAAAGGCAGGCCTGAGACCCGTTTTCCCAGAGAATTTACCACAAGGGGAATAAACATAAACAAGGCCAAAGCTATCGCTATCGGTATGAGCCCAAACAGGGCTTGTTTCTGGCCGAATGGATAGTCAGCTGATTTTTGGGAATCCAAAACGTAAGTGGAAGGATACCTATGATTTCGTAAAAGTTGTCCGTATGTCCGTCCGTCTGTGAGCACCATAATTGTCGAAGGGAATGAGATATTTTTATGAAACTTTGTGTTAGGATTCTTTGGGTCAAGGGACAGGTTTAGTTCGTAGATGGGCCCCACAAGCTGTATATTTAGGGGTGGGGGAGGGATTTCAAATTAATGGATGAAAATAAATATTTTTTAAAAGCTAATGAGATAGTCGGTTTAAGGGTGAGGAGACGCCATGAATCTGAATATGAAAAATCCGACAGAAATCGAAAAATTTGTAAAATGTAAAAGTTGAATTTGAAGTTGATTATATGTTCGGTTCTGGGGTAAGAGGAAATACAGAATCCGAATTCGAAAATATTTTTTTTTGCAGGACAAGTAGTTCGCCCGGAATCCAGAAGTTAACATGAAATTTCAGAGCCCAATGATATAGTCGATATAGGGTGAGGAGACATGCTGTTGCAACTTTCGAACATTCTAAAGATAAACAAAAAGTGGATGCGATCAGTTTAGTTATCTTTATTGACTTTTTCGACCATCAGCAATGGAAGATTTGGCCGAAAAATTAAAAATTTGTCCGAGTCCGAACAAATTATCTTCGTAACAATAGTTATCTTCGAAGTCCCAAATGTCATTTACTGGGTCAAAAAAGCAGAATGCATCCGACAACTGTCTGGTCAACAATTTTATAAAGTTTGTCGACCGATTTTCAAAAACAGCATGTGGCTATACCAGTCCGTACCCTATCCCTTTATCCATACACGCGAAAGCTCTGCGCGACGGACTATAACCTTTGTTCAATCTGTGGACACCCAAGGGAGTTTCTTATACGTATTCTTTGGGTTTAGTCATACAACAGAATAGAAATTCGGCGTCGGTAGCGGACAATATTCGCGCCGCGCTCCAAGTTGATTTTTTTCCGCGTTGTGGAAAATATTCGCGTTCTATGTATAGGCACCACACTTAATATGATGTTATCGCCAAAATGAGTAAGGTCTAAACGAATTTCTATTCTTTCTGAAATCCGAAGCTTTTATACACAGTGAAAGTTTGAGAGACAGGATTATAAATCAAATTCCCCTCGTTTTCGCAGGGGATGCGCGGTACAAAACTTGGTTCCATCTGTTTCGGTTGCTAAGTCGATATAGGCGATCCATTTGAAAACTGAACAAACGAGCTCGAAACTCTCAAATTGGCAAAAAACTGATAATGACTTCGTTAAGCTATGCCAGTTTCAGAAAGTAAATTCGCAAAACAAGTTTGTCTCTACCAGCCCAAGCCAGAAAAGAGAATACTCTGTTTCTGCTTAAAGTTGAACCGAATAGGGCTGAGATCCGACAGTCTGGTTATACTTCTTTTATTGTCCTAAATGGGCCTGAAAACCGGATTAAAATGAGACCCTACAGACAAATTATCGATTTTCATCGAATGAACTTATTCTTTGTGATTTGCAGTAAGCTACCTCTATTTGCTTGTCCATCTATGTGTGCAGTGTTCAGCAATTACAAAGGTAAGCCATTGCTAAAAAGTAACACATACAAAAATATATATTTTACCATCACTGGTTATATTTATTTCATTATACGGTTATAATTTTACATCACAAATTCAACACGACCTTGACATTTTTTTCATATTCTTACGTACTTTTAGGACTTCAAATCTCGAGATGTTCAAAGATGTAGGTACTCTTCTTTCCTTTTTACGGTTATTTCGGCAAGGTAAGGTAAAGAAAAGTGGGAGATCTACTTCAGAAGAACTGTCCAGATTGCGAAAATTCTGAGATTCCTCGTGGTAGTAGAGTGAATAACGAGCTACATTTCTGCATTAGCACTTTTTGTGGCTATCGAGCCAAAAATGGTCTTAAATAGCGATGTTAAAAAACTGAAATTCTTGGGAAAATGCATTGTTTTTATGCCAAAATGAATTTGTCTCACTACCTAAAAGTAATAGTTGCGCAAGCGCTCAGACATGGAGCGTGAAAGTAAAATGCAGATCAATTCTTATATACAAACAGCTTACACGAACACCGCCACTCCAACCCTTTATACCTCTTTTCCATTGGCAAGGTAATAAATAACAAGAAGGGGCGTTACGACCGAGTCGGCGCGAATCGCCGCGATTTTTCGTCAAAACAGTTAATTTTGTTCATGGAAACAGTCGGTTTTTCTGAAGATCAGTCGATTTTTCGTTCGAACAATCGGTTTTTCTGAAAATCAGCCGATTCTTTTCAAAACTATCTTTTTTTCTTGAAAACGGTCGTTTTTTCTTGGAAAATTGTCGGTTTTCTGCAGAAACAGTCGGTAAAAATTACCAGCCAGTCGGTAAATCCCTTGTCCCCCCCCCCTAAAAAAAAAAAGTATTTTGGCTAGTGACGCCTCTGGGTGTTGCACCAAAATCCTCATCCATAGATTTATCTCCCCAAACATACAGAAGTTGGACTTGAGACCTGTCATAGACGAACTTAACTCATGGGAAATCTGGGCCCAGCTGCCCATGAACGGGAAGAGTGGGTGGGTAACTAAGCTTTTTTAGCCAGACCCAGAATCTTATTAGTTACCTTAAATCGCACTTCCAGCGAGATAAGGTGGTGTTAACCTCCTGTAGAGTCTCTTGCTGGTTGGCGGCTTGATTGTCAGATCGTTGTTGTAACATCGGCTCACTGGCACTCCAGTGTAGCCGGCATTGATTGGTTGGTAAATGCTTCTAGCTAGCTTAAACTGGTCTGAGCCCGATGAAAACGGGCGGAGGGTAGGTGCTACATGGAACATCACAGTTCGTTACCTCTACAAGTAGCCCGGGAGAAGAAATTTGAGAGTAACAGCCGATTGGTTGTCTACCATTGTGACGTCACGTGTGACGTTCTGCAGGGTGGGTCATGCCACGTCTGCTACAGTCTTTTCCTCTGATATGTGCAGTTGGCGAAGAGGGAAGTAGACGGGCGTTACCTCAAAGCTCAGCAAGCAGCTCTAGCCCTGCTCAGTTTTGTCGTTGTATCCATAGTCGGCGCATGGGACCAAAGTCGGAGGCTTTATTGGCTTATTTGGTCTTGTTCCGGGCCTGGTTAAAGATGGCTCAGGAAACTGTGGGGATTGTATTGAGTTGGGTTATCTTCGTTTTCTTGGAATTTTTATGTGTCGACATCGTTGAGGTCATAAATGGCTTCTTGCCTTTCTGTTTTCGGAAGTCTTTCTTGTAATTGTTTGATGTGCTAAACTGACTAGTCAGATGAGATAATAAATCTCAGCTGACCTATCCGGGAGAAGAAAAAAATGCCAAGTACGACGATTTTTTCCGGGTGAACCATACAAGGACATCAACCATGTTGCCAGTAACAATAAGCTATGTCAGTTGTAGATGGAGTTACAGTAATGAACAGAAGCATACGAAAAAGGTAAAGAAAGAACATTGGGATCGGAAATCATGTTCAGCTATCCTTCCAAATCAACAAGAAAATCGAGCCAGACATTAGAAGACTATCCCAAGGAGTTTCTTCCCATCTTCCATTCCTGCTTAATACATATTGATGGTTTAGAAATCTGACTGGGAGGTAGAAACAAATTAAAAGATAATAAATCACTCTGTATTACCTGAGGAATGTGAACTTGTGGTGCTTCTTTTCCGGTACTCCAGGATCCTTTCATCTCAGTTCTTCTGTATCCCATTACTCGAAGATTTAGTATCTTAGCCCCAGCTCGGCTTAGATCATTTGTGTCAATCGTTTTTCGGCCCATTGACTTTTTTTTCTTGCGCGAGAGTCCTTAGAAGCCACATTTTCATGCTCGAGAGTAATCAGAAGCAGACGAACCAAAAAACAGTATACGGCGTGTGTTAAGGAGGGTGTTGGGCTGGATTTTCACCAACTTAACTTCTTGTGATGACTTAATTGGCAACAGTCATAGCACAGTGTGGCCCCTTACAGGAAAATCCGCAATACTTTACGTTTCTGCTAAGACTTTCGAAATTAATTCAACACTTATAAAAGCAGCTCTGCTAGCAGCAAGCTACACAAGGATTTGACTGTTTTTAACCCCTAGCCAGGCCCTTTTCATTGGATGGCAAACTCGGAAGCAATAATTGGGAGCCGGATATGTTTCGTAAAGAGTGGGAAAATCAGTGTAGTGCCAATACTGCCAACAGAGGCTGGATATACACATACGAAATGCAGAATCTCGGGGACAGAATGGATGTTAACGCTATAGGAGTTAGAGCGATAACTATAATTTTTGTTCAAGAGACTTTAGTTAATTTGGTCCAGTATTGCCCTGAATTTGTAAAAAAATAAAAAAAGTTTTCGTTTTAAGAAGGTAGGCTACTTCTGGAAACTAAACGAAGGATCAGGTTATCCTACGAGTATTCTTAATTTCGTTAAAGATTGTATTTCAAGCCAAGAGAAATTGTCCTCTCCTGAGCAATATGAAAGTGTTATAGCGCATGCTTTTGTCATAAGTCGTATCAATATAGATGGGTAGGTTGCCATCAATTCTTTCTCGAACGATTGGGAAAGTTGGCCAGTTGTGGCATGAGTTCCGGCCAACGTTTTTGGCCTACCCCACAGCATAAGAAACCGCAAAGCAATCGTTGACGGCACTCGAACAAATGAGGGTGATAGGAGATTCTGAAGGAAAATAATTGGGAATCGGAAATACCTTGGAATACATAAATATTCTTTCAACCCAAGCTGACTGTGAATCATAGTTGATAGTGACAAAAGGATGAACAAGTTCACTTCCCAGCTTGTGCCTGAGGAGGACCCTTGCCAAGAAGGTACGACATATCGCTCTTATAAAGTTCAGCTGACGTATCTGTTTTTCACTATCAACTATACCTTGAAATACAAGGGCATCCAATCTTTTCTCCTGTTCCAATTATCCACCTTTCTTTCTGATGTTGCTATAGTAAGTTGCTAAATATTGTAAGTTTCATTGATTGACTGAGAGTTCGTTCAATCAGGGAATCTTAGAAACTTTTTTTGGATTATATATGGGCTTATTAAAATTAAATACTTGTAGACTAACTAAAAGGCATTCGAAACCCCTTACGGAATGAACATGCATAAACACTATAATACTGAAAAATTCATAGGTAGAAAAGAAGAGAACGAAAAAAAGAGAGGAACGAAATAACCCATTTATTCGGCTGCTGCAGGTCGCGACAGCCAGCAAAATAAAGCTAAACACTCCGAAATCCCGTCTGAAAATAAGAATACCTAAACCAGTAGGCGAAATAGAGCACGGATTAAAACAAGAGCTGGAAGCTCATATGGCACTTGCAAGGCTGGATCAGAGGATTAAAGTAGGATTCGTCAATTCGTGGGTTTGTTGTGATCATTTGTAAGCACAACCCTTGAGACAAGAATGGTCATGGGTCCTTGAAAATCACGAGAATGGATTGTTCGTAAAAACTATTTTATTTGTGCATTTGGCCGTGATGATGCGCAATTTAAGGGCGCTAGAGATTCATCTGTAATGAACACTCTTGAAGCACAAATGATGATAAGCTCATTGGAATCATGAAAATGTATATTTCACTCAAAATTATTGTTTGTATTTTAAGAAATTCAGTTGTAAGCAAAACCCTTGAGGCAAAATGATCTTGGGCCCTTGGGGATCATGAATATATAGGATATCGTTTAGTTAAAGTTTTTTTTTTTACTTTTCGGTTAAGAAACGCACTTTAACGGTGCTAAAAATTAATTTTTGAGCAAGACCCTTGAGTTAAAATGTATACTTTCCTTAAAATCATTTTTTATACTTGGTGGTAAGGATTAGGACTTTAAGGTTAGGATTAGTACTTTAAGGGATGGTAGGATCTGAGAAGTGACAATTTGTAAGCCAATATTGTCAAGCTTATAATGTTCAAGTCAAGTTTCATGGCCCTACCACATCTTGAAGTACCTCAATTCGCGATAACCCAAATCCCCCCCCCCCCCTCAACAACTCCCCTCACCGTGCCTGAACCCGGTTCGGTTTTGTCACTGATGTATCTAACTCTTGTCCTTGTTCTACCAACCAAGTTCCAGTTTCATCCCAATCGCTCCACTCTAAGCGTGTCACAAGATTTTCGCCCCCCCCCCATATTTATCGGATCCGGCCCGGACTGAAAACAGGACATCCCAGACACGAGGTTTTTCTAAATATCAGGTTTCGTTAACATCCGACCACTCGTTCAAAATTTATAGATACCTCAACATTCCAGACTCCCCCTCCTACCACTCCCCCACGATGGTTGGGTCGGAGAACTGACTATTTGTAAGCCAATCATATCAAGTCTCTAATGTTCAAGCCAAGTTTCATCGTCCTAGCACATCTGGAAATACATTAACTCACGGTAACCGTAATTCTGGACTCCCCCCTTTATCTCCCCCACGATCCGGTTCTGTCACTGACGTATCTAGTTCTTGTGCTTGTCCTTCCCACCAAGTTTCATCCCAATCGCTCGTATCTAAGCGTGTCAGAAGATTTCCAGTTCCCCCTTCCGACTTCCCCCCCCCCCCACATTCATCGGATCCGGTCCAGACGTTAAATGGGTCATCCGAGACACGAGGTTTTTCCCAATACCAAGTTTCGTTAAGATCCGATCACTCGTTCCAGTGTTATACATTCCTCAAGATTCGGGATTTCCCCTTCTTCCACTCTCCCCACGGTGGTCGGATCGGGAAGTTTACTATTTCCAGGTTAATCTGGTCGGTTCCTTGACTTGCCTCTTCAAGTTTCATTGTCCTAGCCCACCTGAAAGTAACTTAACTCCGTATCACCGGAATTCCGGAACTCCCCTCCAACTCCCCCAACAGTGCACGAATCTGGCCTGGTTCTGTCAATGATGTACGTAGGGCTTGTGCTTGTTCCTCCCACCAAGTTTTATCCGATCGGTCGACTCTAAATTTGTCACAAGATCCCCCCCCCCCCTCCACACATTCATCGGATCCGGTCAGGACTTGAAATGGGACTTCTGAGACGTGACGTCTTTCCAAATATCAAGTTTCAGTAAGATCCGATCACCCGTTCGAAAGTTATGCAAGTTATGTCACTAAATTCCGGATTCCGATTCTCCTCCCTCCCCCCACGATGGGTCGGATCGAGCAAGTGACTTTATCTAGGTTAGTTTGGTCGGGTCCCTAATGTGCCTGCCAAGTTTCATCGTCCTAGCACATCTAGAAGTACCCTAACTCGCAAATACCGGACTGACCGACTGACCTACAGTGCCGTAAGCAAGAGTTGGAAGCTCTTATGGCACTTACAAGGCTGGGTCAGAGGATGAAAGTAGGTTTTCGTCAATTCGCGGGTTTGTTTAGATCATTTGTAAGCAAAACCCCTGAGATAAGAATGACATGGATTGTTAGGAAACACGAGAATGTATTGTTCGTAAAAACTATTTTACTTGTGCGTTTGGCAGTGATGAAGCGCACTTTAAGGGCGCTAGAGATTCATCTGTAATGAAGACTCTTGAAGCACACATGATGATAAGCACTGGAATCAGGAAAATGTATACTTTGCTCAAAACTATTATTTGTAGGCTACTTTAAGAAATTCACTTGTAAAAAATGAACGTGGGTCCTTGGGGATCACGAAGAAATAGGCTACCGTTTGTTTAATTATTTTTTTAACTTTTCGGCTAAGAAACGCACTTTGAGCGAACCCTTGAGTTAAAATGTACACTTTGCACGCGATCACCGGAATTCCGCCCCCCCACCCCCATCAACTCCCCTCACAGTGCCTGAACCCGGTTCGGTTTTGTCACTGATGTACCAGTTCTTGGCCTTGTTCTTCTCACTAAGTTTCATCCCAATCGCTCCAGTCTAAGCGTTTCACAAGATCCCCCCCCCCTAATTCATCGGACCCGGTTCGGACTTAAAAATGGGCCACTCCCCCACGATGGTTGGGTCGGGAACTGACTGTTTCTAAGCCAATGATGTCAAGTCTCGAATGTTCAAGCTAAGTTTCGCATCTGGAAATACCTTAACTAGTCCGGTTCTGTCACTGACGTATCTAGTTCTTGTGCTTGTCCTTCTCACCAAGTTTCATCCCAACCGCCCCACTCTAAGCGTGTCTCAAGATTCCCGGTACTCCCTTCGCCCCCCCCCCCACATTCATTGGATCCGGTCCGGACTGTAAATTGCTCATCCGAGACACGAGGTCTTTCCGAATATTAAGTTTCGTTAAGATCCAATCACCCGTTCCAAAGTTATACATTCCTCAAGATTCCGGATTCGCCCCTCCCTCAACTCCCCCTACGGTGGTTAGATTGGGAAGCTGATTTTTTTTCAGGTTGATCTGGTCGGATCCCTAAATTGCCTGCCAAGTTTCACTGTCCTAGCCCACCTGGAAGTAACTTAACTCCTATTTATTAGATACAAGTAGTATTTATTTATTAGATACAAGTAGTATTAACAAATTGCAGCACAATTCCTTAGGACTTTCTTTTTGCTGCAATAAGAATTTAGTTTGCATACATTAGTAATGTTATTTTATTTTATTTTCAATGTTTTGGATACAAATAAAAACCTACCTACCTATGACCGGAGGTCCGGAACCCCCCTCCAACTCCCACATAGTGTACGAATCCGTTCCGGTTCTGTTAATGATATACCTAGGGCTTGTGGTTGTTCCTCCCACCAAGTTTCAGCCCGATCGCTCCACTCTAAGCGTGTCGCATGAATTCCGGTTCCCCCCTCCGTCCCCCAGATTCATCGGATTCTGTCCGGACTTGAAATGTGACATCTGAGACATGACATCTTTCCAAACATCAAGTTTCATTAAGATTCGATCACCCGTTCGAAAGTTTTGCATGTCACTAAATTCCGGCTCCCTTCCTTCCCCCCACGATGGTCGGATGGGGCAAGTGACTATTCCTAACTTAGTTTGGTCAGGTCCCTAATTTGCCTGCCAAGTTTCATCGTCCTAGCACATCTGGAAGTACCCTAACTCGCGAACACCGGACTGACCGACCGACGGAAAAGTGATCGGTATATGGCACTTGGCCGGAAAGCAAGTGCCACAAAAAACCTGAGGACCATTCGGTTAAAAATAACTGCACTTAAAAATAACTGCACAAAACTCATATTGGCGAAGACAAAGGGTTTTTAAGTTCCGACTAAACTCATACAGATTCCCTGACCGTTTGGCTCTAGCTAATACTTCCACACAGTCGGATGCATTTTATTGACGATTTAAAGGAATTCATTTTATTGCCCGACCGCACTAGGCGTAGAAGAAAAGGCTGAGTGTAGGAAACGGAATTAGATAATAAGAGACGAAGCAGAGAGAGGGGAAGAGAAATTGAACTTTACTAAAAAGACAATTAGGAATTTGCCAATTAGTGGGTCTGTTTGGATAATTTGTCAGCAAAACCCTTTCAGATAAGAATGATCATGGGCCCTTGGAAATCCCGATAATGTAAGCTGTTGTTTGGTTAAAGTCATTTAATTTTTGCACTTGGCTATGATGATGCGCACTTTAAGGGCGCTAGAAATTCATCTGTAAGCAAACCCTTGTGGCATAATATATACAGTATATACTCTACCCGAGATAATATCATAATGACATTATCGCCATGAATCTCGATATAATGGTCTATGAAAGACCCGATTGATCACTTATTTTACCGCACTGTTCCGTCGTAAAGGGATGGAACGTGTGTGGGCACTACTGCTAGTCAATAACTTTGCTATGGTCCAATCGGATGCACTTATGCGGTAAATCCGGGATTAATTCCGTAGAAGCTTTGGTAATATATGGATTGATATAGAGAGTTGCTAAGAAGTCCAGTGGTCAGAGATGCAATTTTCAGGAGCTTAGGTTTTATTTTCGCCAAAGCCTTTCTTATTGGTTTGTAAATGGGGAATAAAAAGTTGAACTACTTTTTAAGCTGGGAAGATGAGGGAAAGTTGGAGGCATCGAGCTGAAAGTAAGCGTAGTCAGAGTAAAGTTTGCTGAAAGTTTGGTTCAGGAAGAAATCTGTAAACACGTTACGCTAGGGTGGAGTAGTCGCTTGCAAATTTTATGCTTGGCGACAGAAAGATTTTCGGTCACAGACTTGAAGAAAAGTTTTAGATGTTGCTCGTAATTTTAAAGATAAATAAGGTTCGTGCTGTATCTCCCGTGAGTCAATTTTTGTATTCCTAAGTTGAAATTTTATCGAATAAGGCTGAGATACGACAGTCTAGTTGCTCATCACTCATATACATATATATATATTTATTTATTTTTGCCCGCTTACAAAAGAGAAAAAGCTGAGTACATAAAAAAAAGAAAAGAAGACCCGGTGTATTACGACGACGGTATTTGTATGTGAAGAAGCACTCAACCTGATGTTATGGCGAGGGGTGTAGTAGGCCGGAACATAGATGGTAAATGTCCTTGGATACAGTCATCGGAGTCAAGACAGCCTAGGGCGTCGGGTGGCCTACACGGATGCGCGGTTTTAATAGATACCAGTTACGGTGTTTTCTGTTATGTTTTTTTTTTCAAACGTTATGCATTAAAATCTTATGTATACAAATAGAGCCGAAACACCGCCGAAAAGTATCTGGTGACTTTTTTGTTTATCATCATAATATCGTAAATGTAATGTAATGTGATGTTTATTTTTCACCCATCGTACAGGAAAGAGAAAGTGATGGAGTATAAAAAAGTAAGAAAAGTAGAAAAAACACATAAAAAAGATAACACAACAAAGAAAAACAAAGGGCAATTCACAGAGGGAAAAATCACACAAATAAATCTGGTGCTTTTTCGGCGGTTTTTCTTCCCTTCCTAGCAATGCTTGTTGCGCATAACGGATGAAAAACATAACAGCTAACATCCTAAGTGTTATCGGTTGAAACCCCTCATCCTTGTTTTATCAGTTACGAAACTTCTGGAATTGTAGTGACGCTAATTTTGCTCGCTTATTTTTCGAATGCAAAGTCTTATCGGATCCGACTGTTTGTGCAAATAATAATATGGTTTTCAACCGTCTTCAACATCCTTGTTTCCACATTGTGATGGATAATCAGACCCCTCCCCCACCATTTCTCTCATCACCCTTCGCAACGCATGAGGTCGAATTTCAAGTTGTTTCTGGGGGTGGTTCCCAGAATCACATGGGTCAAGTATACAGTAGTTCTAACTCAGAAAACGAAATTAGGCGATTCAACTCCTCCGGTCAACTTTACCCATGAAGATAGAAATTGTTCCTGAATCAGAAATAACAGCTAACAGTCGCTTGTATTATTATATTCTAATAAATGTTAACTTCAGACATCGAGGTTGATATTGGAAAAGAACAACGAGACGGCAAAGGAATATCATCCGAGCGCAGCGAGGTTGATATTTTTAAATGGCCGTAGAGGTTGTTATACCGATATGGAGCGAGATGGAGGTATGTTAACTATTATAACTTTTTCGAACAGAATATTTGTATAGGTAGGTCTTGTTCTCGTTTTGTTGTACTTTTTCGCTAATGGGGTGGGGAATTCTAATTTAGTAAAGTAGCAACCCAAGACCAACTTAGACCTACTAAAATGACTACTATTGCAACCCAAGCTTTTCAGTTTCTACCAATCTAGTCGTGAAAATCCCCAAACCGCCGTCACCGGAAATCCGAAAAATCGATTTATCTAGAGCAGAAGTTCGAATTCGAGTTATTAGGCAAGTTAATGAAGGCATCGAAGTCCCACTTCGATGCCTTCACTAACCGTTTCACAAGATTTCTGGTCTTCCCCCCTCCTCCGTTTCCCCCAGCTGTCAAATCCGGTCCAGTCTTTAAATGAGACTTCAGAGGCATGTCATCTGTTCAGTTATTAAGTTTCTTTCGAATCTGATCACCCGTTAGAAAGTTACGCACGACTCAGTTTTTCGGATTCCATTAGTATATATATTAGTAGTGCGTCTGGCATGTTTGTGGGTGAGGGCCTTTCTTCTTTCGGGAAACTTCGGCGTCGGGCTATCTTTTCTCTCCAGACCCGAATCTTTGCTCTCGAAACCCCATGCTCGTGATTCTTCCGAGTCCCCATATGAGACCGACGTTGCCTGTGTGGAAGCAGTATTTTGTTGTTGTTTTTAAGTGTTTTATGTATAATGGCTCTATACCGTAGTCAAAGTTAAATAAATAAAATAAATAAATATTAAAACAATATCTAGAAACGGAGAGTCAGCTACGATGTTTGACAGTGATTTTTTGGCCGCTCTTGGCAAGGGTTTTCGTCAGGACTGGAAGACACGAACTGGCAATCTGATTTCAAAATTTGTATTTTCGAAATATCGTTGTCAAACATCGAACCTGACTTTCCGTTATTATCCATTTTTTTAATAAACTGTGCGCAGTGCTTAAATGGGGGAAAAGTCAAGCAAACGAAAAGAGTACAAAACGAAAGAAAATCTGTTCGCCTACCAATTCGGCTGTCCTCCGACAAAACCTAGTATCTGCACCTGAGTAGCTTCCGAGAAAATCCCAAAAACGTTGTTTTTAAAGCTGCTTCTTTGTATGGCACTTGCAGCCTCTGGCTCAAGTGCCATATACCGATCACAATTCCGTCTGTCGGTCGGTTCGAGTTTTTGTCACACTTTTTCGAGTTAGGGTACTTCCAGATGAGCTAGGACAACGAAACTTGGCAGGCTTATCAGGGACCCGACCAAACTAACCTGGAAATAATCAGTTTGCCGATCCGACCATATGCGTGGGAGTGGGGGTGCTGGAAACTTGAAGATTTAGAACATTTTCTTTCACTTTTTCGAGTTAGGGTACTTCCAGATGAGCTAGGACAATGAAACTTGGCACGCATATCAGGGACCCGACCAGACTAACCTGGAAATAATCAGTTTCCCGATCCGATCATATGCGGGGGAGTGGGGGGGGGTGGGCGCTGGAAACTTGAAAATTTAGGGCATTCTGTCACACTTTTTCGAGTTAGGGTACTTCCAATTGTGCTAGGACAATGAAACTTGACACGCATATCAGGGACCCGACCAGACTAACCTGGAAATAATCAGTTTCCCGATCCGATCATATGCGGGGGAGTGGGGCGCTAGAAACTTGAAAATTTAGGGCATTCTGTCACACTTTTTCGAGTTAGGGTACTTCCAGATGAGCTAGGACAATGAAACTTGGCACTCATATCAGGGACCCGACCAGACTAACCTGGAAATAATCAGTTTCCCGATACGATCATATGCGGGGGAGTGGGGGGGCGCTGGAAACTTGAAAATTTAGGGCATTCTGTCACACTTTTTCGAGTTAGGGTACTTCCAGTTGTGCTAGGACCGTGAAACTTGGCAGGCATATCAGAGACCCGACCCAACAAATTTAGAAATAATCAGTTTTTCGGTCCGACCATTTTGGGGGGAGTGGAGGGGGCAGGAGAATCCGGGAAATTGAGAAGTGTGTAACTTTCGAACGTGTGATCGGATGTAATGAACGTTAATAACTGAATAGATTACATATCTGTGATGTCTAAGTCTTGACCGGATTCGGTAGTCAGGGGGGAGTTGGGGGGGGGGCCGGAAATTTCAAGAAACGGTTAGAATGGAGGGGTTGGAGTGAAACTTGCTGGGAAGAACAAGCATCTGCTCTAGATAGATCCTTTGGAATATTGTTCTGGTTCCGAACACTTATGGGGGGGAGGGGGTTTCCCGGAACTCCGGTGATGTCGGTTTTTTGGGATTTTCATGATGAAACTTGGCTGGCGTATCAGGGACCCGATCAAACTGACTTCAAAATACAAATTTTGTCGATCAGATAATGGTGGAGGGAGGGGAATCCGGAATTTTCAGTCATACGTAACTTTGGAATGGGTGATCGGATTCGAGTGAAATTTAAGAATTGAACAGAGGACATTTCTCCGGTGATCTTTTTCATATACGGACCGGATCCGGCAACTATTGGGGGGGGGAGGAATATATGACCCCCTTATAATGAAGAGATCGGAATGGAACTTTGTGGGAAGAACAAACAAATGCTCTAGGTAAATCATTTACTGAATCGGATTGGCTACGGGCACCATGGGGGAGCTGGGGGAAATCTCGAGAAACAGTTATAATGATTGTATCGGAGTGTTGCTGGGAAGAACAAAGATCTGATTTTGGAAGAGTTTCAGCGGAACTGAAGAGTTGAAAAGTTCAGCGCTTCCGACGAAGTTTGCGCTGGTTGACTGACAAACTTGCCTTGGCCGAAAAAGCACTAACAAGTTGTCGCATAACTTTGAATAGCGCTGAAGAATAGAATGAAAACTAACTTTTTAAATATTCATGCACAGGAATGACTACACGCAGTAACTTAAGTAATATAAATAAATCAAATTAAAGCCGCAGACTGTAATCTCTTCTCTCAGTTTCTTTTGCACGCTCGAACGGCAAAATAACCAATCCTAGCACATCTGGAAATACCTTAACTTGCGATGACCGGAATTCCCCCCCCCCCCCGCGTTGACTCTCCCACAGTGCCCAAATCCGGTGGTCCGGTTCTGTCACTAATGTATCTAAGGCTTGGGCGTGTTCTACCGGAATTTCGGGACCCTCCCTCCAATTCCAGCCATAGTGCTCGGATCTGGTCCGGTCTTGCCTCAACTATGTATCTAGGGCTTGTGCTTGCTCTTCGCACCAAGTTTCATCCCGATCCGTCCACTCTGAACATGTCACACAATTTCCGGTTCCCTTGCCCCCCCCCCCTCCAACTCCCCACCAAACTCACCACATTCATCGGATCCGGTCAGGTGTCACACGATTCCCGGCTCCCCCCTCCGAATCCCCTCTACGTCCATCAGATCCGGTCCGGATATGATCCGATTCCCCGTTCAAATGCTATACATATGTCAATATTCCGGATCCCCCTCCCTCCGCTCCCCCCTCGGTGGTTGGATCGGGGAAGGGACTATTTCCAAGTTAGTTTGGCCTGGTCATTGATATGCCTGCCACGTTTCATCGTCATAGCACTTGTGGAAGTACCCTAACTCGAGAACAGTGGCCTGACCGACCGACCGAAAAGTGATCGGTATATGGCACTTGAGCGAAGCTGCAAGTGCAAAATAAATAAATAAACAGAATGTAAGAAGTATGGACTAAACTTTCCAGCCAATTCAACTGTATCCTTTTCAATCGTAGACATCGGGACTGGTGAAATCTTGGAACATTATCTGATAACAAGAGCTGTAAGCTCGTATGGCACTTGCAGGGGTTAAGGTGTGTTGATTGATCAAAAGTAAGTTTCGACTTGGCGGTTGAGATGCGCACTCTAAGGGAGCTAGAACTTCATTTGTAAGCAAAACAGTTGAGGCAAAAATGATAATGGGCTGATGGGCATCATGAAAATGCATATATTGCTTAAAAGTATTTTTTTTCCTTTGCGGTCAAGATTGGTGCTTGAGGAATAATCGGATTTGGGAAGTAGCAATTTCTAAGCAAATGTTGTTGAATCTCTAATATTCCAGCTTAGTTTCATCGTCCTAGCACATCTGGAAGTACCTCAACTCGCGATCACCGGAATCCCCGCCTCCCTCCAGCTCCACCCACAATACCCGGAGCCAATCCGGTTTTGTAAATGATTAGTCCAGAACATCTGTCTGTTATTCCCACGTCGATGCCCACGTCGATACAATGTCGGAAAAAGGGACAATTGACTTTGCAGCCAGTTCAACTTTATCCTTTTCAATCGTAGACATTTGGACTGGTGAGAACTTTGAACATTATCTTATACAACCTAGTTGTTATGAAAAGGCTATCCGCGCTATCCAGGATCAAAATACCACGGATGCCACTGTGCGAATCTACGCTATTGTTTAACATTATCATTTGTATGCGTTGCGTGAAGACCTACAGTGATAGACCAAAGAGACTAAATTCTCTTAACCTCAGATAAATAGAGACCAAACAAAACGTGCACTATTTTGCACAAATTCCTACCCCTAATGCACACATCTCGTACCCGATTCTTACTTACAGGTCCTACTCCCCGTGATAGACATGGTACTAAATTGTTCTTACCATCGAATACACCTGAATCAAATAATAGGACTTAATAGGTACATCAACTAGTAAAAGTTGCTAGCCCGTCATCATCAAA
Source organism: Branchinecta lynchi (assembly GCA_023053575.1). Taxonomy (NCBI): domain Eukaryota; kingdom Metazoa; phylum Arthropoda; class Branchiopoda; order Anostraca; family Branchinectidae; genus Branchinecta; species Branchinecta lynchi. The sequence continues at coordinate 16,520,499 of JAKZAP010000003.1, forward strand.
GATGAGTATGGTCTATCACCCAATTGTTGCTTACAAGTCCCCTACATGTATCACTATTAGGGTCAGCCTATTTTTGGTTTCAGTGTTTACCTTACTACTCAAGTTGTCAGCCCCTCTAAACTTTCAAAATAAAGGAATTTTTGTACAAAAAACGAATGGTATATACTTTGATCAGCTCATCAAGGTCTATCGATTGCCGTTAAAAAAGAATTTCGATCTGTATTAATTCAAAAGTCAACTTTCTAATATCACCACTTAGAAAGAAGCAAAGCAGAAGCTCTAAGTTCTTTTTGTAATGACAGAACTTTTAAAGTTTAAGAGGACCATCTGATATCATTTCTCTTCCTCAATCCCAAGTGTAAGGAGTCAAATGATAAACTCAGGTGAAATCACGCACAGAAATGGGTAGAAACAATAGATGGCAGTACTTTCTGACCCGTGGGAAAATGCGACTTTTTGTATTCTGTAAATTTGTCTATTATTCACTCAAAGAAAATGTATTGGCCGTGGGGCCAGGGAACTGCCGCACCTATTTAGCACTTATACATTTTAGTCCATGTTCAATTTAAAGCTCGTGCCTGTCTGCTTGCCTGATAGAACGCAGCTTTCCACTCGAAAGCAGAAACATGGTCGGATGAAATGAAAGCTTGGCTGCATACCTTCAGATAGTCCTCTCTGATATGAGCTGTACAATTCCACTTCACTTCACACACTGTTGGCTCTGGCTCAATTACAAGAACATCATCCTTTCTGGCCCCAATCAAGAGTTCTACGCAGTTTTCCAAAATGTAAGGTCATATTCATCAATCCGGCCTATGGTCTGCACAGTCTGCACTTACCCTAAAAAAAACCTTTCTAGCAAGGAGCTGAAATTGGAATACTATACAAAAAAAAAACACGACAAAACCAAAGTGTTGCTCTCGCAGCACTATTAAAAGAATCTGTTTTCGTTCTTGAGGTAAAAAAACACACACTTCGCTCTTGAACATGACTTGGTCTAAGAGAAACTGAAAATAGTCAAACAAACCTGGATAAACGTAGCCGACACCAAGGAGTAATGTCTCATTGTTTACCTTATGCAAGCGCAGCTATGGGCCCAAAAAAGAAATAATCTGGAAGCAATTTTATGAAGGGCGTATTCTTGTTCTTCCATTCGACACCGGCAGACGCTTTAGCGTTTGACGTAGTACACCATACCCGACGAAAACGTAAAAAGCACACTAGAAAAATAAATAAATTTTGAAACTCGATAAAAATGTGTTACTCCTTTTGTCCGCTGTCCCCAGATTATGGATTTCATCGAATGAACTTAATCTTCCGGATTTGCGGTACCTCTATGCGCCTGTCCCTCTATGCTTGATATATTTACCCACTGCAAAGTTAAGCCATTGCCGAAAAATAAACCTGTAGTAATCTTCGCTAATCTGCAAATCCAGGCTTCTACATAAATTGAAAATCTCCTGGTGTTGATGAATTTTGGGTTGTCGCGCGAGGCATAGGATTTTCAACATTGAGACTAAATTGTGGGTATCGATATCGAAAAAATCGATATCGTTTTTTCGATTCTTTATTGATTAGTCTACATATGTTTTGGAACAAAAGCTTAATCGAAAATTGTGCTTTATAGGCTTCAAACTTTAAAGTACACCTAGCACGGTCTATACTGTTTATGTTCTAGTATTCAAAACTATCTGAACACTGGTACAATGTGTTCTGCTTTCAAAAAATTATCCACGGCTTTGTCAGTTTTAAGCCTTTTCCTAGACCCTTTGATCTTCTGCACGAACTTGGGAAAATTCAGAAAACCGGTTTTACGCGTCAATAGCATGATACGCGAAGCCGAGTTGGGAGCATATGTGCATTAGAAATCGTGAGTCGTGGCAAGTGCAAAGAATGCGGATGTGTTGTTAGCGGGTTCGGATGTAACATACGATATTTGGGTCTCTGAGTTTGAGAATTAATTAATGCAGTTAGCAAAGTAGGTTGCATTGGCATTATAAGTACGACAGGTCCTTTAACGACATAATGAAATTTCGCGTCGTATTCGTCGGTTTTCCGTCTTTGCTTCATAGCCAACCATTGGGATGTGAGCTTCAGTTTCTTTCAGCCAAACTTTGAAGTCCCAGAAGACAAATTTACTATTATACTGTGTTATAAAACTGTTTTTAAATCAATTAGGAAAGAGCTGGTAGAACATATGCAAGAATTCACAAGCTCAGCATAGTTACCAAACGCCCATTATTCAGTCTCAAAGTTGAACCTCCAATGCTTCGCCATGATAAGTTTATTTATGACTTCGCCATGATTTTTATTTATTAGATACAAGTAGTATTAATAAATTGCAGCACAAGTCCTTAGGACTTTCTTTTTGCTGCAATGGGATATTAGTAGTGTTATTTTATTTTATTTTTAATGTTTTTGGTTAAAAATAAAAACCTACCTACCTACCTACCTACCTTCATTTTATCTTTCTGATGATCGTGAAAAATATCCGTTTTCTTCGGTTAGGTTGCGATCCCTATTCGACTTACGGGTTACTTACTAACCCTAGCTATTAATAGCAAATGCAAAATCGAGTTTGTTCCGCCGTACCGTCGCATTCGTGTCCTACTTAAGGTGAAAACTTCCTTTTGATGTGATGCCCCTCCTTGTGAAATAGAACTTTCGGAAGTTCTGTTTATAAAGCCGTTTCTGTTTCCTAGCAAAAAACATTCCCTGCTCGAAACTTGTAAATCGACACGGAATTACTAACTCGGAAAATGTTTTGCTAAAGCAATTATCATCGCCCTGACAAAATCCTTTGTTGGCTACTCGCCTTGATACGATTATAAAGCGCTGGATATGGTTTATTTCACAGCAGTTGCCCAACAAAATCGAAAATCAGTTTCGGCCTGAATTTTTTTTACCTAACCCGCAAAATAACAATAACATTATTATCAAGATAGACGCCATGATCTATTTATGGGTTTTGGCAAAATAATATTTATGTCTGGGTAGTACCGGTACCTTCTTCCGCCGAGGCACCACAGCCAAGGTATGAAAGAAGGCGCCAATACAAGTTTGTGCCATGGAAAGCATCAGCGTCTTACCGATACAGTCGCTCGTTTAGACAGTATTTTTTACACTATATGTACATGTAAATAAAGAGGGTCTAGGCGAAAACATATTTGACAGTGCAAAACGGATACGTCAGCTGGGTTTTATTAGAGATCTTCTTGGCAAGGGTCCTCTTCAGGCTCAAGCCGCTCAAACTGGAAAATGAACTTGGCGAAAAAACACCTGACGAAGGGGTTTCCTTCAACCCCCCCCCCCTAATGCAAATATATAGGAATTAAAATAATCTTCTTAAAAACGCAGTTTGGATAGCGATGATTTTCGCTAGACATGCAAGCTAAATGTAAACGTGTGACGCCCGCTGTACTCTATATACAGTTTTCATAAAAAAAAAAATGTTTTAGTTTTGAATACTGTGCGGGGGGGGGGGCCTTAGGCTTCGCTGGGGGGGGGGGAGGGTAGCTGGAACGCAAATGAAGAGTGACTAATCGCAGTGCAAGTGCCACTGAATATGACTGTGTGATATTCAGTTTATTTATTTATCTGTGAACAACTATAAAACCTGTTCATTTATCTGTAAAGATATACGGCAGTTAAGTATTATTCTACTTCACTCGAGGCGTTTCCTCCCCTATCGGTTCATGTGAGATACGATGTGACAGCTTCTTGCCGTATTTTTCTTCACTCAAAGACTCAATGTACTCATCTATGAGCACATTGTTTTCTTCCTCTGAAATTCTATATGACGGGGTATCAGAAATTGGGTCAGAGGAAAAATTGTTAACATCATGTTTCTCATTTCTCGTCATAATTATAACGACAGATAGCTACATATTCTTTCGAATTCACCAATTCACGGCAACAGTGTTTTAACATGTATGAGGATCATCTTCTAGCCCTGTTTTGCTTAACTGTGATACAATAAAACATATCTATATTATAATATCCAATTGGGTGCCCCTAGCGGCTGGCGGAGAAAAAACAGTTTAAAACGCTAATCCGAATTGGCGACTGAAACTCTTCTCCGAAGCAAAGGCTGAAAAGGCAGCTTATTCTGATATTTCAATACACTGTAAAAATTGTCTCCGAGTAAATATTAAAGTTAACTGCAGTGGTTGCTACTGGGATTGATCTTATCTTTACTGAAATAAGATTAATCAGAATCAGAGATAAGATTATCTTTTAAGAGATAAGATTAATCCCAGTAGTAAAAACTGCAAGATATGTTTTACAGTGTACACTAAATTATTTTGACTCTGTAAGGGATTTTGTATTTTTACATTTGGGGCTCTAGCAATAACATTCAGAATGTACGCTGCTTGCGTGACAATCGAAAATTCATCCAGACGCGGAGAATTAGATTTTCAGCAAAACCCGGCATTTCCAGGTGTACCGATGCTAAGCTTGGAAAAGTCATGGCTCAAGGAAGTAGGAACGTTATTATAAAATTTCCGCATTTTTTTCGTTTTTGCAGGCCGATTCAAGTAAATCGTTGTCATGAATGCTGACTCGCCATATTTTTGTTTAACTTGGCTCTTGGTAGGCTACTGGTCATATATGCTGAATTCCAATTCTCGAGTTTTGTATCTTATTTAGGGGAAGAGTTTTACTTGTCAATTCGGTTAACGGTTCAGCCGTATTTTAAACCGCCACGAGCGCTGTGCTTAAAGTACAGCGAACCATGGTTTCATTGGATGACGGTTTGTTTCCAGGAGTGATATGGGGTTGGGTGGAGTCGATATTGAAAGCCGTCGTTTTTCGTCTGACGTAACAGGTTATACACGTTAAAACAGTGTTGCCCGGCATCTCCAAGAATATAGCCTAATGTTATGAATTGGTGAATTCGAAAGAATATGTAACTATCTGTAGTTGTGTTGCGAGAGCAACACTTTGGTTTTGTCCTCGTTTTTTTTTTTTTTTTTTTTTTTTTTCCTATGCCGCCGATTTCATTTTATTCCTGGGAAATGGGAAGGGTCTAACCTGTGCGGTTTTTACGGAAAGTGTGGACCTTAGGCCGGATTGATGAATATGACATTACATTTTGGAGAGCTCCGTAGAACTCTTGCCTGGGGCCAATAAGGATGGTTTTTGCTTGTCCTCGAGCCAGAGCCTACGGTTTGCGAAATGAAGTGGAGTTGTATAGCCTATGTCAGAGAGGACTATCTGAAGTTGTGTAGCGAACCTTTCGTTTCATCAAACCATGTTTCTGCTTTCGAGTGGAAAGCTCCGTTCTAGCATGCAAGCAGGCAGGCACCAGTTTCAACTTGAAGATGGACTAAAATCTATAAGTGTTAAATATATGCGGCAGTTACCCGGCCCCACAGCCAACATATCATCTTTGAGTGATAAATAGAAAAAAGTGACTTTTTCCCACGGGTCCGAAAGTGCTGTCATCTATTGTTTCTGTCCATGTCTGCGACGATTTCAGCTGAGTTTATCGTGTTTTTTTTTTACACTTGGGTTTGCGGTAGAGTAACGGTATAAGCTGTGCCTCTTAAACTTTAAAAGTTCTCTCATTGCTAAAGAAACTAGAGCTTATCCTTTGCTCCTTTCTAAGTCGTGACGTTAGAAAGTTGGCCTACGGCAAAAAAGTCAACTTTTGAACTAAGACAGGTAGAATTTTTTTTTCGACGGCAATCGATCGCCATTGATGAGCTGATTAAAGGATATGTCATCCATTTTTTTGGTACAAAAATTCCTTCATGAGATACACCAGTTTGAAAATTTCAAAGGGGTTGACAACTTCAGTAGTAAGGTACACTGAAACCAAAAATAGGCGATACCAGTTATGAGACATGTAGGGGACTTTTAAGCAACAGTCGACTGTTAGCTCATAATCATCTTCGGTAATGAGGGGTTTGCAGCTTTTGCTAGTTGGTGTACCAGTTATTTGTTTCCGGTGTATTCGATGGTAAGAACAATTTGGTTCCCAATAGTAAGATATGCAAGGGACTTGTAAGTAATAATCGGCTGTTATGCTACAATCATCTTCTGCGATGATGGGTTTGCAACTTTTGCTAGCTGGTGTACCCATTATTTGTTTTCGGTTAACTTAATGTATATCACGGGAGAGGGACTTGTAAGTAGGAATCGGTTCATGAGGGGCTAGGAATTTTTGCAAATGGGTGCACACTGTATTCGATTTCTATAAATCTGACGGTAAGAAAGTTTGTGTCGATGGTCTATCAATGTAACCTAGGATTAACTGTTTACACAACGGGTACAAACGAAAATGTAAAGCAATGAGGTAGTTTCATAATAATTAATAGTGTCATCTATTGTATTTTAATCCTGAAAAGTTACGGATAGCTTTCTAATGCCAACTAGATTATATAAGATATTGTTCTAAGTTTGCATCCGTCACGATGTCTACGATTGAAAAGGATAAAGTTCAACTGATTGCAAAGTTAATTTAGTCCCTTCTTCCTATATTATTTTGTTGTTGTTTTTACAACGCTGAAGAATACCTTTTGATCATATGATTAATTTTTTTAGAACATCCCGTTTAAAAAGCTTATGCTATAATCATCTTCAGCGATGAGGGGTTTGCAACTTTTGCTAGCTGGTGTATCCATTATTTGTTTCCGGTGAATTTGATGTCAATCACGGGAGAGGACTTGTAAGTAAGAATTGGTTCACGAGGGGCTAGAAATTTGTGAAAATTGGTGCACATTGTATTCGATTTCTGTAAATATGACGGTAAGAAAGTTTGTATCGATGGTCTATGGCTATAACCTAGGATTAACTGTTAACGCAACAGGTACAAACGATACAGTAATGTAAAATAATAAGGTAGTTTTGTAATAATTAATAGTTTCATCTATGGTATTTTAATCCTGAAAGGGTACGGATAGCTTTATAATATCAACTAGATTATATAAGATATTGTTCCAAGTTTTCATCCGTCACGATATCTACGATTGAAAAGGATAAAGTTCAACTGACCGCAAAGTCAATTTGCTCCCTTCTTCCGATATTGTTTTGTTGTTGGTTTTACAACGCTAAAGATCAGCTTTTGGTCACGGGAGAGGGACTTGTAAGTCAGAATCGGTTCACGAGGGGCTAGAAATTTTTGAAAATTGGTGTACATTGTATTCGATTTCTGTAAATTTGACGGTAAGAAAGTTTGTATCGATGGTCTATCCCTATAACCTAGGATTAACTGTTAACGCAACGGGTACAAACGATACGGTTATGTAAAACAATAAGGTAGTTTTGTAATAATTAATAGTGTCATCTATGGTATTTTAATCCTGAAAAGTTACGGATAGCCTCATAATATCAACTAGATTATATAAGATATTGTTCCAAGTTTTCATCCGTCACGATATCTACGATTGAAAAGGATAAAGTTCAACTGACCGCAAAGTCAATTTGCTCCTTCTTCCGATATTGTTTTGTTGTTGGTTTTACAACGCTAAAGAACAGCTTTTGATCATGTGATTATTCTTTTTAGAACATACCATTTTAAATGCTTCGATAAGTTGATAATTTCAGCACTTTACCGACAGCGAAGAAACAAAACCAAAGTGTTGCTCTCGCAACACTTTATTCGGCGAAGCCGGACAAAGTTTGCCGCAACACTTCACGTTGCCCGGGCAACGTAGGTCTAGTTATAATTATGACGAGAAATGAGAAACATGATGTTAACAATTTTTCTTTAATAATAATACTTAACTGCCGTATATCTTAACAGATAAATAAACAGGTTTCGCAGTTGTTCACAGATAAAGTCTTTGAACTTTGGCTATCGTATTCTCCTTTGACCTTTTCCGCATTTGTGACGCTCCTCTTTGGTCGCGTTGGCATCTGCTTCCTAGATCCCTGTAACTTCGGTAGTAGCCTGTCTTCTCATTTCCTTTGTACTCTTGTTCGTCGCCACCCTCGGTCTTCTTCTGTATTTCTTCAGCACCGATATATCGGTTCTACATTGTTCTCTTCCGCAACGTTTAGGTATGGTAATTCGGTTTGCTCCTGTCTTGCTCGAGCTCGTATGTCGAACTGTTTCCATAGGACAGAAAAGAAGACCCTGCTGTGGCCTATATCTACATACGATGACTTGTCTTGTCAAGTTCTTGTTTCGCAAACACCGTTTTATTTACCGGTCTTGTGCAGCAACTGCCATTTTATTTGTGACAAGGCGTTACAACTATCTCTTCTTGTCAGACAAAAAGATCATGTTTCGTGACTGCCCTTTGTTCTTCTCAGCGGTCTTGTCACCAGAGCTGCTCCAGCAAATCGAGTCCGAGACAAGTCCGAGTCCTTGAAGAAGGCGTCTCGAGACGACTCCAGAGTCCGATCCATAGCTCTGTCGTACGAACAGCTGCTTTGTTCTTCTCAGCGGTCTTGTCACCAGAGCTGCTCCAGCAAATACGAGTCCGAGACAAGTCCGAGTCCTTGAAGAAGGCGTCTCGAGACGACTCCAGAGTCCGATCCATAGCTCTGTCGTACGAACAGCTGCTTCGTACTTTACGAACAGCTGCTTTGTTCTTCTCAGCGGTCTTGTCACCAGAGCTGCTCCAGCAAATACGAGTCCGAGACAAGTCAGAGTCCTTGAAAAAGGCCTCTCGGGACGAATCCAGAGTCCCAGTCCACATCTCTCGGACGGACAGGTACTTTAATAACGAGTCCGAGTCCTTGAAAAAGTCGTCTCGAGACGGGTCCAGAGTCCGAGTCCAGCAGCTCTGCTTGTCACAGATGACTGTGAAGGACTGTCAACTGCGTGTTCTTGCGAGGATGTTCATGAGAGTCGTTTACCTGAGAAAAGAATGTAAAGGTATCAGCATCAGCCTATTCAGGACTAACGGGCGGTTCTTATTTCCGATTCTCTACCGTCAGCCAGGAAGTGCAATACGCGGTTGGGCCCTAGCCATCCTGGTGCTTTCGGACACACTTCCTGTTGATCACTTTCCCCAGATCTCCTAGTATACATTTGCAGCTGGGTAGACTTTGGCTTGTCTTAAAGTTTACGCCACAAACCTCCATCACAAACCAAACGATAGGCTCCACCGAGACTCGAACTAGCGACCCTTCGCTCCCGAGTTCACTGTGCTAACTGTTCGGCCAGGACGGACAAGTGGCGGACATTTAACTGACAAGGCTTAAAGAAAACGGCATTTGGCTATGGCAAGTGCGAAAAGTGAGACAAGTTAGAATCAAATGAAATGCGGCTTATATTTTCGGTCTGACTTCCGCAGGTTAAAGTCCGTATCGGAACCTAGCCTTACTAGTCCAAATCCAATCTCTAGCCTCGCTTGATTCAAACCTACCGTCTATCCTTGGTCAACATCCACGACCCGGGGGGTTACCCACTCCTCGGTTTTGGTTTACGTTCTTCACCGGCACCGACCTGGCACCCACCGAAATCATCCGTGCCGGCGATTAATTAGGCGATTCATCTTCGATTCTTCTAAATATGCGTATTTAATACTTTAACAACGTCCACCCTTTGCCAGCATCGGACACTTGCTATACATCAAAGTCGCGAGTGGGCAAATGTTTTTAGTGGAGTGTTACTTGGAACATTTCCGGATCCGGATCCCCCCCCCCCTCGGTTCAGGGGCAAATGGGCCCAGATTTCCCAGTGAATAATGTTCATAAGTTGACTAGACCTGGACATAGGACGATGAAATTCATTGTACTTGTAGATCCTAGGACTGGGAAATTGCTTTTAAAGTTGCACCTCCCCCACCCACCCCGTGCATGGGCAACTGGCCCCAGATTGCCCAGGAGTAAAGTTCGTTACCCGTGACAGAAATCAACAGGCATCAAGTTGAAACTGAGCATTGGGGGTCACTTTTTCCTTTTTTCGGGTCCGAGACCCGACCCCCACTTGGTTCAGGGACAATTGGGCCCAGGTTGCCCATTTTTTAATGTTTTTAACTTGACAGTAACTGGTGATAAGGTTATGAAGTTCCTTTGTGCTTTGGATCATAGTTGTTGGGGATATATATGTGGAGTTGAACCACCCAGAAGCCCCCCCCCCCCCCCCGTTTATGGGCAAGTGAGCCCAATTTGACCAGTGACCGGAGTAAAACTTTAAGCTGGTATAGTCGCGGATATTTAGGTCTAGATATGCTATTTGATGGGTCCCATACTCATCTCGACCCCCCACCCACGCTCCCGCCGCCCATGGCTAACTGGACCCACATTTCCCATGAGTTACGTCCTTCTATGAAATATCTCGAGTCAAACTTTTCTATACCTGTGGATATGTATGTGTAGATGCGAATTTTGGTGTAACAGCAAACAAATAAGACCACACGGCGTACCTCTGTCTCTGGCAGACAGCTGGGTTGCAAGCAGATTCAAAACATAAATTATTGAAAATACGGAAAGAGTAATAAATTATCCATCCTCTCAATGAAAAATGTGTGGGGGTTCTTGTTGAAAGATACAACTACATCCATTAAGTTGTATGCTTTGATATATAGTAGTAGAGAATACTTTCATTCAACATTGCTTACGACTAGGATAACCTTAAAGGCTAACTGAATACGGCTAAGCTACGACAGTTTTATTCACTTCACTTGTTCACTTAAATAGCCTTGAAGATCCAATGAAGATGCGTTAGTTAGTTGCTCAGCTACTCATATAATCGATTTGTCGATTCATCTGCATCAGTAAACGATTGCCGAAAAAGTTTTTTTTTTGTTGGGTCACACGCAATAGCGGGCTTTCTTGAGATGACCATACAGTCTGGAATTGAGCATTTTCCGAGCTATAGTTTTATTGAAATTGAAATTCTCGACTTCGGGGTGAACTTGTCTTGTCGGGACAGGCAGCACTGCATATTCTTGACAAACCTACTGGATCATAGAATGAAAAAATAAAAATAATCCCCTAGTAGTCTGAAAATGGTCCAGTATATTCAGATCCAAGATGTAAAGATAAGCCGGCTTTCAGTTAACTTTTCAATTCAATTCAATACAATTCAGTTCAATTCATTTTAATTTCAACATCCTTAAACAAAACAACAAACAGAACGCTCCCAAGAAGGGCACAACCGTGTCCTGTGCGGGAGTGCACAACTTTTAATCACCTATTACATATTATGACACACATTTCTCGTCTTAACCTTATCATTTCTTTTTCTTTACCCTCACCCCTCTCCTACCCAACCCAACCCTCATTAAGCAATAGCATCCAGTCTTGATATGACAAGTTGAAATTTCATACAACTAATGGTAGGCTACAGGCGATCATCCATTCCACCCTTTGTCAACAGGATGAAACATTTATTCAAACAATGTTTACAACGGATACGTCAGCTCTGATTTTTCATCAGCGATATTTCGGCCCTTCTTGGCAAGGGTCCTCGTCAGGCTGTCAATCTTCTTACTCAACTTCGGGGAAGGAAACAAACCTGTAATCTGATTACAGGTGACACTTCGGGGAAGGAAACAAACCTGTAATCTGATTACAGGTTTGTTCCCTTCCCCGAAGTTGAGTAAGAAGATTGACAGCCTGACGAGGACCCTTGCCAAGAAGGGCCGAAATATCGCTGATGAAAAATCAGAGCTGACGTATCCGTTGTAAACATTGTTTGAATAAATGTTTCAAAGTCAGCTTGGGCTCAAAGAATATTTAGGATGAAACACCTAGTTTCATTTTGAAAGGATTACCTGTTTTCGCTTCGCAATCCTTTTAGGTCATTTCATTCTGAAACGAAACACGTCTCAGATTAAATCTCACATGGGTCTTCTTCCACTGGGGAGTGGTCTTTTTAGGAAAGCACGTCTGGAAAGAATGACGAATTTACAGGAATTTATGGCATTGGTCAGCATGTTTTCTAACAGCTTTCTAGCATCTTTACTGAGACATTATAGATTTTTTTCAGCTACTTCCGTAGCAGTTTGGGAAAGCATCAATAGGAAGAAATTGAGGGGTTCTTTTGGGATCAAAAGGTGCCATTAAATGGTGTAGCCCGATCTTGAGGGTAATGTTAGAGATTCCCTTCTACTCGCGGGGGTGATGAACAACCTTATGATTGCCTGATCGTATTATCGGTCGAGGGTATCTTATTGATAGTTGTTCTTGTTATGTGAAAGTTTGAGTCATGTTAGAAATTTTGGAGTGAATGGAAGAGGAGGTATTATCGGTCGAGGGTATCTTATTGAAAGTTGTTCTTGTTTATGTGAAAGTTTGAGTAATCTTTGGAGTGAATGGAAGAGGAGCGAATTAAGAATGGTTGTACAGGGTCATAAGGAAAAGTTATTTTGGAAGTATAAAACAGTAGGTGAGATTCCTCAGGGTAACAACGGCCTATATGGATAGGTGCTGATAGGGGGTAGTTCGTTTGGGTTTACTGTTTACTTACTTCCCATGTCCATTGGCTCTTAGAGGGTAATAAAATCTTATTTCATCTTTCCTTCTTGCCCGAGTGCAGCTAGGCTACGTGTTTCTTTGTTTTGTCCGAGACACACTCAACAGATGCAACTGAAAAAACGTGGTATTTATTTATATTTATTTACTTAACTAATCGCCTCACGCACAAAACGAAAAAAATAAATAGCAAAAAAAAAAAATGGAGCTTATAATTTAACCTAAAGCGGCTGAGATAGGACAATCCAGTTACCCATTACTTATTCACGTTAGAAGCTTGCAGACCCGATGAAAACGCGTTACTTCGTTTTTCCGCTAGTTACGAATTATCAACTTTAATATAGTGAAAAATTCCTGTCAGATTTGTGGTACATCTGTGCGCTTCTACCTGTGTTGTATGCTCGACGAAAAAGATTTATGAAAAATAGGTGTCAAGGCAGTGAGCTACCTTCCAAGACCTGATCCTTGGCCATTTCAGAGCCGCGTTGTATTGAAATTCAAATTTTCCGCGTTGTTAAAATGGCCGTAGATACTCTGAACGTCATGCTAGAGCAAATAGTGAAAAATAAAAATAAACACTTAAAACAGTCAAAATAATGCAGGGTAGTCAGTTAAAAGATACACAAATAAGTTGGCTTTTCAGTTAAACTTTAACGTCAGAATTGTTGTGTGTAAATCTTGCCCGACCATGTCAGCAACAGAGGAAGGGACAGAACGAAAAAGCGCCACTGAGATCACCCAAGGAGCGAATTGTCAGCAACAAGCTTGTGCGTACATACAGTCGTTTTGAACTCGAAAAAATAATAAATCACTCAAGAAACGTTGTTGAATCCCGTAAAATCCTGAGGTCGCGTTCATGAGAGGTTCTCCGAGCGTTAAAACTAGGTCACAACATATCAGCAGTTCTCATCCCACTCAGATTCTTACTTCTTTTAACAGTCACTTTCTCAATCCTTCAGCCTTCTATAATCATAACTCACTCAATTATCGCTAACTCTTTTGACAGTCACTAGCACACCTCTTCGCATCACCTTCTAAACCACTCGATAAAATAATAATACCGTTATTTCGCCTATAAAATTCCTATTGCATTCTTATATTTTATCACAAAAGAAGTCATCGGAGTATCATGGGAGTATTTTGTCACACCACTGTTGGTGGAATACCTGGATTTCTCGAGAGATTTGTGGCATTTCCTATTTTGACTCTCTGGTTAAACCAATCTTCAGCTATTTGTTCGAATTGTACCATTCTGCATCGTGGCTCACCAATCAAGCCGGGACAAGACTTAGACATCAGGTGTACCTGTTTTGCATAATGGCCGATTTTGAGAACAAAGAGACTAAAAAAATGAAATAAGAAATTCAAAATATTTGTAAGGATTTATTGTTTAATCGTTGATGCATAAAACTCGCAAATTTGCTATTGTCGTTATTAAACCACAAATCGCGTAAGATACGATTTATATTCCAATATTCTAACATACGTAACGTGCGAAACTCTGTTGGGCTTATCAAACATTAATACAAGTCTATTACAAGTCCGTCGTGGCTGTTTTCAACCTCGCTCCTGCCTTGGTTTTGATGAGAAATAGGACTACGGAATAACTTGCATGGCCGTTATTTCTTGCCAACGACCTCTTCAGGTAGCAATAAACCGGATACTGATCAGTCTCGAGAAGAGCCAAGCCCGGCCAATGCAGTAGTCAACGTAGTGCCGTTGGTATGTTAAAAGTGACATGAGAAATTTGAAATTCCGGAAATGAAATCAGACGGAACAAATGGTGACGTAGAGAGAAGCAGTATTATAGGTAACACGGGTCCTTTAACAGATGTTTGTTAAACAATCAGCATTTTTTGTGAATTGAAAATAAAAATGCTCTTTGAGTGGGATTTGAACTCGCAGCTTTCTGCTTGATCGACCGACGCTCTAACACTGGAGTCCTAGACCTCTAAACGGAAAAATACTTTCTAGTTTTTTTGCCGCGGTATAAGTCCCTTGTGTAAGTTAAATCATCTCGTAAATGTCCGTTTTAGTACCTACCCTTTAAAGCACAACTCTTACTAGAAATGATTTTTTCAAGATAAGATGGCTCAGAAATAGTGTTTTCAAAAATACCGTTACTTTCCATGAGAAACCAGCGATTCTCTTGTTAGCGCTTGTCAAAATGTTCGAAAACTGAATGCGCCTTGGTTAACAAGACCAAAGGTTTCGATGGGATCCCAAAAATTCAATATCTGATCCAGACAACTGGGTCTTGTCTTAGCCAGATCCAGTCTTCGCCAGACTCCTTGAACATTTTTACAATTCAAATTCAGAAACAGATTAAGGCCAAATAGCGAATCGCCTGAGAAAACCAAGTTCAGATTTGGATTCAGCATGTGTCTTTACTCCTATAAGTCATATCTGTTTTGACGAAAACTTCCTGCCACTTCTGCCAATTTTCCGGTTCCTGCCGAACTCCAGAACTACTTGTCCGGCGAAAAAAGAAACCTCAAAGACGAAATCAGGGTATCTTCTTTCCCCAGTAATGAACATCTAATCAACTTCAAATAGAAATTTAGCTTATAACAAATTTTCCGATTCCAGCCGGATTCCGGTCGAACTATATGCCCGGGTAAAATATGATTGTCATACAGGGACTCAGCATCTCTTCTTACCCCTAAATCGCTTATCTAATCAACTAGAAATAAAACTTTGACTTCCAATAGATTTCCGGTTTTGGCCGGATTCCGGACGAACTACATGTCCGGGTAGAAAATTGTTTTCACATAAGGGTTCAGCATGTCTTCTTGCCCTAAATCGAACATCTAATCAACTCCAAATAAAACTTTTAATTTTGACAAACTTTCCGGTTTGGGCCGGATTCCGGTTGAAATACTTGTCCGTCGAGGAAATAGTTTTCACCATCGTCTTCAGCATGTCTTCCTACCTCTAAATCGAACATCTAATCAACTTCAAATAAAACTTTTACTTTCAACAAACTTTCCGGTTTGGGCCGGATTCCGGGCGAAATACTTGTCCGATGACAAAATAGTTTTCACCATCGTCTTCAGCATGTCTTTCTACTCCATAATCGACTATCACATTAGCTGTTTCAAAATATTTTGTTTGTCCCTTAATTTGAATCCCCTCCCCCACCCCTAAATGTAGAGCTACAAAGCCCATCTACGAACTTGACTGGTCCGACGACCCAACGAACCCTCACACCAAGTTTCATCAAAATATCTCATTCCCTTCGAGAGTTATCGTGCTTACAGACGGACGGACGGACGGACGGACAGACGGACAACTTTTGCCATGTCATAGGTATCCCTCCACTTACGTTTTGGGATCCCAAAAAGTGGGAAATCCAACAAAACAAGATAAGTCCGAAACAGAAAGTGGTCTACCATGTTTTCCGAAATGAAATATAATACTTTGAAGCTTCGCATGTCCTTACTTGTAAAAGAGTTGTTTGACAGACCTTCAAGCTTCAAGGGTTAGCGTTGTGTGACTTTCAAAACTAGGCTAGGCCCAAATAGCACTAAAAAGTCGTAGGTAAAAACGGAACAATGGCGAAAGGCGGGGATTTCAAAATCTCATAATCCCCTAATGGATACTATGAAAGAAAGAATAAGCAAGAGGGGTCCTTTAAAGCAGAATGTTCTGAAACATATTTTTCAGGAATCATTCCTTCTTTTTCCAAGTTCGGAATTGTCCTACCTTTTCTTGTGCTCGCAGTTATCCTTCGTTTTCTATAATAGCAAGTATCCTATCTTTTCCTATACTTTTTTCTCCTTGCTCGCAATTATCCCGCTGTGTTTCTCTAGCATTGTTTTCCTCGTGACGTCAGCAGGCGAATTTTTTACTTGACTTCTCCACTGCTTCTCCAGCTACAGGAGTAAATATTAAAAAGGGATCGCTTGGTTTTGTGTTGCTTTTATCGCAAAAAAAAACGAAAGAACAAAAACATATGCTACCTGACAGTGTCAGCGGGATTTATTAACCTCGTCTCCAGCACGAGGATTTTCTTAAGGCGGGCAAGAAAAGTAAAAGCATGGTCCGAGGAAGAAAGGTACTAAAAGCTTATTAATTTTGTATGAGGCATAGTCTTAGTTCCATTTTTTATGCGGGGCTACTCTGTACGTTATTGAAAAGCTGTGCGAACCATACTTAATTCGGGATAGTATCGTGCATGCACACTGACACATGCTTTGCTTTAAAGTTTAACCGAAAAGGGATGGGATAGGACATTCTTGTCACCCATCGCTTATTCACTTAAATTGGCTTGAAGAGCCGCTGACAATGCGTTACTTCGTTGTTTCGCTATTCACGATAAGCGATTCTGAAATAGTGGAATTTCCGTGTTATTTCTGATACCTCTATGCGCTTGTATTTTTGTCATAAGCCTTAGGAGAAAGATTTACGATTTTTTTTTTTTTTTTCAGGTACTAATTAATCTTCACCAATCTCACCACTGCCCACTGAAAAGCCGCGTTCATGTTGAGATTAAAATTTCCCACTTCATAGTAGAATTTACGTTGTGGGACGGCCGCAGATATTTTGAACGTCATAACTAGAGCAGATAGTGGAAAATAAAAAATTCCTTTGCAGAATCCAGGTAATTCATTGTATTCAGTTAAATGACACAAAAATAAGCTGGCTTTTCATTTATACTTTAACTCCACCTCGTTAATCAGTTTTAGAAAAAACATAGGTGTGTATTTACACTCGATAACAGTGTCAAAATATATACATAAAGCAGTACTTAACTTTTACATTTCCTCAGCACCGACCTTCCTCAGCTCTGACACAACTTTTTCTCAGGCCTTTGTCTCGAACCCGACATGATTGAAATTAGTCAATGTCTGGAATTTGAATATTCGCTGGCTGATCAAATGGACGAACCAAGGTGTAGCTAGCTCCTTGGTTGGACCTTGGTTACACGTTACTCTAGCGTCAAAGGTCCCTTCAGACTGAAGAGCAAAACTCATGTTACGTTTCCGTAATCCCTAATGTTACTGTCGCGTCTTTCAGAACTCGAGCGGAAACGTAGAGACTGGCGTAAGCGTAGAATTGCCCTAATTTCATGTTTCTTTTCAGTTCTTCTTCGCTTTTTATCAAATATGCAACTTATTCAGACCTGGCGAAACGCTACAAATTAACAGTTACAATTACACCAACAAGTATCATTCAGACGATTTATGAAATCAATTCTTAGTAGAGTGTTCATTAACAGACAATCCAGTATTACAGCCACTCTTGCTGGTTGTCGGTTTTCAGCATTTTTGTTTAGTTCATAACGCATGAACCATAACATCTATCAAGTTGAGATTGGTTGACCTCCTTGTTTTGGGGTCTAGATATGCCTTTTAGGATGCCCCCACACCGTTCGGTTCAGGGCAAATGAGAAATCCAAACTATTCAAATTGACTAGGAGATTATGTTATGTATTACTGTGTAGGATACTTGCATTTCACTGCATTTTTGTTAAACATTTTCTGTTATTTTTCGGAACAAAGAATTCTCGGAAAAATAAAGAGAATTGAAATTGACCCTCAGGTCGCCAAGTTCGTAACTTCACCATTGCGGGGGTGTCTTTCCGAGTTGCTCCTCCCCAACTCAGCTGGCTCATGAGCAACTGGTCCATTATACTCTATATCAGTGGTTCCCAACCTTTTCCGTACCGCGTACCCCTAATCAAAGGTTCGAAAACTTTGCGTACCCCCTTTTTCAGACCGTGAAAAGACGATTTTTATTATCATAAATGATAAAGCATACGTGTAATTGAGACTGCTTTGTAGCCAAAATTTTGTCAAATCTCGGCTCGATGTCATTAATTGCAATATTTATTTTTTACAGTCAGCTTTTCATCAAGCTGCATCGCAAATATTTTTGTCAGCTTGATTCGCAACCTGAATGAGAAGATTACTTGCAATGTCTTCGATTGTTTTTAAACAAAATTGTTTGACACAGGAACAGATTTTACTCCAATGGGCTAGCATGTTTTGGAATCAACATTACTTCTTCTTTTTTTTTTTGTTCATGCAAGGGCTTCATTAAACATCTAACCATCTATCATTATTTTATTGACTTTCACTATGGCTTATAACCAGAGGTGTCACGCAGGGGCCGGCAACACCCCTCCCCCTGAAAGTGATCGGCGCGAAGCGCCGCTATTTTTCGTAACAAATTTTTTTTTTTTTAAACAATCGTTAAAAAGACCAGCCAGTCAGTAAAAATACCTTGCCCCCCCAAAAAAAACATTTTAGCTGTGATGCCTCTGCTGCTAATATTAGGCTTTTGGCAGCAAAAATGAGCGAGGCGAGATTTTGAAGCTAAAGACTAAAACGATTTTGGTACCTTCGCGTACCACTTGCAAGGGTCTCGCGTACCCCCTAGGGTACGCGTACCACCGGTTGGGAACCACTGCTCTATATGACTAAGTCCAAAACACGCCAGCGCATCCTCAGAAAGAAGGAGTAAGCGTGTCCGTATGACTCAAACTCAACGACTCAATTCCTGTGTCAATCAATTACCGCGATCTTTGGCAGCAGCTGTGCCATCACTTCGGCTTTTCTTCCGCTAGGTAACCGGAGATTTTGATCGGCAAGGAGAGATGATCATCAGGAGTATTGCCCCGTGAGCTAAACTCGCCACATGTTATCGGTTGAGAGGTACAGCGACGAAAGTGTCAAGGGATCTGAAGCTGCTTTTGGACGTTCTGACGTCCTCGTCCCAAACAACGACTGAACTGCATTGTTGCCACTCGACCGGCACCGATTGGCGGTGCCGGCCTCGTCAAAAAGCGGCATATCCGCGGTATCCTCCACAGAAATGCGGTAAAATTCGGAGCATGCCCAATATTCTGAAAAGAGTCTAATTTTTCTATTTTGGATACAGAAACGGTCAAAAACTTATGTGGTGAACAGAGGCGTTACTAATCAAAATGTTTGGTTGGCGGGGCAAGGTATTTAGCCACTGGCTCGTCATTGTTACCGACATTTTTTTTTGTTTAAAGAAAAGTGGCTTTGTTCTAACAAAACGTCTTTTCGACGAAAAATCGACTGATATTCAGAAAATCCGACTGTTTTTAAGAAAAATCTATTATGTTAACGAAAAAACGACTGTTTTTACGGTAAATCGGAGGCTTCACGCCGAGTCGCTTATTTTTTACCGACTGTCCTCCAACATTCGAGGGGGGGGGGGTCCCATAGACGGTACCTGCGCTTTTTTTTAGTCTATGCTTCGGACGTAGAATAGAATAGAATTTTATTTTTCAAAAGTAGCTGTCACAGGTTACCGCCGAATTTGATCTTTTCGTCATATAAAATGAGGAATAACATAATACTTTAGCATTTATCGGATAAGTTTAGAATAACAGCCATATCCTTTTGAAAGCGAATATGGTATGGCTGGCTCTGGCCTTTTGCTAAGGAGTGGTTATCACCTGATGACATACCTCCCCACCGAACTTCGTATACTGACACATCGTATCCACCAATATGTTATTATTTTGATTTCCACTTGGGAATTAGAATTCAAGCAGCAACTATTTAGCTCTATACCATCCCACAGTTTGCTAGATTATAACCCAAAGCACTTTCATACTGACCACCCCTTCCGCACATTTGTACCACTCCATTATATCCAATAAAAAGGAACAATTTATAATTTTCACTTGTGGATTAAAGCTTACACCGATGTCTGCAGAAAAAATGTATCCCCCATAGCCGGTATGAGCAAAGCCTCTCTTGGTTTCTGGTGTCCTACATGCAAATCTAGGGTTAATTGCTTTTTTTGACGTAAGTTAATAGGCAATCAGCCCCCCCCCCCCACGAGATAAACACAACCATATACAGCAGAAAAGCCGCCTACCCCCTAGGATAGGTCAGGTACTTTTGGGTGGCCCACATGTAGTAGATATAGTTATCTAATAAACTCTCTCTGACCTGATGGAGTATACGTAAATATAGTTTCCATCAATATATCCTGTCACGTAGTAGCCAGTCCCTTATTGTTAACTATAAAACAAAAAC
This sequence comes from Branchinecta lynchi, assembly GCA_023053575.1. Classification (NCBI taxonomy): domain Eukaryota; kingdom Metazoa; phylum Arthropoda; class Branchiopoda; order Anostraca; family Branchinectidae; genus Branchinecta; species Branchinecta lynchi. The sequence continues at coordinate 16,540,898 of JAKZAP010000003.1, forward strand.
TATTTAGTGGAAATGGACTATCTGGGCTGACAGATATCATCAGAAGATTTCAGAAAGAGAATCTCAAACCAGCGATCTCCACCCAGTGTCGAGAACAATGGTGTCCCACGGGACAAGCTGCCGACTAGGGTCAATAATTAAGGTGAATATTTGACTTCCGTGAATCAACACGGCTTTGAAATTCCTGCTGTTCTTGCCAGACTAAAGACAAGCAACTTCAGCTGGACAAACTAAGTACGGGAAGGAAAGTGGTATAAAAAGCCATTTCGCGGCATAATTGCGGTATGCCGCATAATAAAAATTTTACGCGGCATTTCTCTCAGAATCGCGGCATTATTTCGCGGCATAAGTGGCAACACTGGACTGAAGTTCTGACAAGGAAAAAGGAAAAATTATTGTGCTGATTACGAATCGGCAGAGTCCCAAGGCCTCATCCCTTCGTGGGCTACTGTGGCCGAGCTTCCTAAACTGGTGAATATATCTCAAGATACCGAAGCAGCTGTGGAAAAGTTTTAATGGTCAAGTTAACTAGCTTGACATGTATCTATGAATGGGGTTTCGATTTATTGTGATGTTCGACAATTGTGTGGCTGAATGGTATGAGTGTTAGTGTTTTGGAAAATAAGAGGAATGGTAGAACGATTGATAGTTCGGCCATCGATGATTGAACCTGTATGGCATTCGCAATGCGATGTCTTCGATAGCTGAATGTGATTCGTACTTCATGTCTGAGCGCTTGAGCTCTTCCATGCTTGTCTTCTTCTCTTCTCACATTTGTTGCGTTTTTATCTGAATTCTCCTCGTGATTCTCCTCCGATTTCTCCTATTTCGCGTTTTTGGGCTATTCAGATGAAGTGAATTCTCCTTCTCTTGTGTTTTTGTCAGATTCGAGAAGGGGAAATCCTCGCGGTTCTGCAGAATCGAGAAGTTGCTCCGATGGTGAATTCTCGATTCTCCTCTCTCCGTTCTCCTCTCTGATTGGTCAACAGAGTGCGAGTGTTAAATACGCTTAAACACGTATACCGGTTTGTGGACGAGCTGCCAAATTAGTGTTTTGTCAAATCGACAATGGAGAAGTCAGTGGAGCAAAAACGGTAATTTGTACGAGAATTGAGAACTCTGTAGCGAGAATTCGGATCGAAGAATCTGGATAAAAAACGCAACTATTGACTTTAAGTTAAATTTCAAGTTAACATTTCCCAAGTTGAACGAACTTCAACCCTGAATTTATGCAATTTCTTACGTCAGGGAGAGCCACGTTTGTTTTTACGACATTGTAACGGTGAGTCGACCAAGTGTCTCCGGCTTGACCCTATATTTATTATGATTTTTATACAGAAGTGTAATTAAAACCTTGAACCTTGAAGAGCCTCTGGGTGAACAGAGTCGGTAAGAGATTTTGCAGTCTGAAGGGACATAAAGTCAGGCTGACGAGATTACCGGTTAGAAATACAGGTTGCGCAAGTTTTTCCGTAATTCTTATCAAAATCAAGGGGGCTAGCGCGAGGCTGAAAACAGCTGAGACGAGTGTAGCCTCTCAGAAACCAAACAGAGTTTCGAAGAAGTCACTTATGTTCCTATATTGGAACATAAACTAAATCTACAGCGTCTTTTATTGTTATTATTATTATTTGTTTGAGATGAAGAGTGAATGCATGTACAGATTATACACAAAAACACATCATTCAGTTCGCAAATTGCATGAATATAATGGAACTGACCGACCAACCCCACAAACATATTAGCCCTACTAAATCTGCAGCATGTCAGGACTCTTTTTTTTTCAACAGAAAAGTTCTCGTGACATTTAATTTTGACTTACTTGCTGAGTTGACCCTCAGTCATTGTTCACTTAGCAAAGAAACTGCGATGGGAATCGGCAGTATATCAAAATGACCGCGACAACGTAATGGTCATCCTCAGCTTCAATCAAAGCCAAGTGTTGCCGACAGTTAGCCTGCCACCCTTCCACCACTTCCAGACCGCTTAGGACAGATATTAGAAAAATTTATTACGGACTGTCGGGCAAAAATGGCTTTTTCTAAGAATTATGATCTATAAGTCGATTCGAGTCGATCTTGGCTCTTCCTTACCAACTTGTTTTTGTGATCCTAAAACTTAATTGGAGGGATACCTATGACATCGCAAAAGTTGTCCGTCTGTCTGTCTGTCTGTGAGCCCGATAACTCTTGATCTAGGATTACAGTATAAATGACAAACTGCAAAATTTGTACTAAATTACTAGGAATTGGATCATCCGAAAATAAAGATAAAATAAACTTTAGGCAAACTTGAACAAAGCTTGCTTAGAAGACTAAAAGAAGAAACTAATGTTCTGGATTGATCCTTTCCTGTTACTAGTTTTGCCCAAAATCGGTCTACTTAAAGTACAAATGAAAGGTTATGACTTCTTCTTATCCAGTGTTGGGCAGTACTCCAAGTGCTTGTATTTCAAGTACAGGAGCTTGTTTTACTTAAGTACAATTTGTAGAGGATGCTTGATAGTTTGTTGAAATAACTAAGTACTTTGTTGTATTCGTTGTCAGGTTCTTAATTGGTACTCAAGTACAAAATTTGGAAGTACTTGATTATTTATTATTCGAGTGCAAATTTGATTTACTTGTCCCAACACTGTTCCTATCGCACTTGGCAAGAGCTGGCAAATTTTTGTTGCTTTTACAAGTAAGATTATCTCGTAAGGCTAACGGAGTTGTATCCGTAGACTATAGCCTAACCACCCTTCATCCCGAAACTGGACGAAGTCAGTTTTCTTTACCGTATCCGGACGATGTTTGCGTAACGTCTGCTTTCTAATATACAGACTGAATGCAGCAATTGATTGGCAAAATGTGTAAAGTAAAATACATTTCTTTTAAACAAGAATCATATATTTTTAATTATTGAAAGCAAAACAAATAATCTTAACCAGAAATTTAAATATTATAAAATCAGCGGCGACAGGCCGAAATAAACAAAGAAGTTTATAGCTTACCAAAGAAAATTCTTGTGAGTTTAGTATAAATTAGAAACTGCTATTTCTCAGCATGGCAGCTTTAACAATGCTTGAAAGTAGCGGAAAATGAACTAATAAATTCAAGTAATCGTATGTACGATTTTTCACTAAATGAAATTAAAGGCAAAAGACAAAACTTTTATTGCCTGAAGTTACACATTTTGACTGCATTTTATAACGATACATTGAAGGTATTCTAGCAACTAGTGGTAATAAAATATGTTATTAGCGAACAATATTTGATCATAGAGATATCTTTTAGCGCAAGAGTTTTAGAATATTTTGGAACCGTCTTTCCAAAAAAACGCGTGCTAAGGAACTTTCAGTCCTTAGATTTCAGGAAAACAATGCATCTTTGATTCTCAGCTTATTGGAGCTAGACACCCCTTGTAAAGATCATTGGCTTTACCCTTGTAAATGAAAGTTATTGACACAACACCCTATTTTGAAATCAGGGTTAACGTGTTACATATCTCTGTCAGATCGACTGATTGATTGTGTCTCCTGTCATAGAAGATCAGATAGGGACAGAGAACTTTCACAACTGTAATAACAATTTGTGATAACAACACAAAATTTGTTTGTTAAAATGGGCTGTAAGCTGGGCAAAGAATGCATTACGTTTGGAATTATTTTAACATTGCGATGTTTTTCTTAAGGCACTAAATAGCAAGGAAAATAGTATAAAATTGATAAAATCAAATAATCTCAGTTTGTTCTCTTCGAGAAACAAGATGAATCGAAATGTGATCTTTTTATAAAGTCGCGAGAATATACTAGAAGAACGAATGGCTTCGTGCTTGCCGTGTTTTTCAAAATCGTGCAAGTTAGTAAGAAAACCTAAGTTTTTACTTATCTTAAATATTGCACTGAAAATCTGCTGCAAAGTCATCCAAGATTCCAAATCGCTGTTTCCTTTCGAACTCGTTTCTGACCAATAATCGCACAGCATGTTCCGAGAAGATCTAAGACAGAGCTCCGAACCTGGAAAATACTCGAACGACAAGATTTAGCAATCTGATACTTGCATAAGTACAGAACACATTCGAGATTTTCCAAAGAAAGTATAAGTTTCACTAAGACTTTAAAATAAATTTTAGCTACGACAGTAAATTCAAGAGATAAACATACTCTACAAAAGTAAATTTAAGAGGTAAAATACTAAAAAATAGAACAAATTTTACGCCTTGCAAGCTCGATGGAATTTCGGGAAGTCACTCCTAGATCTGAAGTTGAATCTAGGTTGTAAAAAGGCGAACTTCAATAGACTTCTTCCATAAAAGAAAGTAAAGATGAACTTACTTTGCTAAGGCGGAGACCAAATCAGACAGGCAGTGACATTATACGGACATCTTCTCATGATTTCTGTTTGCAGACAAAAATAAAATTTTTAATTGTTTAATTACTTCCTCTAGCCGGAGTAGAAAAATTACTAATGGAAAGGTTCCGAGTAATCATTAATTTTACTTGACCAAAATCGTCTGTCCTTCGTATCTTCTTTTCTTCGGGAATCGATGGACGGACGGTTGGACAGACGTGGATTTTGATGATGCTCAGCACACCTCTACCCACATTTTCTAACACCACATATTAAGCCATACCTAGGTATTTCAAATGGCTTTCTTGAAATCATCAAGTTCGTAAGTTCGGCAAAACCAGTCACTAATAAACAGTTTACTCGCCCTTATCCTAGGCGGACACATATCTATGTGGCACGTATGGCACAGCTTCTTGCATAAATCTCAACTGAACTGGTTTTGAGCCAAAGTCATAGCAAAATGTGAAATGTGAGGTGATATTGTCAATAACTGAATGAGGTGTCTGAGACTTATTGTGAGTTGCAACCGACGCGCTGAATTTGTGTTGGCGGCTAGCAGTATTCTCACTAAAGAAGCAGATGGTTGGGCACTGTTGTTGGTTGCCGTCTTCGCAGATGTAGACGGACATACGCAAAAATAAATGCAAACCCCAAGCCATTTACTCGGATAAGTTTAAGTTTAACATTTTAGCTCCGGTTAGGAATTTGAGTTTTAGGCAAACAGAAAATCAATGAGAAAAATAAAAGACTTACGTTTTTCTTCGACCGTACCGCTCTGCTGTTACTATGTCACTATAAAAGTTACCACTTGTGACACCATAGTCAAAGTGGTTCACTTCTGACGCCATTGTCAAGTTGGGTGAGTGGTAAGGCAAGACGTGGAGTGGTAAGACTGTCAATGCAGATGAGACGGTGGTACGAAAGAATAAATATTGTAATCAGCACAGTAAGTATAAAGATGTTGAGTCTACGCGAGTCTGATCTAGCCTGAAGTGAAGATGTCTCCGGCTTGTATATATATGTGTCAGGCTCTGTAGGACAAGGCTGTAGGCACGTACTCCTCGCGTGAGCCTGTGTCCTACATCTCTGAAGTTAGTCAACCCTGACAGGAAGAACCTTTCGGTCGAGTTCGTAGATGGGCTCTGTAGCCCTATATTTAATGGTGGGAGAGGGGTTTCAAATTAAGGGAGAACACAAATATTTTTTATAAGCTATTGAAATAGTTGATCTAGTGGTAAGGAAATATGCTGAATCCTAATATGAAAGTTATTGTCTCGCCGGACAAGTAGTTCACCTGGAATCTGGCGATAACTGGACACAAAATGCGTCGACCAATTTCGGCTATAGCAGTCCCTACCCCTTTATTCTCAAACCAGTATAGCTCTGCGCATGGATGACGACATTCATTTGTTTATTGTATGGACGTCTGAGAGATCTAGTGTAATCGAAGGTTGAAGGGGTTGATACATAATGGGAAATATGTTGTTCAAGCGAGAATGTTGTTCAATGAGGATTCACTGGTAAAGTACAGGTCAAGTTCGTCGATGGGTCCTTCCTTTAGTCCTATCTTTATATTTTTGAATTTACGGTAAAACAGGTATGTTTTTATAAGCGAATAAGATAGTCATTGAGGGCTAAGGACGTCCACTGAATCCATATCTGAACTTAGTTTTCTTGCTGGACAAATGGTTCATCACGAATTCGGCTGGAACTGGAAATTTTGTTGAAGCTCAAAGTTGTTCCTAGAATTGATTAGAGATTCGGTATCGGGGCAAGGACACATGCAGAATACATTTTTGAATTTTCTTCAAGGAATCTGACGAAGACCGATTGTCGAAGACATGGCCCAGTTATTTGAATCAAATGTTAGATCTTTGGGATCCCATCGAAACCTTTGATCTTGTTCCAGTTACACACTTTAAAGCCCTTCCATTCTGCTGGATATTATTAGAAAATGTTTATAGGTTGACTGGTTAGAGTGCCATTTTTCTATGGATTATGGCATAGAAAGTTTAGTGGGACTCTTCTTTACCCAAGCTTTTTCCAGTTTCACCCTGCCATACGAATCAGTCCCACCGGTTGCGTGACTTTGTATCTTACAAGTTCTTGGTTCTTCCAGAGGCACTTACGCCAGTGTTGCCACTGGTGGCAGAAGTCTGCAATTTTTTGCAGGTTTTCGACTACTTCGACAAAGCAAGCCAGAGTTCTGTTACGGATGAGACTGTAAAATTCAGATTTAATTTCTCTTCATAGTAGAGTGAACCGGGGTAATTCCGGATGTCTGCTAATTCTGGATATCGCATATGTCTCAGTAATCACTTCTTCAAAAACTTAAAAAAAGAGCAAAATATAGTGCCATCTATGCCCTTCGTCGATTCACAAAGCGGACTGTCACCGCCCTCGTTTAGGGAAAGCCACCCTGTCATCTAGTGGACCTGGAAGGAAAAACATCGCTTACAAAATTTAGATATGTTCACTTTTTGCCATTCAAGTTTTAAAAGATTTGTTGGATCTAAGAAACGAAGAATTAGGGTAGTATAAGAATGAGTAGGGAATCAAGGTAAAAGAACTGTCCGGAATCGCCCCTTTTTAAGACCCGTTTGGGGTAACCCCGGACAAAGTCAAGAAGATAATTGGCCATGGCCATATTCCTGTTCTGCGCTTCCAAGCGGACTGGTTTCTCTTAATCCCCCTATGCCTCACCGTCAGCACGTGGATCAGACATGGTAAAATAGATCCACAGGTTAGTGAGTGGAAAACCTGTCATCTGTATCCCAGGTAATGGAGGTTTAGCATAGGTTTCTGCAGCAGAAAATGAAAGCGACCCACTACCCTATGGATTCGACTTTTTACTATGTCTACACAAGTGTTGGTTAGACATAGTAAAAAGTCGAATCCATAGGGTAGTGGGTCACTTTCATTTTCTGCTGCTGAAACCTATGCAAAACCTCCATTACCTGGGACACAGATGACAGGTTTTCCACTTACTAACCCGTGGATCTATTTAACATGTCTGATCCAAGTAATGACGGTGAGGCATGGGGGGGATTAACAGAAACTAGTCCGCTTGGAAGCGCTGAACAGGAATATGGCCAATTCTGGACAAGGGGGAAGGCGTAATTTCGGACTGTCTAGTTTTGTTTTGCTGTTCGCTGTTGTTTGTTTTCTGTCATTTATTTGTATCTGTGAACCACACTTCGGGCACCAGTTTATGGAAAGAGGACTTGATAGAGCATGATTTAGTCTAAAGGGAGCAATAAGTCCACTTTAAGGGACAAGAAAGCGGCATAAATACAGTTGTTGGTCCAGGACGAAAACTTCGACTCCGGAGAATATGAAAAAAGGACTTTCTAATGCTCTAAAGGTAATGGACACGTGGGAGTTGGCCTTCATCGTAAATAAATCATGGATCTTTTAGCCGAATTCGTGAATGCGAGTAGCATCTTTAGGGGCGTCACATATGGGGGGGGGGGAGGGCGGTGCGGCTCCTCCCCTCCGATGTTGTCTGCCAGTCGGTAAAAAAACAGTCGGTGCGAAGTGCCTTGATTTTTCGTGAAAACAGTCGAAAAAATAGTTCTTGTTTCTCAAAAACAGTCGGTTTTATCCGAAAATAAGCCGATTTTTCGTCCAAACGACAAAACTGTTCTTAAGGAATGAACAGCCACTCGGTAAATCCCCCCCCCCCCCCCCCCCCCCCCTTGGGTTTTGGATAGTGACGCCTCTTAGTTTGTTCAGTTGTATTGGTGAAACGAGACTAAACGAAACGAGAAGTTTATTCGAGCAACAGGCGATCTCACTTTCAATGAATGAATGATATTATTTCGCGCAATTTGGTCGCAACCTTTGGTCGAAGCATCATTCTGTATAAGTGTCCTGCAGTTAACCGCCAGCGATAATATCCCCCGGCAAGCGTTTTAAAGGTTAGCCTAGTTATTTCATATACCTGACTGATTTTTAAGCAAAAATTTAGCCTACGTTTCCGTACGGAAAATCGCCACGTCGAATGCCATTTTACACCTCGAATCTAGGAAGAAACGGCATTTTTGGTAGCGAAATGCGGGCGAAAGTGTAGCGAGGACGAATATTGACGGCGAATTATACTTCGACCCACATTTTCGCTGCGAATATGAAGGCGAAGGAGAGGGAGATCTCGCGTTCGCTATCGTGTTCAGTAAAGGGCGAAGGCGGATTTACCTTCCACCTTAGTTTTCGCTTCGAAAAAGATGGCGAAAGACAGGGCGATTCTACGTCCACCTCATGTCTGGCGAAGGGCGAGGGTGTATTCAACTTCGGCTTTGTTTTCGCTGCGAAGATGGTAGCGAAATATCAGGGAGATTTCATCTCCGCCTCGTTTTTGGTGAAGTGCGAGGGCGACCTTATAGTTTCACTGCAAAGTTGCCATCAGGTGATGGTGAAAGACTTTTCCTATTACTTTGACTTTTGTTCCACTGACAAGGTTATTGACGAGATGCAGAGGCAGTTGCATTGGGTGAGCAATAAGAAAGAATATTTGACGGTGCAAAACGGATAAGTCAGTTACATTTTATTAGAGCTATATTTCGGCCCTTCTTGGCAAGCGTCCCTTTCAGGCTCAAGCCGCACAAGCTTGAAAGCTCTTTTTTCAGAATTTTCCATTTTTTAGGAAGTTCATTTTCCAGCTTGTACGGCTTGAGCCTGAAGAGTACCCTTGTCAAGGAGGACCGAAATATAGCTCTAACAATATGTAGCAGACTTATTCGTTTGCACCGTCAAATATGATTCGCAGTCAGCCCGGGCTGAAGGAATATCTATAATGAGACTAATGAGAGAGAACTACTTTCGAGCTTTACGTTTGCCAGAAACCTAGGAGCAAAGAGTAAAGAGCAAAGAGTAAAATCCAGTCCGATTTTATGTATTACTATATTAATCAAATCCAATCTACACAGTATGATAATAACAATAATAATTTATTTTTGACCCGCTACAAAAAATCAAAGCGGAGTATCAATAAAAGAAACAAAACAAGCACTTCACAAAACAAAAAGCACAATAGTACCTTTGTGCTTTTGTGCTTTGTGCCTTATTCCCTAATTGCTTGTTTCGAGACAGGAAAAAAAAACCTATTAATTGTAAGAGCCGCGGAAATGCTTTAATTTATAGTTTTGAAAATATTGCTGTTCTGTTACGTTCAATAAATTTCAGAAGCAGCTTGCGAGTTTGAACCTTGTTCGATGGTGCAAAACCTTCGCCCAACAAATTTCGAGACTTAATAGTTCTAAATTGATAATTTGGGGAAACTAGTTTTGTCTTCTATATTGATTATAATTTTGTGTCCATTATTAATAAACCAGGAAGGTTCCGGCACTACCTGATAGATTGTCTGTTGTCTGGATCTGTGACACAGTTCTATTTACTTCTATTGTAGATCTCTGATCAATGGCTAGCCATAGCTAGCTTCAGGAATCTACCCAGCCTTACTGCGAAAACAGGGTCGTTTTTGTGTCAAATGTACGAGGTGGATTCGCTACCAAATGAGACGAGAGAGTAAAAGAGGTAGTTTCTGTTTCAAATTAACGAGGTCGTTTGGACCCAAATTTGAAGTGAAAAAAGAGAGCGAAAACGGCCTAGTTTGTGTTTCAAATGTACGAGGCCATTTTGACCCAGATTTGAGGTGAAAAACGAGAGCGAATAGGCAGCGAAAATGACTCAGTTCGTGTTTCGAATGTACGAGGCCGTTTTCACCTAGATTCGAGGGGTAGATTTTCCGTACGGGTATGCTTATACGAATGGCTTACATTACATATTTTCAATGATTAGTGGGTTCTAAGGAACATCATTTTGATGCATGGCAATGTCCTAGATGATTAAACTAAATTCCAGACCAGGTTTGCTAGAAATGCCGTCTCCAGCATTGCAAAACACATTCTACTGTAGACTGTAGTAAAAAACTTTGTGCAAAAGTCAATTTTCTTGACGGCGGAGTGAGAAAATGCAACCAAACTGCTACAGTGCAAGGAGTTCCATTTTGTCTATTAGGCGTAGGAATGTGCTACTTATCTCCACCATTTTGGGATCCCGTCTGTCCGCGCTATAACTCTCGAAAGGAATGAGATATTTTGATGAAACTTGGTGTGAGGACTCTTTGGGTCAGAGTAAGGTCGAGTTCGTAGATGGGCTCTGTAGCCCTACATTTAGGGGTGGCAGAGGGGGTTTAAATCAAGGGCCAAATGCAATATTTTTAAACAGGTGATGTGATAGTCGATTATGAGGTAAGAAGACATGCTAAACACGATGGTGAAAACCATTTTTTCTCCGGACAAATAGTTAGCCCGGAATCCGGCCGAATCCGGAAAGTCTTTTAAAAGTAAAAGTTTTATTTGAAGTGGATTAGATGTTCGATTCAGGGGTAGAAAAACATGCTGAACACGATGGTGAAAACCATTTTCGTGCAGGGCAAGACGTTCGCCCGGAATTTGGCCAAAACCGGAAAGTTGGTTAAAAGTAAAAGTTTTATCTGAAGTTGATTAGATGTTCGATTTGGGGGTAAGAAGACATGTTGAACACTTATTTAAAAAGTATTTTCTACCCGGACAACTTGTTCGCCCGGAATCAGGCGACCGGAAAATTTGTTAAAATCAAAAGTTTTTTTGAAGTCGATTAGATCACAGATATAGGGTAAGATGACACGCTGAATCTGTGTATGACAATCTTTTTTTTACCGCTACATATAATTCGTTCGGAATCCGGTCGAAACCGGAATTTTTTGCATAAGAGGTTTTACTTCAAGTTGATTAGATGTTCTTCATACTGATAAGGAGATACACTGGATTCGATTCTGAACTTCTTTTTTTTCTGGACAAGTATGTTCATTCGCAATTGTTGGTCTTGTTTCTTTTGTTGTCCGGATTTACCCCGACGGAGTGGGGTGATTCCGGACACCTGGGAGTGTCCAGAGTCTTGAGTCTTACACTCATAAGAGTATCAAACTCTCCATGTTTCGATATCCGAAGTGGTAGCTGCGCCCCGACATCAAAATTTGTAGCTGAGTACAATGCATACTTAAAGGACCCCTCTTGCTTATTCTGCCTTTTATAATATACCTAGCTCCCTTATGGAATTATATGCTTAAAAAATCCCCACATTTCTCCGTTGTTTCGTTTTGTCCCTACGAATTTTTAGTGCTTTTTCGTCCGTGCCGAGATTTGCCCATCACAAAAAACTTCAACGAACTATTTCACACATAGAAGATGAGAATCTTCTGTTTTTTACTTCTTCTATTCGCTTAGTTTTTCCAATTTTTAACCACTGCGTCTTGAGTTTTCAAATGTCTGACGCCTAGCCGCCACGTCGCAGAGCAGGAAGGCTGGATAGAGTCAACAAGAAGATCGCTAAATTTAGGCGGAAAGTAATGGTATTTTCAAACACATTTTTTTCTGATCCATTTCGTAGTGAAAGATCATTTCTAGTAAGAGTTGTGCTTTAAGGGTAATTTTTGGTTCAAGAAAATCGTTAGAAATGCCCGTAATTACCGTGGTTCACTCTATTAATTTTTATCTATTACATTAAAGTGATTACGTACCTTTCAGGTTACGAGACGTAAAGAGTTCCAGTCGTAGCAGTTGCGGTCTCAGAGCTCCTCTTTATCCCACAACGAATTACCGTCGCTCGGACGCAGGAAATAGCTGCTTGTTTTTAAACTCTCATGTTATTGCCTTTATTTAGTTTATGTCGCCGCTGGATTCTTTTTCACCAGGTCTTCTCAAGATTGTATTCTTCCATATTTGTATCTTTTTTTCAGTGCCAATCATTAACAGCACCGCTCTTCTTGGCCGATCAGCTCAATTTTACTGTGGAGCTGCCAACCACCTTGACTTACCGAATTTAATACTCTTCTACCGGGAACCGGATAAAAAGCCAGTTTTCAGGTAAGTGTAGTGCAGCTTATCTACTATAGGGATCCACCACTAAATGTGTCTCCGTCTCTACCGCATCTCGTCAGATCCCCAACCCAAAAATCCGGTAGTTTACTACCCGTCAGTTCGTCCTCCCGCGCGGCCTTACGTATTTTTAAATTTGTTCTCGCCATTGAATTTGATTAAAGTATTCGAGAGCTTGATTAAAAATCTTCTTTTATTTCTCAGGATGTGTCATGCTTTGCGAATGGGCTCAGGGTTGGTTTGAGGCAAAGGGGTGACCCCCCCCCCCCCCCGTGCTTAGAGATTCCTACCCACGGTAGTTTGTTTTGAGCTTGTCAGAATGACATTCGCATGTCAACCTGTCAGATTGACAGACGCATGCTTTGAGCTTGTTAGAATGACATACATGCGATTACCAAATCTTCTCACAAGGAACAAAAACGAGCTTTTCTGGGTTTTGTAGATCAGCTAATTATCTCTTGAATATGTAATGCAGGGATAAATGCAAGTTCGAATATTGCGGCTGCACTTCCGGCAACTGTCTTCAGCGACGAACAAACTAAAATACAAACCATAACACATCAACAACAGAGAAACCAACGCGAACTCAATAAACTGTAAGATGACCAGAAAAAACGATGCGGACTACGACAAAGATAAAATAAATCAAATTTGCGTGTTTAAAATGTATGTATACACAGTTCTTTGATTTTTACAGTTATGTGGTGCGTATGTAGGGGAGAATGGGGCGAGTCCTTACGTTTTTTACTACAGGATATCTGCACGTCACAGTTTTGAAGTCTAGGCTTTCATTTTTATCTCAATTGAAAGATAAAACATTTAGCCATAACAGCTATAATACTGATTTTTTTTTTGACCCTCTTTCTTTAGTTTTCTGACAAGGGTACTTAAAGCAGACCCTAGCAAGGGCAAGGCATGCGAGAGCGACTTAGGACGGTTCTGCTTATACACGCTACACTAGTGTTTTATTCTGTTCTGACTTAAAAAACTGTGAAAAAATTTCAATTTCTGGTAGCTTAAAACAAGCATAAAATTATCCCCACGGCAGATACTTTAGCATGATATCTATTTACTAAATATTCTGGCTTACTCAGGTTCATCACTGTTCCAAAATGAAACTTCTTTCCCGAATCGGTGTGGAGATGGTTGGGGGGGGGGGGGGGGGCTTCTGTTGTTTATGTTTAAAAAAAAACTTTTTATAGGGATGGTAAAAAAGAATTCCCACGACTTGTATTCGGAGATTCATTTTTATGGCACTTGAGCTTACTCAAGTGCCATATAGCGATTGTAATTTCTGTCCGTCAGTCGGTCTGTCGGTCCCGGTTTTGCTAGTTCGGGCACTTCCAGATAAGCTAGGACGATGAAACTTGGCAGGCATATCAGGAACTGGACCAGATTAAATTAGAAATACTCGCTTCCCCGATCCGACCATCTGGAGGGGAGTGGAGGGAGGGGGAATCCGGAAAAATGAGGAAAAATGAGATATTATTAGCTTACGAACGGGTTATCGGATCTTAATGAAACTTGATATATGGAAGGAACTCGTGTCTCAGACCCTCCGTTTTAAATCCAAACCGGATCCGGTGACATTGGGGGGAGTTGGAGGGGAAACCGGAAATCTAGAAAAACACTTAGAGTGGAGGGATCCGGATGAAACTTGGTGGAAAGTACAAGCACAAGTCCTAGATACATGGCTGATATAACCGGAACGGGTCCGCCCACTTTGGGGGAGTTGGGGGGGGGGGGAGAAGTCCGAGTTTGTAGTGATCCCGCGAGTTCCGTGCTTCCTGATGTGCTGAGACGATGGAAATTGACAGGCATCTCTGGGACCCGACCAGATTAAACAGGAAATCGTCAATTCCCCGATTCGACCATCTGGGGGGGGGGAGTGGAGGGAGGGGGAAGCCAAAATTTGAGGTATTTTTATCTTGCGAACGAGTCATCGGATCTTGATGAAATTTTATATTTAGGATGACCTCGTGTCTCAGACATCCCACTATAAATCCGGACCGGATCCGATGACACTGGGGGGAGTTGGAGGAGGGAACCGGAAATCTTGAGAAACGCCTAGAGTGGAGGGATCGGGATGAAACTTGGTGGGAAGAACAAGCACAAGTCCTAGATACGTCATTGATATAAGCGGACCAGATCTAGGCACTCTGGGGGATTTGGGGGGGGGTCCGGATTTCTAGCGATCCCGCGAGTTCGGCATACTTCCTGATGTGCTAGGGCGATGAAACTTGGCAGGTATGTCAGGGACCCGAACAGGTTCACTTGAGAACAGCCGTTTCCCCCAATCCGACCATACTGGGGGGAGTGGATGGATGGGGAGTCCGGAATCTAGTGGCGTGTATAACTTTTGAACGGGTGATCGGATCTTGATGAAATTTTATATTTAGGATGACCTCGTGTCTCAGACATCTCACTTTAAATCCGGGTGGATCCGATGACACTGGGGGGAGTTGGAGGAGGGAACCGGAAATCTTGAGAAACGCCTAGAGTGGAGGGATCGGGATGAAACTTGGTGGGAAAAACAAGCACAAGTCCTAGACACGTCATTGACATAACCGGACCGGATCAGGGCACTGTGGGGGAGTTGGGGTCCGGGTCCGGATTTCTAGCGATCCCGCGAGTTCGGCATACTTCCTGATGTCCTAGGGCGATGAAACTTGGCAGGTATGACAGGGATCCGAACACATTGACTTGAGAACAGCCGTTTCCCCGACCCGACTATCGTGGGGGGAGTGGATGGATGGGGAGTCCGGAATCTAGTGGCGTGTATAACTTTTGAACGGGTGATCGGATCTTGATGAAATTTTATATTTAGGATGACCTCGTGTCTCAGACATCTCACTTTAAATCCGGGTGGATCCGATGACACTGGGGGGAGTTGGAGGAGGGAACCGGAAATCTTGAGAAACGCCTAGAGTGGAGGGATCGGGATGAAACTTGGTGGGAAAAACAAGCACAAGTCCTAGACACGTCATTGACATAACCGGACCGGATCAGGGCACTGTGGGGGAGTTGGGGTCCGGGTCCGGATTTCTAGCGATCCCGCGAGTTCGGCATACTTCCTGATGTCCTAGGGCGATGAAACTTGGCAGGTATGACAGGGATCCGAACACATTGACTTGAGAACAGCCGTTTCCCCGACCCGACTATCGTGGGGGGAGTGGGTGGATGGGGAGTCCGGAATCTAGTGGCGTGCATAACTTTTGAACGGGTGATCGGATTTGAATGAAACTTGTCTGGTGAGCTATCGCCTCGGACGTTCAGTGTCACGTCCGGGTCGGGTCCGATACCTGTGGGGATGGAGGGGGGGGGGGGACTCGAGAAACTCTAAAAGCATAGGGATTGGGAAGAAACTTAATGGATGGAACAAGCATTAGGCCTAGATGAAATTGAAGGAGCCAGATGGTTTCGGGGCTCTGTGGGGAGAGTTGGAGGGGTTTCCTGGAATTCCGGTAGTCGTGAGTTAGAATAGTTCCAGATATAAAACGACAACGAAACTTTGCAGGCATATTAGCGACCCGAATTATCTTGACCTAAGAACCTGACACAACATACCCCCGGAAACTTCCGTTCCTAGATCCGAGCATTTTTTGGGGAGCACGGGAAGAGAAATATGGAAATTGACTTTTATAAATTGCAAACGAGTGGTCTGATTCGAGTGAAACTTTATGGGTGATACGAATCGATGGCCTCGACATGTAAAACATGCGTTCGAACCATATGCGACCACGATTAGGGGAATTGGGGGTGGGGGGACTTTTGACATGCACAAAAACCAAACGGATGGACCGAATGAGATGCAAATTCGACAGTGCCGAGTTTATGCGGCCTAGATTTGTTATTTGGCGTCCGGGCCGAATTCCGCCAAGGTAGGGGGGGGGGGGGTACTGGAAACTTGCAGATAGGCTAAGCTCCAATTTCAGTAAAACTTGATGGACAGGAACAGGGAATTAAGAGATTGGGCCCGAACCGGCTCCGACAACGTTGGTGGGAGGGGGGGGGGGGTACCGGAACTTTCCAAAAATGCTCAGATTCGAGTGAAACTTGATAGATGGTATAAAAGAAGATGCTTTAGGTGGTCGATTTTTTATATTCCGAACCAGATTCGGCCACGGTAGGTCGAGATAGAGTGGGTACCGGAAATCGTGTAGCACGTCTAGGGATCAAACAAATGGATTTATTGGGATGAAAGTTTGAACAGTCATGTGCATTTGCTACAGACAATCGAGACGATGCCGGAACTGCTCAGAAATGAGTGAAACTAAATATCCTATTTCTATTTCCGAACCGCATTTTTGGATGGCGGGTGTATTTTGTGACGTTCTCATCTACTTTCTTGTACAGCCTACTCGTACAAGTGCCATATGAGCTCGTAGCTCTTGTTAATTTAGTTTAACCCTTTTTAGTTTGCTCTCGTGACAAAACAAGACCAAAAGTTTCGATGGGATCCCAAAAATCTAATATTTGATCCAGACAATTGCGACCGAACTACCATACTTGTCCAGAAAAAAAAAAGGTCAGAAACGAATTCAGCGTATCACCTTATCCGTATAAAGAACATCTAATCAACTTCAAGTAAAAGTTCAACTTATAAAAAAAAATTCGGTTTCAACCGGATTCCAAACGAACTATATGTCCGGGTAAAAAAAAAGATTGTCATATACAGATTCAGCGTGTTTTCTTACCCCTAAATCTGTCATCTAATCAACTTCAAATAAAACTTTTGCTTTTAACAAATTTTCCGGTTTGGCCTGATTCCGGCCGAACAAGTTGTCCTGGTAGAAAATACTGTTCCCAAAAGGGTTCAGCATGTCTTCTTACCCCTTAATCGAACATCTAATCAACTTAAAACAAAACTTTTACTTTGAACAAACTTTCCGGTTTTGGCCGAATTCCGGGCGAACTACTTGCCCGGCGAGAAAATGGTTTTCACCATCGTGTTCAGCACGTCTTCTTATCCCTAAATCGAACATCTAATCAACTTCAAATAAAACTTTTACTTTTAACAAACTTTCCGGTTTTGGCCGGATTCCAGGCGAACTACTTGTCCGATGACAAAATGGTTTTCACCATCATGTTCAGCATGTTTTTTTACCCCATAATCGACTATCACATTATATGTTTTAAAATATTTCATTTGCCCCTTAAATTAAACCCCTTCCCCCACCCCTAAATGTAGGGCTACAGAGCCCATTTACGAACTTGACCTTACTCTTGACCCAAACAATCCTCACACCAAGTTTCATCAACATATCTCATTCCCTTCGAGAGTTATAGTGCTTACAGACGGACAGACGGACAACTTTTGTGATGTCATAGGTATCCCTCCACTTACGTTTTGGGATCCCAAAAACACAAAAGCACGTCATCCAGACTTTTCTGCATGCATCCAATCCGCATTGGGAATATGAAATTTTATTAAATTTGTTTGTCAATGCGTCCTGGATGTAGGTAATTTTTCTCACTACCGGCAAGAGTTTAGTCACACCAACATAGACATTGACGAGTTCTTTAGAGAAACTTGAGTAAAAAGACTTCATAGTCACTGTTCATTTCAGTCATCTTTTTGACATCCTATTCACTGCCTCTGAATGAATGAAATAATCTTTTTATTTACCCACTTCTATAAAATAGAAACAGTGGAGTACATAGAAAAAAGAAAGAAACACAACTTAAATTATACTGCGAACACACGATGACGATCAGGAGCTCCCGGGCGGGAATTCCTGATTCGGGAATTCCGGAATCCCGGATTTGCGGCACCATCATCACTTCCATATGGAAAGGTTGAAATTTTTTCAACTTGATGATGAAAGTGCAGGAAATCCGGCCGGGAAGTCCTCATCGTGTGTTCGCACTTTTAGAATACAAATTTACACTTAAGAACAGATTACACTTCAAACAAACGGACAAGACCGTGATACGGAGAAAACGGCGACCGACAGATTCCTATGCAACTCGTTAAGTTGACAGTTATAATTGTTTCTGAAAATCTATTTATCTTTTTGGGATCCCAAAACGTAAGTGGAGGGATACCTATGACATCGCAAAAATGTCCGTCTGTCCGTCTGTCTGTAAGAACGATAACTCTCGAAGGGAATGAGAAATTTTGATGAAACTTGGTGTGAGGGTTCTTTGGGTCAAGAGTAAGGTCAAGTTCGTAAATAGGCTCTGTAGCTCTACATTTAGGGGTGGGGGAGGGGGTTTCAAATTAAGGGGCAAACAAAAATATTTTTAAAAGCTATTGAGATAGTTGATTTAGGGGTAAGGAGACATGCTGAATCAGAACATGAAAGTTATTTTGTTGCCGGGCAAGTAGTTCACCCGGAACACGGTGAAAACCGGACGCAAAACTTGTCGACCAGTTTTTGGCTATAGCGGTCCTACCCTTTTATTCTCAAACGATTATAAGTCTGCGTACGTGGCCGCCAATCACGTGTTGATTCAGTGACGTAATCGAAGGTCGAAGGGGGTAAGGCGAAAAAAACATGGGGCGAATGTGTTTATTTTATAGCGGGTTTCGATAGGGAGGAATTCAAATTATTAATTAGTATATTTGCTGATATTTTACCGCTGGGAGATAGGAGGAGGTACACGGGTAGGCCGATTGGTAGAACTGGTCTCCTTACTTCTGCCCGATGTGTGGAGAGCGAGAGTGTTTGCGACATCTAATGTGTGATTGTAGGAAATGTAGTAGGAATTGTAGGAATAAGTGAGGGGTTGCTCACTAAAAAACGTGTACTTGTTCAGGGAGGGGTTGCTCACTGGAAAAAGATGTACTGGATAAGTGAGGGGTTGCTCGGTGTGTGTACTAAAGTTGTTTGGGGAGGGGGTGGGGTCAGCCGGTCCCAGGTACTCGTGAACCAATCCCAGGTGCACGCGAGTGGTTAGGAAATGGGTGTACCCGTTAAAGGAGTACTCGAGGGGTTAGACTCTTGGGTGAGCCAAACAAGGGGGTTGATTCGTGGTTTACCAAAGAGGGAACTGCTAGGGTACACGAGGGGCTACTCACAGAAAGAAGGATGGACTGGGTAAGTGAGGGGTTGCTCACTGAAAAAGGTGTACTTGGTAAGGGAGGGGTTGCTCACCGGAAAAAAAGAAGTACTGGATAAGTGAGGGGTTACTCAGTGGGTGTACTCAAGTTGCCCGTAAGCAAAAAACTTAAATTTGGTAACATTTTTGTTGTAGGCTACATATTCAAGCGGTTGATTATGGATAAATAGCAAAAATGATACCTTAAATTGCACTTGCAAGCAATAAGGATGGTGTATCCCGATGAGTAGCTTGCGGATGACGATGGTGCTATGATCTGGTTGCTGCTTCCGGGGCGCACCAGTCCTTTTTCCAGGGCTGCCCGCGCCAGTCCTCGTCAAGTCGCTTTTTGAAACCTTCGGGTGTTTTGCTGGTGACAGTAGGTTCGGACAAGCTGTTCCATAGAGGAACAGCTCGGTTACTGAAGAAGTCCTGGCGAACACGAGAGGTGTTGGACCTTCTGGACAGTTTCCGGGAGTGGCCTCTAGTCCATGAGTGGTTGTCGGGGGCGAAGAGGGAGGGGAGAAAATTAGAGTTGAGGATTCTATAGACTAGTAGCATGTCCCCTCTCTTCCGCCGGTAGGTAAGTGTCGGGATCTTCAGTTTCTGCAGTCGTTGTTCATAAGGTAGTGCTCTAAGGCCTTGGATGGATTTTGTTGCTCGCCTCTGGACACCTTCGATTAGTTTCTTGTCTTGTTTGTAATAGGGTGAGGCGAGGGCGTTGCCGCTCTCCAGCTTGGGCCTGACCAAAGCTTTGTAGAACTTCAGCATGACAGTTGGTTTGCGGGATGCGACTGATCATTTTATCATCCCTAGGGTCTGATTGGCGCTAGCCACTACCTTTTTGGTGTGAGCGTGGAATTTTAGTTTGTCGTCCGCAATAACTCCGAGGTCCCTTTCTTCTGAGGTGGAAGGGATCGGGACGGGGGTGCTCGATCCATGTCGTCTCATCTGGTACTGCCGCTTTGGGTTATTGTGTCCAAAGTGAAGTACACGACATTTGTCTGGGTTGAACTCTAGTTTCCATTCACTTGACCAGTCAGTTAAAGTGTTGAGATCTTCTTGAAGGGTGTTCGTAAAGGCATTGGTAATTAGCTTCTAGTCATCTGCGTATTGTGGCATGGGGTTCTTCAGAAGCTGATGGGCGTGTTAAAGGGGTTTAGCGAAGACTTGGAAATGTACAAGATTCGATTGTCTGGATCAAGAAGTCTGATAAACATTACAATTTTTGAGATCCCATCGAAACCTTTGGTCTTCCTCTTTTTTATACCAAAGTGGCAAGTAGAGGAAGAATTTACAGTGGCGGAAGTATACTATTCGAATAGCTGCTACATCCTTTTTCTTCAGCACGGGGTAAAGTTCAGAAAGGTAAAGGACCGAGTGGTCGCAGTAAGTGGCTAGAGCTTCTAGAGCTACAGCCTCTATACACAGAATCATCGTCATTGTGATTCCGGACAGCTTTAACTGCTGTCAGAACTCGTTTATTCAAACAATGTTTACAACGCATACGTCAGCTATGATTCTTCATCAGCGATATTTCGGCCCTTCTTGATTGTTTGAAGAAATGTTTCAAAGTTAGCTTGGGCTTAAAGAATATTTGTCAGGACTCGCCCCATGAAAATCAGCCGGAGTCACCCGATGTGGACCGATTGCGACAAAATGGCCGCCAAAAGTACAAAAGTAAAAAGCCTTAGACATTCCCGCCCTCGGTCACATGTTTTAAACTTGTCTGAATGACCGTCGCATGTTTTGGTAGTATGGTTTGAGTTCGTCAAAATGAGATGCGTATGCTTTCAACTTTTCAGAATGACAGAAATTCTCGAGTATTCTTTGAGCTTGACAGAACGAAATAAAGGCGATTGTCATTAAATTCGCCTGCAATTGACCAGGCTCGTTACAAGAGGCAGCAAACTGGTTCGTTACAGCCGGTTCTACAATTTTCTGAGGGTTAGGTATCTTCCATTCAGATTTTCATTATTTCTACATGTGAATTTTCATAGCAGAAGACTAATTCTGAGTCGTACTTTACGAGGAGGTCGAAAACTAGGTTCACCGCAGCCCATTCTACAGTTTTTTTACGTTCAGATGTCTTCTCCCCGTAATGTCAGGAGTTCCACACGTACCTATTAAAACCATTAACCATCATTGAAAAAAAAAAATACATTTTGGCTAGTAACGCCTCTGTTGAGGTACCAATCTAAAAACTCGACTTCACTCGTGTCGTGAGAATGTCATGGATCAAATTCAGTAAAAATATATTTGCTTCGTCCAAGAGCTATCACATCCACAGGCAGCCGGACGTACCTATGATATCATAGGCAGCTCTTAATTTCGACTTCACTCGTGTCGTGAGAATGCCATGGATCAAATTCAGTAAAAATATATTTGCTTCGTCCAAGAGCTATCACATCCACAGGCAGCCGGACGTACCTATGATATCAAAGGCAGCTCTTAATTTCATTTGGGATCCCCA
Organism: Branchinecta lynchi; assembly: GCA_023053575.1. Taxonomy (NCBI): domain Eukaryota; kingdom Metazoa; phylum Arthropoda; class Branchiopoda; order Anostraca; family Branchinectidae; genus Branchinecta; species Branchinecta lynchi. The sequence continues at coordinate 16,562,662 of JAKZAP010000003.1, forward strand.
AGGCAGGGGCGTCACGACTGGGGGGGGACGCCCTCCCCCCCCCCCCCCCATGCTGTCGGCCAGTCGGTAAAAAATAACCGAGCCGGCCCGAAGTGCCTCGATTTTTCGTTAAAACAGTTGACTTTTTTCATGAAAACAGTCTTTTTTACTGAAAATTTGTCGATTTTTCGTCGAAATAGTCGGTTTTTCTGAAAATCAGTGGATTTTTCTGAAAATCAGTCGATTTTTTTCAAAAATTTAATTTTTGTTATTCAACAGTCATTTTTACTGCAGAAAAAGTCGGTAAAAATTACCAGCCAGTCGGTAATTACCTCGTCCCCCCAAACATTTGTTTGGCTAGTAACGCCTCTGCCCCGAGGACGTCCTAATCATAAATGTTTCATCACATTTGGCCTCCGGCTCCTTTGTTAGTCGTCTCTGTTAAATGGAACAGCGCATTATTTAGGTGGGGCTTTAGGTTTGGAATTTGAGCCGTATAAAATGCTTGAATTTTCATGAGAATGAGTTTAATTCTGCCAGAAAAGGTGAATTTCAAAATTTTGCCTGCGGTCCCCTGTTTCATTATCCATTAGGCACAGCAATAAGATGCTGCTGGTGATTCGCTCCCTCAAGCCTTGAATGAAATGAGATGGTGGTATTGTCGGTAGACCATTGCTGTTTTTGGGATCCCAAAAGGAAGTGACGGGATACCCATGACTTCATAAAAGTTGTCCTTCTGTCTGTCCGTCTGTAAGCACGATAGGTATCGAAGAGAATGCTACATATTCTTCAAACTTGGTTTGAGGATTCTTTGGGTCAAAGGACAGGTCGAGTTCATAGACGGGTTCTGTACAGTGTTTTGCCACGTACTTCTAATTTTTACTTAAGTACAAGTACCAAGTACTCCAGGAAATTTTGACTTCATTATAAGTATTAAGTACTTTTCAAAAAATCTACTTAAGTAACAAGTTTTCAAAAAGTACTTCCGTACTTAGTGCTCAAGTACTTCGGTAGACTTATTATGCTATGTTTGCAAAAAATCCCTGATCAAAAGATCAACGACCAAACAACATATAGGTCCCATGTGAGGGGATACATCAAATCAAGTTTTTGGGATCCCAAAACGTGGTGACGGGACACCTATATAACTTCGTAAAGCGTGTCTGCCCGTCTGTCTGTCTGTTAGCATGATAACTCTCAAATGAGCTAGGTATCTTTTTCAAACTTGGTCTGCAGGTCCTTTGCGTCAAAAGTACTGGTCGTTCGTAGATGGTAGATAGATAGAAAGATAGATATAAAGTTTATTGTAAAAATCTACTATCCTGGTTATAAACCAAATTTGCGATTACTGTCAAACAAACAGAAACAGTTACAATATATGTATCTAATGTCAGTACGTTTAAAAAATCACGCTTCGTTAAAATATTTCCCGAAATTGGGAATAAAACTTTTTGCATATCTAGCATGTTTTGTAGGTACGGGACAGAGCTTGGAACCTTAGAACTTACAACTCGTTCTGGTCGACTTCTAACATTTTGATAGGGGGGAGGGAGGATTTGGGAGTGGAGAGGATGAGATACCATGGCTGAACCGAAGTCAGTGCTTGGCTACATTTAGGGTTGGGTAAGGGTTTCGACTTCAAGCTAATTCATCCTACTGGGTAAATAGTAATGAGCGGAATCTGGTATAAACAAAAAATTTTGGAAAGAATAACATTCTGTGACCCAACTTGTTAGATAGTGTGTTTCGAGGTAAAGGGCGTGCCTACATTTCCAACTAATCAATCAATCAAGGCAGAAAACTAATGCCTACACTGTAAAGTAAAATACCCCTCTTTTTGTGAAATACGTTGCAAACGACACGGATTCCGTTCGCCCAGCTTTACTTTCTGAGCTTTAGAAAAGGCACACATCGTCAGATCAGGTTAAAAGATAGTGGACTGTGGTGGGACTTGTAAGAGTAAAGGCAACGTAATACATATAACGCTAGAAAAGGAAATTTATTTTCGTTCGATTGCAACTGGAAAACTCTTCAAACAAAAACGTTACCCTAGTTTTTTTGGGATCCCAAAACGTAAGTGGAGGGATACCTATGACATCGCAAAAGTTGTCCGTCCGTCCGTCCGTCCGTCTGTCCGTCCGTCTGTAAGCACGATAACTCTCGAAGGGAACGAGATATTTTGATGAAACTTGGTGTGAGGGTTTGTTGGGTCGTCGGACCAGTCAAGTTCGTAGATGGGCTTTGTAGCTCTACATTTAGGGGTGGGGGAGGGGATTCAAATTAAGGGACAAACAAAATATTTTGAAACAGCTAATGTGATAGTCAATTATGGGGTAAGAAGACATGCTGAACACGATGGTGAAAACTATTTTGTCATCTGACAAGTAGTTCGTCCGGAATCCGGCCAAAACCGGAAAGTTTGTTGAAAGTAAAAGTTTTATTTGAAGTTGATTAGATGTTCGATTTAGGGGTCGGAAGACATGCTGAAGACGATGGTGAAAACTATTTTGTCATCGGACAAGTAGTTCGCCCGGAATCCGGCCAAAACCGGAAAGTTTGTTGAAAGTAAAAGTTTTATTTGAAATTGATTAGATGTTCGATTTAGGGGTCGGAAAACATGCTGAAGACGATGGTGAAAATTATTTTCTCGACGGACAAGTATTTCGCCCGGAATCCGGCCCAAACCGGAAAGTTTGTTGAAAGTAAAAGTTTTATTTGAAATTGATTAGATGTTCGATTTAGGGGTCGGAAAACATGCTGAAGACGATGGTGAAAACTATTTTCTCGACGGACAAGTATTTCGCCCGGAATCCGGCCCAAACCGGAAAGTTTGTTGAAAGTAAAAGTTTTATTTGAAGTTGATTAGATGTTCGATTTAGAGGTAGGAAGACATGCTGAAGACGATGGTGAAAACTATTTTCTCGACGGACAAGTATTTCGACCGGAATCCGGCCCAAGCCGGAAAGTTTGTCAAAATTAAAAGTTTTATTTGGAGTTGATTAGATGTTCGATTTAGGGCAAGAAGACATGCTGAACACTTATGTGAAAACAATTTTCTACCCGGACATGTAGTTCGTCCGGAATCCGGCCAAAACCGGAAATCTGTTGGAAGTCAAAGTTTTATTTCTAGTTGATTAGATAAGCGATTTAGGGTAAGAAGAGATGCTGAGTCCCTGTATGACAATCATATTTTACCCGGACATATAGTTCGACCGGAATCCGACTGGAATCGGAAAATTTGTTATAAGCTAAATTTCTATTTGACGTTGATTAGATGTTCATTACTGGGGAAAGAAGATACCCTGATTTCGTCTTTGAGCTTTCTTTTTTCGCCGGACAAGTAGTTCTGGAGTTCGGCCGGAACCGGGAAATTGGCAGAAGTGGCAGGAAGTTTTCGTCAACAGATATGACTTATACGGGTAAAAACAACAGGCTGAATCCAAATCTGAACTTGGTTTTCCCAGGTGATTAGCTATTTGGCCTTAATCTGTTTCTGAATTTTAGTTGTAAAAATGTTCAAGGAGTCTGGCGAAGACTGGATCTGGCTAAGACAAGACCCAGTTGTCTGGATCAGATATTGAATTTTTGGGATCCCATCGAAACCTTTGGTCTTGTTTCTCGAACTTGCGTCGCCGAATTCTATTGGCTCTCCTGTGCTACGATATGGTCATGAAGGCTCAAAATGACTCCTTTTCGGTTTAATTGAAGGTCTTTATCTTGAAAAAAATCTGCCCACTTCAACGTTTTTACAAAAAGAGTTTCAGCTTGATGGCTAGTTTGTAACATTTTCTGTGAAACGTTTTTGTAAATGAAACTGTTTTGAAATTTTTTTTAAGATCCGTTGAACAAAGTATAGGTTGCAAAACGGTTTCTGCAGTAAACGCTTATGGACCTTGAACCCTGAGTTAGAACTTTTTGCGGAGGCTATGTATTCGTCAATTCAGTTTCAGAAAACCCTACAATCGGATAATTATGTGTCTCGATCAGAGGCATTACCAGACAAAATATTTCGGGGAAGGGGCAAGGTAATTATCGACTGGCTGGTCGTTTTACCGACTGTTTTAGCAGAGATACCGACTGTTTTTAAGAATAACGCATGTTTTGACGAAAAATCAACGGTTACGACTGTTTTGAAGATTGAAAACTTTGTTTTTGAATTGACTGTATCCGTTTGACTATTTCCAAAATTTGAATGGACCCCCCCCCCCCATCCGTGGTTCCCTTTGTCTCGATTCTTGTTCTTGTTATCGCTTTGCTTTTCACCTTTACAACATCACTTTCATATCCATGGTTTATTGGGTTCTGGAGTAAATAGACAAAAGTCATGAGGTAAAAGCCAAAAAAGGAGCGTAGCTTGGTCGGCAACCAAGGTCATTCAACAGGACGTAATTTATATATAATTTAGGGAAACATAAAAATCGTAAAAAACGGTCGAAGTGATCAAACTTTTCCGAAAACAGAAAAGGGCATAAACGAAATAACTTAACACTGTGAGATACGGGACTTCCTAAAAGTGTATTCTCGCCGTTCCCCGAGGACTCCTCGGGGAATCGAAGGGAACGGCGAGAATAGAGGGAGTCACTCCACGCGGGCTCCGCCTAGGAAAACAACGAGAACACGGAGTATGCTTCTAAAATGTATTTTGTTCGAAAAAAATAATGTGCAGTTGACAAAATTACTGGATCCAGTTTATTTTTGTTTTTATTTCTTCTGATTATTTTTAATTAAATTTACATTTAAAATTGATTCCCCTCCTAATATGAAAGGGAGTCCTTTTTGATGATGGTGATGATAATCACAGCATTCCCCGCCCGTGGGGACTCGGGAGAATAGTGGGAGTGACTCCCCGGGACAAACAAAAGCGCAGCTACTCCTTAAGCGGAGTCCTCAGGGAACGGCGAGAATACGCCTTAAGTGAAGGCGTTTGCGAACCTGCAACTGGCTGGAAAAGGTATTCTAACTTTTTTTTGATCGTATGATTACTCGTATAGGTGTTTGAAAATATATTACAGCTTAAAATCTTCAAACTCTTGTTACAAAAGTGATTTATGCTTTCTATTGGTTGGTTTTGCATAAAGCGTCATGGCCAATTAATAGTAGACGAGACTAATTTTTCTTTAAAAAAGCCATTAACGTCTTACTTTCACAACTCTGTTAGAAAAATATCATTGAACTAGTTGGCAACGTTTCTACCATTAACAGGCTCATAATTTTCACCATGCGCCGATAAGTATCCGTTAAATCGGGAATATAAATAAAAAGTCCTTTACCTCCCACTGTTAAACTCATTCTGCTAGCTCCCTTCCATGAAAGAAAAGCTGCATTCTTTGTCACGGGAGTTCTCACAGGTGGTCTCCGGTTTTTGGGATCCCAAGACGTAAGTGGAGGGATACCTATGACATCGCAAAAGTTGTCCGTCTGTCCGTCTGTAAGCACGATAACTCTCGAAGGGAATGAGATATTTTGATGAAACTTGGTATGAGGATTGTATGGGTCAAGGGTAAGGTCGAGTTCGTAGATGGGCTCTGTAGCCCTATATTTGGGGGTGGGGGAGGGGGTTCAGTTTAAAGGACAAACAAAATATTTTTAAACAGCTAATGTGATAGTCGATTATGGGGTAAGAAGACATGCTGAGAACGATGGTGATAATCATTTTCTTGCCGGAGAAGTAGTTCGTCCAGAATCCGGCAAAAACCGGAAAGTTTGTTAAAAGTAAAAGTTTCATTTGAAGTTGATTAAATGTATGATTTAGGGGTAAGAAGACATGCTGAGCACGATGGTGAAAACCATTTTCTCGCTGGACGAGTAGTTAGTCCAGAATCCGGCAAAAACCGGAAAGTTGGTTAAAAGTAAAAGTTTCACTTGAAGTTGATTAAATGTTTGATTTAGGGGTAAGAAGACATGCTGAGCATAATGGTGAAAATCATTTTGTCGCCGGACAAGCAGTTCGTCCGGAATCCGGCCAAAACCGGAAAGTTGGTTAAAAGTAACAGTTTCATTTGAAGTTGATTAAATGTTTGATTTATGGGTAAAAAGACATGCTGAACCCGATGGTGAAAACTATTTTCTCGCCGGACAACTAGTTCGCCTGTAATCCGGCCAAAACCGGAAAATATGTTAAAAGTAAAAGCTTTATCTGAAGTTGATTAGATGATATATTTAGGGGTAAGAAGAGACGCTGAGTCTGTATATAATGATCATTTTTTACCCGGACATATAGTTAGTCCGGAATCCGGTTGTACCCGCATTGTTTTTTTAAGTCAAAATTTATTTAAAGTTGATTAGATTTCTTTATAGGGATAAGGAGATACGCCGGCTTCGTTTCTGAATTTTTCTTTTTTTGCTGGACTAGTAGTTCGCTCGGAATTCGGGCGAAACCGCAAATTCGGCATTAGTAAAGCAGGATGTTTCGGTCAATATCGTCAAAATAGATATGGCTTATAGAGGTATAGATAGGTAGATAGAATATCTGAACTTGTCTGGATCAAATCTTAGATTTTTGGGATCCCATCGACACCTTTGGTCTTGTTCTTATAAGCCGTTTTTGCATCCACTGGTGACTTCTCCCAAGTCTTATAACCCGTTTTTGAGCTAACCAGTGTCCGGTTTTATGTCACCGGCGCGGACTAACCAGTACCTGCTCGGTAGCCTGGCTTCAGCGAGGAGTTAACCAGTTTTCATCAACTCAACAGTGAACCAAAAGAACGCGTTTTAAGAGAAGAACCAGACACTAGCTGCGTTCTTTGTCACGGGAGTTCTCACAGGTGGTCTCCGGTTTTTCTTATAAGCCGTTTTTGCATCCACCGGTGACTTCTCACCAGTCAATTAACCCGTTTTTGAACTAATCAGTGTCCGGTTTTATCTCACCGGTGCAGACTAACCAGAACCCGCTCGTGAGCCCTGCTGCAGCAAGGAGTTAGCCGGTTTTCATCAACTCACAGGTGAACCAAAAGAACGCGTTTTAAGGGAAGAACCGGACACTGGTGACTAAACACCAGAGACAGCCCGGAGTGCAACGAGCGCAGCTACTGATGACTAAACACCAGAGATAGCCCGGAGTGCAACGAACGCAGTAAATTCCGTTTTCTTCTTGTTTGTCGCGTGATCTTTCAAACTGAAAAGTGCGCGAATTGTGACTCATCACTATGGAGGAGTCACATCATTATATACATTTGTCGAAAAGGACAAAGATGTTCTGGAGTTCTGCCAGAGTAAGTAAATAATTTGATCTCTGTTTTTGTTTTCTTTTTTTAGCCTGTCTCAGACCAACTGGATGCTCGTAAGCTTTTCTTGGTTAGCCTGTCTCAGACCAACTGAATGCTCATAAGATACAATCCTATTTTTGTAAGCTTAGTGAAGAAATGATTTCTTAATTCCTTTAATTAATTTCTTTTTTTTAATTCTATGAATAATTTCTGAACTCTTTCTAATACTAGGCTAATCAGTTTTACTTTCACCTGACTAATTTACCTGGCCAAACCAAGCAAATCAGCATCAGGACTTAGCCTAGTCTGGTGAATGCTATGCTATGTCACCTGAAAGGCTGAGGTGTAAGGACTGTGGTTATAAATTCTACAGTGAGTTGTTTCTTGAGAAACATTAGGCGATAGATGTTTTGGTCATGGGGAGATTGATCGAGATACGCTTTTCTGCCTTTTTTTTTTGTCAGAAAAGATTTTGTATAGTAGTTTTGTAACTCAAGTTTGGATGTTCACATTCAGTCGATTCATCCTTCTGATACTGCGAATCCCCTATTGTCTTGTCTTGGGGTTTTTAATCCTACTTCATCTTCTGACACTGCTTCCCTTCCTGAACCTATACCTATCCCTCAGCCTCGCATACAATCTCAATTTCCAGTTATTGTTGTTGATGATACTGATATTGGAGAAAATGTTTGTTCCTATTTTCCTGATGTGACAGTTGAGCGGGAAGAAGCAAAGCTTTTACTTAAGCTTCAATATCTCCACACAGTCAGCAAGAAGGCTTCTGATGAAATTATTGCTGGAATTCAGAAACTTCAACCTTTATATCAAGCACATTGTTCTGGTTCTGACCCAGAAATTTATGTTTATGTTCCGCTTCAGAGGCTGGATCTCAAAGGATAAGATAATTGTTTTTTACCATTGCAACCTACATCTTCCAACAGTTGACCATATTGCTTTACAAAAGAGTATTGTCAAGTGGAAAGGAAGAAATGAGAGAATGCTGTGGGTACAGAGTATAATTACATGAACATCTGAATGCTATGATGGAAGATCCTGAAATATTATCCTGGTAGTTTCAAGGAAAGAAGTACAAGGTTTCAGATACTGTCAGTTATACTGATGGTCCTTCTAAAAAGAATTTTTGTTGTGCTGCGTTAAGTTGTGCTCTATAATTTGTTGTTGATAAGTCTCAAGTTATCAATTCGGCTTATTCTGGCTCAGCATTCCAAGTGGACTAGATTCTGTTATTCTGTTAGTAACCCAATTGTCTCAAACAAGAGCTACGAGCTCATATGGCACTTGTTACGAGTAAGCATGGCTCGGTTATGTCAATGATATATCTTGTGTTTGCTAGGTGTCTTCCCACCAAGTTTCATCTCGATCCCTCCACTCATAGCGTTTTCCAATATTTCCGGTTCTCCCCTCCAGCTCCCCCCAAAAGTCACCGGATCCGGTCCGGATTTTAAGTGGGTCGTCTGAGGCATGAGGTCTTTCCAAATATCAAGTTTCATCGAGATCCGGTCACCCGTTCAAAAGTTATAAATACCTCAAGATTCCGGATTCCCCCTCCCTCCACTCCCCCGACAGTGCCCGAATCGGCTCGGTCACGTCAATGATGTATCTAGTGTTTGCTAGGTGTCTTCACACCAAGTTTCATCTCGATCCCTCCACTCATAGCGTTTCCCAAGATTTCCGGTTGACCCCTGCAGCTCCCCCCAAAAGTCACCGAATCCGGTCCAGACTATAAGTGGGTCGTCTGAGGTATGAGGTCTTTCCAAATATCAAGTTCCATCGAGATCCGATCACCCGTTCAAAAGTTATAAATACCTCAAGATTCCGGATTCCCCCTCCCTCCACTCCCCCCACAGTACCCGAATCGGCTCGGTTATGTCAATGATGTATCTAGTGTTTGCTATTTGTCTTCCCACCAAGTTTCATCTCGATCCCTCCACTCATAGCGTTTCCCAAGATTTCCGGTTGCCCCCTCCAGCTCCCCCCAAAAGTCACCGGATCCGGTCCGGATTATAAGTAGGTCGTCTGAGGCATGAGGTCTTTCCAAATATCAAGTTCCAACGAGATCCGATCACCCGTTAAAAAGTTATAAATACCTCAAGGTTCCGGATTCCCCCTCCCTCCACTCCCCCCCACAGTGCCCGAATCGGCTCGGTTATGTCAATGATGTTTCTAGTGTTTGCTAGGTGTCTTCCCACCAAGTTTCATCTCGATCCCTCCACTCATAGCGTTTCCCAAGATTTCCGGTTGCCCCCTCCAGCTCCCCCAAAAAGTCACCGGATCCGGTCCGGATTTTAAGTGGGTCGTCTGAGGCATGAGGTCGTTCCAAATATCAAGTTCCATCGAGATCCGATCGTTCAAAAGTTATAAATACCTCAAGATTCCGGATTCCCCCTCCCTCCACTCCCCCCACAGTACCCGAATCGGCTCGGTTATGTCAATGATGTATCTAGTGTTTGCTAGGTGTCTTCCCACCAAGTTTCATCTCGATCCCTCCACTCATAGCGTTTCCCAAGATTTCCGGTTGCCCCCTCCAGCTCCCCCCAAAAGTCACCGGATCCGGTCCGGATTTTAAGCGGGTCGTCTGAGGCATGAGGTTGTTCCAAATATCAAGTTTCATCGAGATCTGATCACCCGTTCAAAAGTTAAAAATACCTCAAGATTCCGGATTCCCCCTCCCTCCACTCCCCCCACGGTGCTCGGATCGGGGAAGTGACTATTTCCAACTTAATCATTTGGGGTCCCTGATACGCCTGCCAAGTTTTATCGTTCTAGCTTATGTGGAAGTGCCCGAACTAGCAAAACCTGGACAGACCGACAGACCGACAGACCGACAGACCGACAGACCGACGGACGGACAGAAATTGCGATCGCTATATGGCACTTGGCCGAAGGGCAAGTGCCATAAAAATCAACACCTCTGTGTGTCTATAGACATACTTATAAGTCGGGTCTATAGGGTAATGGGTAACTTACATTTTCTATACTACCTGCAGGCAGCAGATTGCAGATTTTCTAATCATCAACTTGAGAGCTATTTTACTAGTCTATGTCTTTCAGATGTGCTGATGGTGAGACATAGGGGGAATAATAAAAACTAGCCCGCTTGGAAGTAGTACTTACTGTGATTTTTTTTTCTTGTTGTTTTGTTTGTGCCATGATTTTAACTCGATGTGATTTACTATGATTTTTTCACTTTCCAAAACCAATTTGACCTCAATCTTTATGCTTATAAGCTTACTGTCATTATTTTCTTGATGAGTTATTTCGAAGATTACTGTGATTGTTTTCTTGATGCCTTATTTACGAGTTTCCAAAGCGTCCAAAGTTATATATAATTATTAAAATCCATGGTTTCTTGAATAGCTCAGTTCTTATGTCACTTGCAGCTTTGCTCAAGTGCCATATACTGATCACTTTTCGGTCTGTTGGTCGATCGGTCTGTCGGTTCACTGTTCTCAAGTTAGGGTACTTCCAGAAACGTTAGGACGATGAAACTTGGCAGGCATATAAGGGACCTAACCAAACTAGCTTGGAAATAGTCACTTCCCCGATCCGACCACCGAGGGGGGAGTGGAGGGATGGAGAATCCGGAATTTTGAGGCATGAATGAATGAATGAATTTATTTCCAATAAAGCCCAAGGGCCCTAACTTTCGAACAGGTAATCTGATCTTAATGAAACTTTACATCTAGAATCTCGTGTCTCAGATATCCCACTTCTAGTCCAGAACAGATCCGATGAATGTGGGGGGGGGGAGTCGGAGGGGAGAACCAGAAATCTTGTGACACGATTAGAGTGGGGCGATTGGGATGAAACTTGGTGGGAAGAACAAGCACAAAACTTGATATTTAGAAAGGCCTCGTATCTCAAATTTCCGAGATCAGTTTCGACCAGATCCCATGAATGTGGGGTGGGGGTGGTTGGAGGGGATAGAATGGAGCGATGAAACTTGGTGGGAAGAGCAAGCACAAGCCGTATATACGCCACAGTACCGGACCAGAATTTGGGCATCTTTGGGGGAGTTGTAGGGGGTGTGGGTCCAAAATTCCGGTCACCGAGAGTTAAGGTACTTCCAGATCTTCAAACGATGAAACTCGATTTGAACATCAGAGACTTAACAAGATTGGCTTAGAAATTGAGAAATCAGATTCTGCCATCCCTTAAAGTACTATTAAAGTACCCATTAGCCCCATTAGCCCATGATCGTTTATGCCTCAAGGATTTTGCTAAGAAATGAATTTTTAGCACCCTTAAATTACGTATCTTAACGAAAATAAAAATAAAACTTTTGACCAAACGATAAAGTTATATTCATGATCCCCAAGGGCCGATGATCTTTTTTGCCTCAAGGGTTTTGTGATTTCCTTAAAGTACAAACAATTATTTTGAGCAAAATACATATTTTCATGATTTCGATGAGCTTATCATCATTTGCGCAAGAGTGTTCGTTACGGATGAATAATCTAGCGCCCTTAAAGTGAGCATCATCACAGCTAAATGCAAAAATAGAATAGTTTTTACGAACGATCCATTCTCACGATTTCGAAGGACCCATGATCATTCTTATCTCAAGGGGTTTGCTTACAAATGAACACAGCTAACCCACGAATTGGCAAATTCCTGTTTTCATCCTCTGATACAGCCTTGCAAATGCCATATGAGCTTCTAGCTCTTGTCTTCTAAACGCTTAATGAATAAAATATTAGTTTATAAAGTTATCATATTTGACTATACATGTATATAAATGGTAATGGTGATGGGGATAGGAGAGGAATTTCTGTGAGATTGCTGCAGTAAGAAGCCTTTTCAGAAAACTCACGTGTTTTCAAACGCGGAGGTCAGACGTTTGCATCGGTTATTGATTTTCTTCGTCTCTTAACTAATGTTTCGCGCAGAAGACTATCCAATCAGAAGAAGGAAGCTTGTGTTTCATCGGATCATATGTCTCACGTGTACTTCTGGCAACCCTTCAGAATGCAACGCTGCCGGCCCTTTGAACCTGTTTTGCGATGAAACATTATGTAGCTGCAACCCTTCAGAATGCAACGCTGCCGGCCCTTTGAACCGGTTTTCGAAGAAACGTTTTTGCAAATAGAAATGCTTTTTCTCCTGCAACATATTCTTGTGCGGTACGCTTTCTCTTGAAACGGATTCACTAAAACGGTTTATAGGAGAAACGCTTTACTAGAAAACTGGCAAATTTTGAAAACTGGTTCATAGGGCGGGCAGCGTTGCATATATAAAAAACGTTGCGTTTTACTTTAGAGTAATAAAATCTTCAACAGTGAAGATTAGTAACATTTTCGCGATTTGGCAGAGATCGGAACTACATATTACCCGATGTTCTGGATGAAGGAGTAACACAAATATTTCTTCTTTGTGATCTCAACGAAACTTTTCGTCTTGTTCTTAACGTGAAATGTATGGTGGACAGGTCTGGGATCCAGGAGTTTATTGGGGGGGGGGGGGGGTCTCTCCGCGGACCGGGCCTAATCCATATAACAGTAAAACAAGAACATTGATCAGATGTTTCGAAAAAATGATGACATATTCAGTCAGGATAGTTCCAAGCCTATTTCCATTAGTTTTCCAGGAACTTTCACTAATTTACAGAACGGAGAAATGACGGAAAGGAATTTTTAATTTCAACATTTTAAATGAATTGATGTGTTGTCATACTGAACCTCCTGCTAAGAACCATTCAATATTATGAAAGTACTTGAGAAGTGCCCATAAGTACTTCTGTTTTTTACTTAAGTACGAGTATTAAGTACTTCTGAAATGTTTTACTTAAGTAGAGTACAAGTGCTAAGACGTTTTTTTTAACTAAGTACTATTACTTAAGTATTTCCCAACACTGGTTCTGTAGACATATAGGAATGTGATCCAAATTAAGGAGCAAACAAAATATTTGTTTAAAGCTAATGAGATAGTCGATTTAGGTAAGGCGATATGCTAAATCAGTATATGAAAATTATTTTCTTGCCAGACAAATAGTTCGCCGGGACTGCGTTCAGTCTCGGAAAATGTTTTGAAGTTAATAGTTTTATTAGATGTTCGGTATGAGGGTAAAGAACATGTTGAATATGTATATGTAAATTATTTTCTCCCCAGACAAATAGTTCGCACGGAATTTGGAAATAACTGGAAACTGTGTTAGAAGTAAAAGGTTTATCTGAAGTTAAGTAGAGCTTATCTAGAGGTATGGCGACATGCTGGGTCCAGGGGCCCCCCGCCCGAATGTTGTCCGCCAGTTGGTAAAAAATAGCCTAGTCGGCGCGAAGCACTTCGATTTTTCGTGAAATAGTCGATTTTTTTTTTGGAAACAGTCTATTTTTAATTTTAAACAGTCTGTTTCTCGTAAAAATAGTCGATTTTTTCTTTAAAGTAGCAGTTTTTCTTAAAATCAGCCGACCGTTTTTTCTCAATAATAGTCGTTTTTATATTATTATATAGCCAGTCGATAAATACCTTGCCCCCCCCCCCCCCCCCGAATATTTTGGCTAGTAACGCCTCTGGCTGGATCCATAGATGAAAATTATGAATTCACCGGACAAATAGTTCGCATGGAATCCGGCGAAAACCTTAATTTTTGTTGGAAGTAAATAACTGCAATTTTTGCCGTTTCTCCGTCATGACCAATTCACCAACCTATTCCACTATAATCCGTTTTTTCGGCATCTTGTCTCGTTCGCTCGGCGATGCAAAAAACGATTCATGCCGCATCCTCCAGCATTGCGTGAAAGATTCGGATTTCCTGCTTCAGAATGAAAGAAGGTCGGTTTGACGGAGCTCCGACCTCAGTCTACAGGTCGATTAACCGACCGAGAAACGGCGAGGAAAAAACAGCTTATAAGGACTTAGGTCGGTTAAGCAAAAGGGCTTATAGTGGCAAATCCTGCAGGTCGGTTAACTGGATTACAGTAAAAAACGCAGCTAACGCCCCAGCTGAAATTGCTTAGAGGTCCGATACAGGGGTAAGGAGATATGCTGAATTTTCTTTTGAGCTTTATTTTCTTCCCGGACAAGTAGTTCAACCGGAATCCTTTCAAAGCCGGGAATTTGAAAGCAGGAAGTTTTGAAACCCGATGAGATAGTCGATACAGGGTGAGCAGACGTGATGAATAGGATATTTGGTCAAAATAAAAGTTTTTTTGAATGGATTAGAGGTTCGCGTCGGGGATAAGAACACGCCATGAATTTTATTTTCATGTTAGACAAGTTCTTATTCCACCGAAATTTTCCAAAGCCCAGAAATTTGGTGACCGACCGAGTCGACCGACGCTCGACAAAAGCATACAAAATTATATTTCTTCTGTGATTGCAGGCGCTCCGCTTCGACAAACATGCGAACTTTCGCCGGTCTTCGCCCGACGAAAGTACTTTCTCAAGACCTTTGGGGGCTGGAGTAACGCCCCTGCCCCTATATAATATATAGGGTTATGGGGGCCCATCTTGATATCCATCACGTTTTTGGCCCAAAAAACTTGTTTGGGCATGATTGCACGCCGTGTCCGGATATGATTAATTGAGTACTGTCTGGGGCGCAAATCTCCCGAAAATTGCTTTTTTCTTGCGAAAATAGTGAATATTCGCCATATTTATTAATTTTGCAAAATATTTGAGTTTTTCGCAATTTTTGAGAGGCCTCCGAATATTTCAATTTTGTGAATGTTCGATTCACTTTTTCAGTTGCAAAATTTGCTTTTTATATCTATACTTCTAGTTGTACTTATTGCACTTCTTGCACTTCTAGTTGTTAAAGTTTCCATTGTATGATAATTTTGTAACGTTCTGAATAACTAATTAAATTTGTCATGAAAACTGTTCATAATTACTAACTCCAACCAATTTTTAGATAAGAAGTTCACAAAATCAGATATTTAAGGAAGAATCTTTAATTGTATTTCCACAAGTTCTTTTTCTAGCTTTTAGACTTGAGCCTGAAGAGGACCCTTGCCAATATTGCTCTAATAAAATGTAGCTGACGTTTCCGTTTTCAATCTTCAAATAAGCTTTAGGGGCTTACCGAGGAAACGTCCCCATGGCAAAACATCCCCGGGGAAACGTTCCCGTGGTAAAACGTCCTCGGTGTCGATGGGATCCCAAAAATCTAAGATTTGATCCAGACAATTGGGTCTTGTCTTCGCCGGAGCCAGTCTTCGCCAAGCTAATCATCAGAGTAAACCGAGTTCAGATATTCTATTTATCTATCTATCTATCTATACCTCTATAAGCCATATTTATTTTGACGATACTGACCGAAACTTCCTGCTTTGCTACTGCCAAATTTGCGGTTTCGCCCGAATTCCGAGCTAACTACTAGTCCAGCAAAAAAAGAAAATCCTGAAACGAAACCGGCGTATCTCCTTATCCCTATTAAGAACATCTAATCAACTTTAAATAAAACTTTGACTTAAAAAAAAAAATGCGGGTACAACCGGATTCTGGACTAATTATATGTCCGGGTAAAAAATGACCATCATATACAGACTCAGCGTCTCTTCTTACACCTAAATCTATCATCTAATCAACTTCAGATAAAACTTTTGCTTTTAATATATCTTTCGGTTCAACATCGTGTTCAGCATGTCTTCTTACCCCTAGTTCAAACATGTAATCAACTTCAAATGAAACTTTTAGGTTTAACAAACTTTCTGGTTTTGCCGGATTCCGGACGAACTACTCGTCCGGCGAGAAAGTGATTTCACCATCATGCTCAGCATGTCTTCTTACCCTATATCAAACATTTAATAGACTTCAAATGAAACTTTTACTTTTAACCAACTTTCCGGTTTTTGCCGGATTCCGGACGAACTACTCGTCCAGCGAGAAAATGGTTTTCACCATCGCGTTCAACATGTCTTCTTATCCCAAATCATACATTTAATCAACTGCAGATGAAACTTTTACTTTTAACAAACTTTCCGGTTTTCGCCGGATTCCGGACGAACTACTTGTCCAGCAAGAAAATGATTTTCACCATCGTGCTGAGGATATCTTCTTACCCCATAATCGACTATCACATTAGCTGTTTAAAAATATTTTGTTTGCCCCTTAATTTGAACCCCCTCCCCCACCCCTAAATGTAAGGCCACAAAGCCCACCTACTAACTCGACCTTTCCCTTGACTAACCGATCCTCCCACCAAGTTTCATCAAAATATCTCATTCACTTCGAGAGTTATCGTGCTTACAGACGGACGGACGGACAACTTTTGCGATGTCATAGGTATCCCTCCACTTACGTTTTTGGATCCCAAAGAGGTTTGGTTTTGTCGTGGTGCCTGCCTAAACGTCCCCGGCAAAAGTGGCCGGCGAAACGTTCTCGTGGCGAAACGTCCCCGCGACGAGAAGGTTTGTTTTCGTCATGGTGTCTGTCTTTCACTACCCATAGGCGCGTTCGTCATAGTCCTAGTAATTTCCGGGTTTTGCTTACTAGTGTCTGGTGCTTCTCCCGACCATGTTCTGGCTGGCAAGCACTGGTGAGATACCCCCAGACAATGATTAGTCCGAAAACGAGTTATAACATTAGGGAGCACTCACAAGTGAATAAAAAAACGCCTTAAAGGACCCTTCGTACCTATAATAGCCTACTAATTCTTCCTACTTCCGCAATTCTTCCTACTTCCGTAATCGCTCCGTCCATTCTTAAATTCTGAGGTCCGTGTTTCTTAGGGTGCCCCCCCCCCTAACGACAACACACTGTTTTGTACGCTTGCTGTGTTTCGCTATTTTCAATGTATAGCCTATTATATTTCCGATATTTGCTTGTAAGAAGCTCATTCAGCAGAAAAAACGCCTGTGTAAATTTGTCAAATGTTTTTTGCTTCAAGTTAACGTGCCTGTGATAACGCTTAAACACCAAAAGCAGGAGGTAATTTCTTTAAAGTTTAACTGAAAATCCGACTTGTTTTGTATCATTTAACTAAATACGCTGAATTTTTTGAATTGTGTTAAGGGATTTTTATTTTCACTATTTGCTCTAGTTATGACATTCAGATGGTCTACGTTCGTCCTCACTACGCAAATTTCTACTATGACGCTGACAAATTGAATCTCAATACATACGCGGCGTTTCAGTGGCCAGAGATCAGCTTAAGAAAGGTAGCTCACTGCGTGTACACTTATTTTTCGTAAATCGTTCTCGTCGAGCATACAACAAAGATACAACGATTCGTATAGCCTAAAAATCATACAAGGAAAATCCACTGTTTGAAAATCGATTGTTCGTGAATAGAGGAGCAACCAAGTAACGCATTTTTGCCGTGTTTTCAAGCTTCTTTTAGTGAAAAAGTGGTTGGTAACATTGTCCTATCCAAGCGCTTTTCATTTAATATTCAAAGCAGATCCTAGTTTTCGGTATTCAACTGCTTTAAAAAACTGGAACATTACATAAAGGACACCAATACTGCGAGTTGTCCTTTAACGAGAAGCCAACCGCCACTAGGGAGAACTCCGGTGGTAAAGAACGTGGCTCGTAAGATGCGCTGAACACATCTTGAAAATAGTGTTACCTTTTTTTGCAGCATTGATCTGAGAGGTACTACAAAGCCAGCATATCGGTACGAGGATCAACAGCTAGCATCACGACTACAGTTCATCCGGCCGGCTACAATCGTTATCGACAACATCACCCGCGACGATGCCCGATTATTTAGATGCAGAATAGAATTTGGCAGATCTCCAACGAAGCATTTGAGGCACAAACTCAATGTAGTCGGTAAGTTTCTTTTGTCTTTTTTCTGCTCTCTATCTGTCGATGACCACTGAGGGCTCGAACTAGAGTCGTCCTTATATATATTTAACTGAGGACTCATCCTAGAGTCGTCCGTGTATATATTTAGCTGAGGACTCAAACTAGAGTCATCCTTATATATATTTCACCTATCAGCTCGGGGCAATTCAACTAAAAGACAAAAGTGCTCCTAAGGCGGGATCCTACGACCGTTGGCTTACAAGGCCACTGCTCTACCTCTGAGCTCTAGGGGGGCTTTTGAGTGTAGTTCGCAAACCACTACATTAGTCTGATAAAAGCGGGCCGTGGAAACAGTCCCGCCGAAGGCAGATTCGTTCAAGCAGTTTACTGTAAAAATGCTATGTTTAACATTCCATAAAAAACGCAACTACTATCGATTCAGAAGAGTCGTGCGTATCAGGAGGAAAGGGTGATGAGAGATTTTACCACATAAATTTGGATTCACTCGTTGGCATATAAAAGAATCCGCAGAGCCATTAGTATATAGTGACCTGCATAATTATGGAACAAGGCATAGTGATGATATAGTTGTGGATTTACGTCATACCCGGTCTTCATTTTCAATGAAACACCTGGGTCTATCTGTATGGAATGAACTACCAGTGAGCATTAGGGCGGTGGAACACGTACCTCAGTTTAAAAAGAAATTAAAGGATTATTTTGGTTAGGTAAGGGTGGGTAGGGGGGTAAGGTGAGGTTGAGAGGGCAGAATGGGGGGAGGGAGGAGTTGAGTATTGATGAGTCAGAGAGATTGATTTTTGGGATCCCAAAACGTAAGTGGAGGGATACCTATGACATCGCAAAAGTTGTCCGTCTGTCCGTCCGTCCGTCCGTCTGTAAGCACGATAACTCTCGAAGGGAATGAGATATTTTGATGAAACTTGGTGTAAGGGTTCGTTGGGTCGTCGGACCAGTCAAGTTCGTAGATGGGCTTTGTAGCTCTACATTTAGGGGTGGGGGAGGGGATTCAAATTAAGGGACAAACAAAATATTTTGAAACAGCTAATGTGATAGTCGATTATGGGGTAAGAAGACATGATGAACACGATGGTGAAAACCATTTTGTCGTCGGACATGTAGTTCGCCCGGAATCCGGCCAAAACCGGAAAGTTTGTCGAAAGTACAAGTTTTATTTGAAGTTGATTAGATGTTCGATTTAGGGGTAGGAAGACATGCTGAAGACGATGGTGTAAATTATTTTCTCGATGGACAAGTATTTCGCCCGGAATCCGGCCCAAACCGGAAAGTTTGTTGAAAGTAAAAGTTTTATTTGGAATTGATTAGATGTTCGATTTAGGGGTAGGAAGACATGCTGAAGACGATGGTGAAAACTATTTTCTCGATGGACAACTATTTTGCCCGGAATCCGGCCCAAACCGGAAAGTTTGTTGAAAGTAAAAGTTTTATTTGAAGTTGATTAAATGTTCGATTTAGAGGTAGGGAGACATGCTGAAGACGATGGTGAAAACTATTTTCTCGACGGACAAGTATTTCGACCGGAATCCGGCCCAAACCGGAAAGTTTGTCAAAATTAAAAGTTTTGTTTGGAGTTGATTATATGTTTGATTTAGGGCAAGAAGACATGCTGAACACTTATGTGAAAACAAGTTTCTACCCGGACATGTAGTTCGTCCGGAATCCGGCCAAAACCGGAAAACTGTTGGAAGTCAAAGTTTTATTTCTAGTTGATTAGATAAGCGATTTAGGGGTAAGAAGAGATGCTGAGTCCCTGTGTGACAATCGTATTTTACCCGGACATATAGTTCGACCGGAATCCGGCTGGAATCGGAAAATTTGTTA
The DNA here is from genome assembly GCA_023053575.1 of Branchinecta lynchi. Classification (NCBI taxonomy): domain Eukaryota; kingdom Metazoa; phylum Arthropoda; class Branchiopoda; order Anostraca; family Branchinectidae; genus Branchinecta; species Branchinecta lynchi. The sequence continues at coordinate 16,582,419 of JAKZAP010000003.1, forward strand.
TAAGCTAAATTTCTATTTGAAGTTGAATAGATGTTCATTACTGGGGAAAGAAGATACCCTGATTTCGTCTTTGAGCTTTCTTTTTTCGCCGGACAAGTAGTTCTGGAGTTCGGCCGGAACCGGGAAATTGGCAGAAGTGGCAGGAAGTTTTCGTCAAAACAGATATGACTTATAGGGGTAAACACACATGCTGAATCCAAATCTGAACTTGGTTTTCTCAGGTGATTAGCTATTTGGCCTTAATCTGTTTCTGAATTTTAATTGTAAAAATGTTCAAGGAGTCTGGCGAAGACTGGATCTGGCTAAGACAAGACCCAGTTGTCTGGATCGGATATTGAATTTTTGGGATCCCATCGAAACCTTTGGTCTTGTTTTTTTTCTTTATATATCTAAGTAGTTATGTGGACCTTCGTGCGAATGCAAACCCTCGTAGGTTTTTTCTCCAGCGCGAAAATGTTGTTTTTTATTTATTTATTTGTGAATGTTGAAAATAAAAACTTGGAACTTGATTTTGAACTTTAACTAGTTGGGTTTTTGTTCGGCTTTTGCCTTTCCCTTCTCGGCTTCAGCTTTTAGCCTTTCCATGCCTTTTTGAGTCGCCGTTGCTATTAGGGACTTTTTGCTTTTCTTGGATAAAAACGCAGCTTTGAGAAATGCCATTTTACTTGTACTGTACAGTATTAATCTTTAAAATCCGAGAGTCGAAAATCCGAATCTCGAATAGCCTACTCATTATCACTTTGACTCAGATTGATCTTTTATAGGATTTTGAGGTAAACGGACGAAAGTCGCGAGGCAAAAAGCCAAAAGAAGAGCGCATCTTTGTCAGCTACCAAGTTTCCCTTTTTGCAAAAAAACGAGGGAAAAGGCAAACTCGGCGTTTGCCTTTTTTACAAAAACGGGAAATTGTGAAATAGTGCTTAGGACCATTTTACGGAAATGCAGAACAAGTAAAAAATTCGTCCAAATGGCGAGTGAAAAGGCGAACAAAAACGCAACTATTCTATCTTAAAAACAAGACCAAAGGTGTCGATGGGATCCCAAAAATCTAATATTTGATTCAGACAATAGGGTCTTGTCTTCGCCAGATCCAGTCTTCGCCAGGCTAATCATCAGAGAAAACCAAGTTCAGATATACCTCTGTAAGCCATATCTATTCTGACGACGCTGACCGAGACTTCCTGCTTTACTTCTGCCAAGTTTCCGGTTTTGCCCGAATTCCGAGCAAACTACTAGTCCAGCAAAAAAAGAAAATTCAGAAACAAATCCAGCGTTAAATCCCTATAAAAAACATCTAATCGACTTCGAATAAAGGTTTGACTTACAAAAAAAAAATCCGGTTACAACCGGATTCCGGACTAATTATATGTCTGGGTAAAAATGATTGTCATATACAGACTCAGCCTCTCTTCTTACCCTTTAATCTGTCATCTAATCAAACTTATGCTTTTAACAAAATTTCTAGTTTTGGCCGGATTCTTGGCGAACTAGTTGTCCGGAGAGAAAAGGTTTTCACCATCGTGTTCAGCATGTCTTTTTACCCCTAAATCAAACATTTAATCAACTTCAGATGAAACTTTTCCTTTTAACCAACTTTCCGGTTTTTCCCGGATTCCGGACGAACTACTTGTTCGGCGAGAAAATTGTTTTCACCATCGTGTTCAGCATGTCTTCTTACCTCTAAATCGATCATTAAATCAACTTCATATACAACTTTTTCTTTTAACCAACTTTCCGGCTTTTGCCAGATTCCGGACGAACTACTCGTCCGGCGAGGAAATGGTTTTCACTATTGTACTCAGCATTCCTTCTTACACTATAATCGACTATCTCATTAGCTGTTTAAAATATTTTGTTTGTGCCTTAATGTGAACCCCCTCCCCCACACCTAAATCTAGAGCTACAGAGCCCATCTACGAACTCGACCTTACCCTTGACCCAATGAATCCTCACTCCTAGTTTCATCAAAATATCTCATTCCCTTGGAGAGTTATAGCGCGCACAGACGGACGGACGGACAGACGGACAACTTTTGTCCGTCTGGGGGGGGACAAAATGGGCTGAGAGGGCAGGATGTTTGTGGAGGGAAAATAGATTTGATTTTTACGTTTTGGGATCCCAAAAAACTTGCTGATAATTTCATGGGCTGAGAGGGCAGGATGTTTGTGGAGGGAAAATAGATTTGAATGCGAACGAAAAAGTGTATTAATACTATCCTGAACATTAAAATTCGAAACCAATTTACGATTACGAAAAGATTTTGGAAGATACATCATAAGGTTTGAACTTTACCACTTTCTAGTAATAAGCAGAAATCGGGGTACAAGTGGAAAAAAAAGACCAAAGGTTTCGATGGGATCTCAGAAGGTCAATATTTGATCCAGACAATTGGGTCTTGTCTTCGCCAGACTCCTTGAACATTTCTACAATTAAAATTCAGAAGCAGATTAAGGACACACAGCTAATCATCTGAGAAAACCAAGTATAGATATTGATTCAGCGTGTGTGTTTACCCCTATAAGTCATTTTAATCAATCAATCAGTCAAGTTTAATCCGAATAGCTAAAAGCTAGAAAAGGACGTATCTGTTAAAATATTAGATATTCTAATTAGATAGAAAAGGAATATCTGGTTTGACGAAAACTTCTTGCCACTTCTGCCAATTTCCCGGTTTCAGCCGAATTCCGGAACTACCTGTCCGGCGAAAAAAGAAAGCTCAAAAACTTCTTTCTCCAATATTGAACATCTAATCAACTTCAAATAAAAATTTAACTTATAACAAGTTTTCCAGCTCCAGCCGGATTTCGATCGAACTATATGTCCGGGTAAAAAATGATTTTTATACACGGATTCAGCATCTCTTCTTACCCCTAAATCGGATATCTAATCAGCTACAAATAAAACTTTAACTTTTTCCGGTTTTGGCCGGATTCCGGGCGAAGTACTTGCCCGGGTAGAAAATTGTCTTCACAGAAGTGTTCAGCATGTCTTCTTGCCGCTAAATCCAATATCTAATCAGCTCCAAATAAAACTTTTTACTTTTAACAAGCTTTCCGGTTTTGGCTGGATTCCGGGTGAACTACTTGTCCGGCGAGAAAATGGTCTTCACCATAGTGTTCAGCATGCCTTCTTTTCCCTAAATCGGACATCTAATCAACTTCAAATAAAACTTTTACTTTTAACAAATTTTCCGGTTTTGGTCGGATTCCGGGCGAACTACTTGTCCGATTACAAAATGGTTTTCATCATCGTGTTCAGCATGACTTATTACCCCATAATTGACTATCACAATATCTGTTTAAAATATTTCATTTGCCCCTTAATTTAAACCCCCTCCCCCACCCCTAAATGTAGTGCTACAGAGCCCATCTACGAACTTGACCTTACTCTTAACCCAAAAGGTTCTCACATCAAGTTTCATTAAAATATCTCATTCCCTTCGAGAGTTACAGTGCGCACAGACGGACAACTTTTGCGATGTCATAGGTATCCCGCCACTTACGTTTTGGGATCCCAAAAAGACAAGCATGTTGCATTGTCACTGTTGTGCAGCTTGCCAAATCAAACAAGTATCATTAGTATAAGCTTCAGAGGGGTTGGCCAGGAAGAGAACCCCCAACTGATCGCGAAACCGGGTCAAACAGAATGCAAGTATACCTCCTGGGCAAAGCAGTAAAACTTCCTGGGAAGTCAGTAACGTCTAGTGAATTTTGACCTGGCTCACTGTTCCCATACGTGCGATTTGGATTTTGAAACGACGATGGATTTGAAAACGAAATCCTGGTTTTGAACTCAAATTTGCTTAGGGCAAACTTGGTACAAATAGGTACAAAATAGGTACAAATAGGTACAATTGGTACAAATTGGTAAAAATACTAACGGGAACGAAAGAAACGTAACAGATAACATCCCTAAGTGTTATCTGTTGAAACCGCGCATCCTTCTGTTGTCGTTGTGTAACTTCTGACAGTGTAGTATTTTTTACCTATTGAAGGTGTTGTTGGAGATCTAGGCACGAAATAGTATAAACTTAATTGGTCATAACACTTTATTTCTAAGTGAAAAGGTGTTATTCTTGAAAGTGTTATGCGCAAACTGTTATGAAACTTCTGACAGTGTACAGACGGGAAATCTATAAGAACCTATTTTTGACATCGACGTCCAACAAATACTCTCCCTTGGAATCCCACTTAGGCCTTTGGTCCTGTTTATTGTTCCACCCCGCGCGTAAAACCGAAGATTATATCACTCGTTTTCTAGTCTTTACCTCCTTGGAATAACCTAGATTTTAAGCGATATTAAGATAATTAAAACGAGGGCACCGTTTTCTTTGAGCCGATCTGTCTGGATGTCAAAAGGGCTGGAACTGAAAGATCATTCGTGTTAAAGGAGGGGAAATATTTTCTAGAAAATTCTTATGAAGCGAACGGCATGAGAGTTGAAAAGGAATTAGTAATGTCTAAAATATTGAAGAAGAACACTGATGCGAACTGATGCAGCTTTTCTATGCAGGGAGCATTGAGGCGGAATCTGGAAATAATATTTATAGTATGATAAGCAAAGGAGTAGGTGGATTTAGATCCCAGTCGACTGGAGCCTTTCATAGCTTCTAGGACGTTTGATTGCTCGTGCCGTATCTGGAATATTATATCCTGGGTAGCGTGGTCGGGTTGTCAGTAGGAGTTCGTGACACCAGGTCTATGTTAACAAGACCAAAGGTTTCGATGGAATCCCAAAAGTTCAATATTTGATCCAGACAATTGGGTCTTGTCTTCGCCAGATCCAGTCTTCAATTCGCCAGACTCCTTGAACATTTTAAACTATTGAAGTTCAGAAACAGATTGAGGCAAAATAGCTAATCATCTAAGAAATCCAAGTTCAGATATGGACAGATATCAGCCTATCTCCTTACCCCTATATCGAATATCTAATCAACTTCAAATAAAAAAACAATCATAACAAATTTCCCGGTTTCGACCGGATTCCGGGCGAACTATATGTCCGGGTAAAAAATGATTGCCATTTAGGGATTCAGCATCTCTTCTTACCCCTAAATCGGAAATCTAATCAACTACAGATGTAACTTTTGCTTTTAAAATTTTTTCCGGTTTGACCAGATTTCCGGTGAACTACTTGTTCCGAACTACGTATCCCTCCACTCACGTTTTGGGATCTCAGGTACTCTTTCAACCTTATTTTCATCCACTGGTGTCGCCACTATTGCATCTGGAAGATAGGTATATTTGAGATGAAGTAGAGGTATACTTCTTTGGACGTTAGTGAACTTCGAACAGTGCAGTTTTGGTACAAACGTTAAAATTAAGACCCCAAAGACACATTCAGGTGTTCTTAGTAGGTAACCCTTAATGTAGGGCTACATAGCCCACCTACGAAAATGTCTCATTCTCTTCGAGAATTTTCGTGCTTACAGACGGATGGATGGAGAGATGGACAACTTTTGCTATGCCATAGGTATCCCTCCACTTTAGAGGAATTTTAGTTGATGTTTGTCGCAGCGAGTGTGTGAAAATGACACTGTTTGAAGTTAAACAACGTTCAAATAATCATACCTGTACTGTAGCTTGGTCGTGTTGGTAGGTAGGCGGGTGGAAGTGACCAGGTTTTACAGTTCACATATATGATTTTGTTTAGAACTTAAAGACTCATTGACACTCCGCAATTTTGAACTATCTTGAATAAAGATTGAGAGAGTTTAAGACGATGCTGTCGAATGGTTCACGCCTGAGCGTGAAAAACGTCGAGGAGCCGGGCCCATGTACTAGCATGAAGAGGCGTTACTAGCCAAAATGTTTTTTTTTGTGGGGGGGGGGGAGGCGTTACCGACTGGCTGGTCATTTTTACAAACTGTTTTTGCAGAAAAAACTACTGTTTTCAACAAATGACAGCTTTGAAAAAAAATCGACTGATTTTCAGAAAAACCGACTGTTTTGACAAAAAAATTGACTAATTTTCAGAAAACCGACTTCGCGTCGACTCGGTTATTTTTTAACGACTGGCCGACAACATTGGGGGGGGGGGAGGCGTCCCCCTCCCCCCCCCCCCCCCCGTCGTGACGCCCCTGCTAGCATGTCTAAGGGCCTTCATTTTTCGTAAGTACGCTAGAAAAAGGATTCAAATCCTCGAAATTCTTGTTGCTGGCCTAGAGTGGACGGGTCGGGACGGAACTTGGTGGACAGGCTAGTAACCAGCCGAACCTCTATTTTTTTGGGGGGGGGGGGGGGCTGGATATCTTGTTACAAGCATAGCTCTCGAACGCGTGATCTGATCCAGACGGAATTTGATAGCGGGCGAGAGCACATCGGAATGAAAGATATTCGAGAATGAGTTGTATGGAATTGTAAGTAATAACTGGTACAACTACATGCTACTATGAGCAAGACCGGATGCTACGACTGCAAGACAATTTGCTACTGGATACTACTACTTAAGATTGACCCTGTCTGAGTCACATTAAAGGATAGTATTCCGTACCATTACATATCAATAATACATGTTATTTTTTCGTACGACTATCATACAACTACACAGGCTACAAAGAGTTGTCCTAGTTGTTCATACAACCGTTTGCATCCCTTAGCTGAAAGAAATGCTACCTTAGCTTACAAGTGCCATATGATCTTTAGCTCTTGTCAAAATCTTCGGCTATTTCTGAAGTGAACGCTCTAGGTCTAAATCCCAAGAGCAGGTTTTGTCTCATCCCTGGAGGAAGGGGCGTTTTAAGGATTCGTCTGGCGGAGCCTGGAGTCTTCTAGGAATCCAAATTCCACTTGACATGCTAATAAGAACCCGGATAGGACATCTCCTGCTGGAAGTTACCGTTTCTGAAAAGTAAGGGGATAAATACTTTAAAAGATTCACTTTGTACTACACTGCGGGGTGATTCACTAAAAGAAGGCATGGTATGGTGCTAGTTGAAGGACCACTCAAAAGAGGCTACTACACACTGTCAGAAGTTTTATAACAGATAACACAACACCTGGGATGTAATCCTTTGTGATTCTGAATATGTTATGCAGAAGAAGCATTGACAGGAAGAGCCGAAGAACCGTCGAAAAAGCATCTGCTGACTTTCTGGTATAATGACGACAAACACAAAAGTCAGTGGATGCTTTTTCAGGTCTTCTTGGCGATACTTATTATGCACAAGAAGCATAGAGTTTGTTAGAAGGTTGGAACACGCTCTTTGTCTCCACTCCCGTTGTTTATAAGTTTCTTAACACACAAATTATCAGTTTTAACAGATAACACTTGAGGTACGTTAGCTGTTATGATTTTGCTAACGTTATGCATTAAACTTTATGCATAAGAAGCATTGCCAGGAAGAGCCGAAAAAGAATCTGCTGAAGATTTCGTGACTAAAGACAAAAAAGTCAGCAGATGTTTTATCAGATCACATCGCAAGAGCTGTTTCTTGAAACCGCACATCTTTGTGTTATCTGTTATGAAACAGTGTCGAAAATGGGTCCTGCTCCTGGACATTTCTCATGAGCGCATGCTCGAGAACTCTAGGGACTAAAAGAAGGCATGGGGCAATGTATATGGCACTTGCAGCTTGGCTGAAGTGCCAAGTGCCTTCCCCGATCCGATTGCCTCAGGGGGAGGGAAGGTAGGGGGAATCCGGAATCGTAAAGTATGTGTAAAGTTGGAACGAGTGATCGAAACTTGATGAAAATTGAGTCGGAGGGAGAGTGGAGCGATTGGGATGAAACTTGGTGGGAAGAACAAGCCCAAGCCCTAGACATATCAGCAACAGAGCCGGCCCGGATTCGGGTTGTCGACAAAATGTCCCCATTCGAAACGTCCCCTGGCGAAACGTCCCCGTGACAAGTCGTCTCCATGACAAAATGTCCCCGTGGCGAAACGTCCCCGATCGAAACGTCCCCTGACGAAACGTCCCCTGACGAAACATCCCCTGGCGAAACGTCCCCTGACGAAACGTCCCCGGCTATACATTTTTTTTTCGCTGAGGGATGGCTTGGCCTATGATATGACTGATTGCGCCATCAGTTCAGACAAAAAATCTTCTTGGAATATAAACTTTTGAAAACCACGATGCGTAGACTACTTCAGCATTTAACCGCTAGTCAAACAAGACCAAAGGTTTCGATGGGATCCCAAAAATTCAATATCTGATCCACACAACTGGGTCTTGTCTTAGCCAGATCCAGTCATCGCCAGACTCCTTGAACATTTTTACAATTAAAATTCAGAAACAGATTAAGGCCAAATAGCTAATCATCTGAGAAAAACTTCCTGCCACTTCCGCCAATTTCCCGATTTCGGCCAAACTCCAGAACTAATTGTCCGGCGGAAAAAGAAAGCTCAAAAATGAACTCAGGGTATCTTCTTTCCCCAATAATGAACTTCTAATCAACTTTAAAATAAAAATTTAACTTATGACAAATTTTCCGACTCCAGCCGGATTCCGGTCGAACTATATGTTTGGGTAAAATATGATTGTCAAACACGGATTCAGCATCTCTTCGTACCCCTATATCGGTTATCTAATCAACTAGAAATAAAACTTTAACTTCTACCAATTTTCCAGTTTTGGCCGGATTCCGGGCGAACTACATGTCCGGATAGAAAATTGTTTTCACATAAGTGTTCACCATGTCTTCTTGCCCTAAATCGAACATCTAATCAACTTCAACTAAAACTTTTAATTTTAACAAACTTTCCGGTTTGGGCCGGATTCCGGGCGAACTACTTGTCCGTCGAGAAAATAGTTTTCACCACCGTGTTCAGCGTGTCTTCCTACCCCTAAATCGAACATCTAATCAACTTAAAATATAACTTTCACTTTTAACGAAATTTCCGGTTTGGGCCGGATTCCGGTCGAACTACTTGTCCGTCGAGAAAATAGTTTTCACCACCGTGTTCAGCGTGTCTTCCTACCCCTAAATCGAACATCTAATCAACTTAAAATAAAACTTTTACTTTTAACAAACTTTCCGGTTTTGGCCGGATTCCGGGCGAACTACTTGTCCGATGACAAAATGGTTTTCACCATCGTGTTCACCATGTCTTCTTACCCCATAATCGACTATCACATTAGCTGTTTTCAAAATATTTTGTTTGCCCCTTAATTTGAAACCCCTCCCCCTCCCCTAAATGTAGGGCTACAAAGCCCATCTACGAACTTTACTGGTCCGACGACCCAACGGATCCACACACCAAGTTTCATCAAAATATCTCATTCCCTTCGAGAGTTATCGTGCTTACAGACGGACGGACAGACGGACAACTTTTGCGATGTCATAGGTATCCCTCCACTTACGTTTTGGGATCCCAAAAACAAACCAAGGTGTTGCTCCCGCTATGGCCATTTCGTAAAGGAAGCGCAAAGATATAGTTTTCAAAGATTAAAGTTTTCATTTTATCTTTTATTTAATTTGTTTACTTGTGTGTTAGTTTACGCTGCGATATAACTCATTGATCTCGCTTTTGTTTGATATTTAATTTGGTGATAATTCATTATCAAAGTATTTTATCAAAGGAACAAACCCGTCTAACCTAGATTTACTACTCTCTATCTTACCATTCATTCCATCCGCTTTCGTTTCCTCGCTTCCCGTGTCATTTTTATCTAGCATAACGGCACTACGCTTAGTTTTATGTTTTCCTTGCTTGACTCTCTTTGAGCCACAGCGGGCTTCCCCTTTCTCTGACGAGCTTATTGGTGCTCCTCAGATTGTGCATGTTGGTTCAAACAACCTAGGACTGATCAGTTATGAGTCCGTTGCAAGGCATATTACACTGCATATTTTAACTGAAAACAGTACATTTATGAAGCAACCGGTCCTATGTCCGATCTTTCCTGCTTATAAGCAATATTCCCACATCTGTAATGCACACTCTGAAGTTGTTTTACCTCGGTCATGCACCTTAAGATCGAGGCGAACTTAAAAATCTGTTCGTGGGGACGTTTTGTCACGGGAAAGTTTTGTCGCTGGGACGTTTTGACACGGGGACATTTTGTCACGGGGACGTTTTGTAACGGGGACGTTTCGCCAGGGGATGTTTTATCATGGGGACGTTACGTCTGAAGCCCCGGATTCAGGCACTATGGGGGAGTCACGAGGGGGGGGGGGCGGAGTTATGGTACTTCCAGATGTGCTAGGACGATGGAACTTAGCTTTAACATGAGAGACTTGACAAGATTAGCTTAGAAATAGTCAGTTCTCCGACCAGACCATCGTTGGGGGAGTGGAGGGAGGGGAAGCCTGAATCTTGAGGGGTGTTTGCCGCGATCGGATCTTAACGAAACTTAAAATTTGGAAAGATCTTGTGTCTCGAATGTCCCATTTCAAGTCCGGACCGGATCCGATGAACGTGGGGGTTGGGGATGGAGGGGAGAACCGGAAATCTTGTGACACGCTTAGAGTGGTGCGATCGGGATGTAACTTGGAGCGATTCGGGCACTTGAGGTTGGTCTGGAATTCCGATTGTCGCGAGTTGAGGTTTTTCAGATGTGCTAGTAGGATGAAATTTGGCTTGAACATTAGAGACTTGACAAGATTGGTTAAGAAATTGTAACTTCCCAGATCGACCATCCTTTAAAGTACCAAACCTACTCATCTTAACCACAAAGTTCAACAAATTCTCTTAAGCTAAATATACATTTCCCTAAACCCCATGAGCCCATGATCATTTTTTGCCTCAAAAGTTGTGCATAGAAATTATTTTCTAGCTTCGCATATTAACCGAAAAGTAAAAAAAAACTTTTGACCAAACGATACGTTTCATGATCTACGAGGGCCCATGATATTTGTGCCACAAGTGCTTTGCAAAAAAAAAAAATGAATTTCTAGCATCCTTAAAGTGCGCATCGTAGCCGAAAAGTAAAAAAAAACACTTTTTACCAAACGATCCATGATCATTTTTGCCTCAAGGGTTTTACTTACAAATGAATCTATTAAAGTACAAACAATACTTTTGAAAATATACAAGTTCATGATCTCGATGAGCCTATCGGGTCATCATTTTTGTTTCAAGGGTTTTGATTAAGTGCGAAAATAAGATACTTTTGTTTTTACCAAACCATACATTTTAGTGATTTCCAATTGCCCATGAACATTCTTACCTCAGGGGTTTTGTTTATAAATGCTCATAACAAACCTTATTGGCCAATTTTTTATTTTCATCTTTTGGCCAGCCATGCAAGTGCCATATCAGCTTGCAGCTCTTTTTAGTACTAGTTCCTTTTACTAGTTTGCATAAGTTCAATTTAGTTTAATACTCTTTTAGTGCTCGTTAGTCGATCCGTCAAAAGGCTTTTGATCACACCCTGCATGCAAGCTTGATAATGTTTAAGACTTGGAGCACATTCGTTTGTTAAATGTTGTTGAACTTCTGATAGAGTGCCCTGTAAGGGAAAGGACCCGATCGAGCGGGTTGTTCCTGTGTTTCACGTTTTGGCTTCCAAGAAATAGATTTAACTGAAATTATAAATATTAATCGATGATGCTGGAACAAAAGGTATAAAGTTGTGAAGCAAATGTATTGCAAATAACGGATACAACTAAACGAAATTTAATTTATTTTAGAGTGTGCAAGATTTTAAGCTAGATGGTAGGCTGAGTGTTTGAAATATTAACTACACTCAATGGAGGAGGCGTGGGCTGGATAAAAAATAAATAAAAAAGTGAGGAAATGCCGCTTGCGAATTTTCTTCTCCAGCTGCGAAATTCAAACGTCAGGCCTTAATATTAGGGTTGCCTATAGAGCCTTTACTCTAAGAGCATGTTCCACCCTACTAACCGTAGTTACTATGCATTACGTCACGCATTCTGGCTTTTTGCTGTCAAGGCTGGAACGATTTTTCTATTTTCCAGCAGGATCTCACGCCAGGGGCGAATCCGACCAATCACGTTACAGAGATGCGTAGTTACCACGCTCCCGAGCATGGTAAGAAAATAGTAACTATTAGTGACTATTCCGACAAGGTTGGAACGGTCAGCGTAGTATCTTTTCGTGAGGATGGAACGGAAATAGTAACTAATAGTAACTATTGTTAGAAGGGTGGAACACGCTCTAAGTACGCCTCGTAATAGAACGCCAGCGAAAAAATGTCTTGCTGTTGCTTGAATCGACCGTACTAAAATAACTTCCTAAAGAAAGCTATCACGGCTCGGCTTTACAGGATTGTGTAAGCTAGAGTTCCACACATACACAGTACCAGCTAGATGTTTTGTTATCTTCTATCATTTCGTAGTTCTTCAGAACGCTGTTGAGTTGCCAGCCCCTTCTTTCCGTCATGTTCCCCCTTCATAATTTTTATCGTTCAGCTCCACCTCTTCATCCTAACCTAATCGGATTAGCCTAAACAAGCTTTTTGTTAGAGAAGTTGGAATTAATAGGGTAGGTATCTAAGCGAAGTTGGAACCGTGTCCAAATATGTTTCCTGTCCTTGAAAGCCACTTCGTCCGATGATCTACTGGGAAAACGAATTTAAATCGATTCATCGCTTGCTCCAGTAATTACAAGAGGGATTGGGCGAAGCTTGTTAAAAGTTTCGTCGGTTTCGAACGTTTACGGAAGCGATGGCTGAAATTTACGTTCTATCCTTCGACGTCGCCTAAATTAAGTCTGCTAAACCAAGTGTGCTCTGAATTAGCTCCTGGTTTTAGTTTCGGTTCCATTTAACTATACTTAAGGACCCCTCGCACTATTTAATCTTCAACTTATATTATTTTAAAATATTTGAATCCTTTAAAACTAGGCTGTGCTTTCAACAAAAAACCCGCAATTTTGGCTGTTTTAAGCCTTTTCCGACACCCGTTGACTTGTAGTGAAAACAGGGAAACAATTTACAGAACCGGTTTTTCTGATGGAAAAATTTCTCGCAGACAACCGTCGATAGCGTGATACACATCGAAGGTAGCAAAACACGGCAGGTAAGAAAATCAGCGTGGTTTTGTTAGAGGGATTAGAATGTACCGTACGAAACTGGGGTCTCTGGGTTTAGAAATATGTGGCGTGATTATGGAAGTAGTTTGCGTTAGTATTATTTGTAAGACAGGTCCTTTAAAGGACACCTGAATGAAGAGTACCAATTATCATCCTTATCTGTATGACTTCCGTTAACATATTGCCTGCAGAAAATCCAATCAAAATACGAAATAGTGTTTCCTAGGTATGATTTCTGCTCCATTTTGCATCTGTCCTTATTTCTGTACCGAACAATTTTAAAAATGAACAGAAGTCTCCAATCAATCCTTCTTCTGGAATATTTTTTAACCAGTTAAGCCCAAACGTAGCCTATATCTAGAAGAAATTCCAGTGCGATCCGGCCAGCGCTGTACAAGATTTGAATGAATTGGTCTTTTTGTCTTGGAGTGTGCATGTGCAAACCTCCAGAAACGAACATCCCTATTTTGAAAATATCACGCTCAGGAGAAGAATGCTTTCCGTGGCCATGTCTGTAAATGCATTCTCCATGGTGTGTTCAAGTATGGTTTCGTTGTTCAGATGTCCTTTAAAGAAAATTACTCAACTAATATGAATTTCCTGACTGGAAAGCACAAGAAAGTCATTGGCTAGGGCACTAACCAATATTGATTAAAAACAAGCAGAATCATCAGACTACTCAGAATATCAAGAAAGAAAATGGAGAGACGAAAAAATGTCTCTGGTTTCAACATTAAATATGTAAAAAGTGAGAGAGAGAAAAGGAAACAAAAACTGGGGAGACCAACCTCGAGGAGGACAGCACTAAACACTTTTTGGGATCCCAAAACGTAAGTGGATTGATCCCTATGACATTGAAAAGTTGTCCGTCCGTCCGTCCGTCCGTCTGTAAGCACGATAACTCTCGAAGGGATTGAGATATTTTGATGAAACTTGGTGTGAGGATTCGTTGGGTCGTCGGACCAGTCAAATTCGTAGATGTGCTTTGTAGCCCTACATTTAGGGGTGGGGGAAGGGGTTTCAAATTAAGGGGCAAACAAAATATTTTGAAACAGCTTATGTGATAGTCGATTATGGGGTAAGAAGACATGCTGAGCATGATGGTGAAAACCATTTTGTCATCGAACATGTAGTTCGCCCGGAATCCGGCCAAAACCGGAAAGTTTGTTAAAAGTAAAAGTTTTATTTTAAGTTGATTAGATGTTCGGTTTAGGGGTAGGAAGACATGCTGAAGACGATGGTGAAAACCATTTTCTCGACGGACAAGTAGTTCGCCCGGAATCAGGCCCAAACCGGACAGTTTGTTAAAAGTAAAAGTTTTATTTTAAGTTGATTAGATGTTTGATTTAGGGGTAGGAAGACACGCTGAACACGGTGGTGAAAACCATTTTCTCGACGGACAAGTAGTTCGCCCGGAATCCGGCCCAAACCGGAAAGTTTGTTAAAATTAAAAGTTGAAGCTGAAGTTGATTAGATGTTCGATTTAGGGCAAGAAGACATGCTGAACACTTATGTGAAAACAATTTTCTATCCGGACATGTAGTGCGCCCGGAATCCGGCCAAAACCGGAAAATTGGTAGAAGTTAAAGTTTTATTTCTAGTTGATTAGATAACCGATTTAGAGGTAAGAAGAGATGCTGAATCCGTGTGTGACAATCATATTGTACCCGGACATATAGTTCGACCGGAATCCGGAAAATTTGTTATAAGTTAAATTTGTATTTGAAGTTGATTAGATGTTCATTACTGGGGAAAGAATATAACCTGAATTCATTTTTGAGCTTTCTTTTTTTTGCCGGACAATTAGTTCTGAAGTTTGGCCGAAATCGGGAAATTGGCGGTAGTGGCAGGAAGTTTTTCTCAGATGATTAGCTATTTGGCCTTAATCTGTTTCTGAATTTTAATTGTAATAATGTTCAAGGAGTCTGGGACTGGATTTGTGTAAGACAAGACCCAGTTGTCTGGATCAGATACTGAATTTTTGGGATCCCATCGAAACCTTTGGTCTTGTTCATTCTAGAACGGTTGTTGGTTTCTGATCCCAGGTTTTCACAGATTTTGTTATAGGGTTTTAGTTTCCCAGTGTCGGAACAGGGTTTGAATTTACGGCGAAAATTGACACTTTTATGGCTTTACTTTTCAACCGTTATATGTTCGGGAGATAAAATACAAACGAAGTGACAGGCAATTAAGTGATTGAGATTATATGAATGATGTATAAACTTCCCATGTGCCTGGGATGTATGGGTAGGTCCACGGACCAGGGCGGGAAATAAAAGTAACTAAAAAGATAATGCTCTTAAACAAGGAAAAAACTGAAAATCGACGTACTGAAATCAAGGAATACTTGCCATACTTGATGCCAAATCCCTTTCCTCTCAACCCTCTCGCCCTAGTAAATAGCCATCAAATCCTCACAATAATAAATCGAACGTACCGCACTTGCCCCTTCAGTACCACATATTGGGCCATGTACCACATATTGGGAGAGGACCAGAAGGCTTATCTTCAGTAACTGAAGTTCATTCCTGCTTTTACACCCCATAATTGAGCGCTTGCGTACTTGTTTAAAGGTTAGGTGTAAAGGGCTGAGAAATGACAATCTAGTCACCCATCATACCTTCACTTACATAGGTTTGAAGGCCCGATGAAAATTTGTTACTTCGTTGCTCCCTTATTCACGAGTAATCGATTTACAAACAGTAAACTTTCTCTGTATAATTTGTGATACCTCTGTGCGCTTGTACCTGTGTCCTGTGTTGTATACTTGACGAAAAGATTTATGAAAAATAAACTTCACGCAGTGAGCTCACCTTCACCGAGCTCACTTTTGGCCATTGGAAAGCGACGTGCGACAGCAACTGACGCGGAGTTGAAATTTCCGCGCGATTGTAGAACTTTGCGTTCTGAGGACGGCAGTCGATTCTCTGAACGTCATAGTAGAGCATATAGTGAAAAATAACTAACAAACAAATCCCTAACACAATCTAAATAATCCAGTAAATTCAATGAGACAGAAGTAAGTTGGCTTTTCAGTTAAACTTTATAAAGGAGCCGTGACATCATTCTTTTGTGTTTTTTTGTTGTTGATTTATACTAGCCCTTTAGGCACCCAGTACATTAAAGCAGGTAGTTCATAGAAAAATGCTTTTCTGCTCGTAGAGACGCGAGCCCTCCTCCCAAAACTCTGATGTTCTTCTGAGGCGGACTTGTCGAAGCGTTCACTCAAAGTAAAGAGCGTGTTCCATCCTTCTTACCGTAGTTACTACGCATGACGTCACTAATTCTGGCTTTTTGCCGTCAAGGCTGGAACGAATTTTCTGTTTTCCAGCAGAATATCATGCCACGGGCGAATCCGAACCAATCACGTTGCAGAGATGCGTAGTTACTACGCTCCCGAGCGTGGTAAGCAAATACTTACTGTTAGTTCAAACAATGTTTACAACGGATACGTCAGCTATGATTTTTCATCAGCGATATTTCGGCCCTTCTTGGCAAGGGTCCTCGTCAGGCTGTCAATCCTCTAGATCAACTGCGGGGAAGGAATCAAACCTGTAAATTAAAGGTCTAGATCTGTAATTTACAGGTTTGATTCCTTCCCCGCAGTTGATCTAGAGGATTGACAGCCTGACGAGGACCCTTGCCAAGAAGGGCCGAAATATCGCTGATGAAAAATCATAGCTGACGTATCCGTTGTAAACATTGTTTGAATAAATGTTTCAAAGTCAGCTTGGGCTCAAAGAATATTTTACTTACTGTTAGTTACTATTTCGAGAAGGTTGGAACGGTCAGCGTAGTAACTTTTGGTGAGGTTGGAACAGAAATAGTAACTATTGTTAGAAGGGTGGAACACGCTCAAAGTTTCTTGATAGCGTGGCTATTAGCTGATCGGAACTTGACCGTGACTTCGTGACGTCATGCTTCCTGACCAAAAGTTTGTTGGAGAGACGCGTATCTTAAAATTGGCCTTACTCCACTTCAGCGCATCAAGTGAACTAGTTTCTGTAAGTCCTTCATTATGGGGGGGGGGGGGTGGCCGATCTGACCACTGTGGGGGAGCGGAGGGATGGGGAATCCGGAATGGTGACGTATTTATCTTTTTGAACGAGGAATCGGATCTCAGTAAAACTTGATATTTCGAAAGACCTCGTGTCTCAGATTTCACACTTCAGGTTCAGAATGGATCCGGTGACGTTGGGGGGAGGTTGGAGGGGGAACCAGAAATCGTGTGACATGTTCAGAGTGGAGGAATCGGGATGAAACTGGTGGGAAGAACAAGCACAAGCCCTAGATACATAGTTGACAAGAACGGATCTGATCGGAGCACTGCGGGGGGAGTTGGAGGGAGGGTTCCAGATTTCGGTGATCCCGACTGAAGATGCATACACTTGTGCTAGGACGATGAAACTTGGCAGGCATATTAGGGACCCGATCAAAGTAACTTGAAAATAGTCACTTCCCTGATCCAACTACCGTGGGGGAGTGGAGGGAGGGGGAATTCGGAACATTAATTTATTTGTAACTGTTGAAAGAAGAATGGAATCTTCATGAAACTTGATATTTGGAAAGCCGCGTGTCTCAGATGTCACACTTCATGTCCGGAATCCGACTTAACCAGACCAGACAAGACCAGACCGGATCCGAAAACTGTGGGGAGAGTTGGAGGGAGGTTTCGGAATTCCGGTGATCCCGACTTAAGATGCTTACACATGTGCTAGGACGATGAAACATGGTAGGCATATCAGCGACTCAATAATTTAAACTGAAGAACAGTCGTTTCTCCGATTTGAGTATCGTTGGGGGAGTGGAGGGAGGGGGAATCCAAAATCTTGAGGTATGTCCAACCTTTGAATGGGGAATCGGATCTTAATGAAGCTTGATATTCGGAAAGAACTCAAGTCTCAGATGTCCCATTTCTAGTGCGGACAGGATCTGATCAATATGGGGGAGTCGGGGGGGGGGGGGGGGGTTCGTGACACGCTTAGAATATAACGATTGGGATTACACTTGGTGGGAAGAACAAGCGTAAGCCCTTGATACACCATTGACAGAACCGGACCGGATTCGGTCACTGTGGTGGATTCGAGGGGGGGGGGGGTCTGGAATGATTCCCATGAGCCCATGATCATTTTTGCCTCAAAGGTTCTGCTTAGAAATGAATTTCTAGCACCCTTAAAGTGCTCATCTTAACCGAAAAGTAAAAAAAAGTACTTTGTCCAAGCCATATATATTCATGATCCTATTAGGCCCAGGATCGTTTTTGCCTTAAGGGTTTGGATTACAGATGGGTTTCTAGCGCCCTTAAAATTTCTAGCTTCCCTTAAAGTGCGCATCATTACAGCCAATTGAAAAAAAAAATGGCCAAACGATACATTCTGGTGATTTCCAAGGGTCCATCGTCATTCTTATCTCAAGTGTTTTGTTTACAAATGAACACAACAAACCCACGAATTGGCGAATTCCTACTTCATCCTTTACCAATCCTGGCAAAGGCCATATGATCTTCCAGCTCTTTTTTATCTCGGATTTTAAATACACTGAATTATTTCTACCCTGCTAAGAGATTTGTATGGCACTTTCCCTTCGGCCAAGTGCCATATTGCGATTGCAATTTCTGTCCGTCAGTCGGTCTGTCGGTCCCGGTTTTGCTAGTTCGGGCACTTCCAGACAAACTAGGACGTTGTAACTTGGCAGGCGTATCAGGGATTGGACCAGGTTAAATTAGAAATAGTCGTTTCCCCGATCCGACCATCTGGATAAGAGTGGAGGGAGGGGGAATCCGGAAAAAATAGATATTTTTAGCTTACGAACGGGTGATTGGATCTTAATGAAACTTGATATATGGAAGGAACTCGAGTCTCAGATGTTCCATTCTAAATCCAGACCGGATCCGGTGACACTGGGGGGGGGGGGCAGTTGGAGGGGAAAACCGTAAATCTTGAGAAACGCTTAGAGTGGAGGGATTGGGTTGAAACTTGGTGGGAAGAACAAGCACACGTCCTAGATACGTCATTGAAGTAACCGGAATGGATCCGCTCACTTTGGGGCAGTTGGGGGGGGGGTCCGAATTTCTAGTGGTCCCGCGAATTCGGTGCTCCCTAATGCGCTAGGACGGTGAAAATTGGCAGGCGTGTCAAGGACCCGACCAGATTAAATAGGAAATGGTCACTTCTCCGATCTGACCATCTGGGGGGAGTGGAGGAAGGGGCAAACCAAAAATTGAGGTGTTTTTAACTTGCGAACGGATGATCAGATCTTCATGAAAATTGATATTTAGGATAACCTCGTGTCTCAGAGGTCCCACTTTAAATCCGAACCGGATCAGATGACACTGGGGGGAGCTGGAGGAGGAAACCGGAAATCTTGCGAAATGCTTCGAGTTGAGGGATCGGGATGAAACTTGGTGGGAAGAACAAGCACAAGTCCTAGATACGTCATTGACATAACCGGACCGGATCTGGGCACTGTGGGGGAGTTGGGGGGGGGGGTCCTGATTTCTAGCGGTCCCGCGTGTTCGGCATACTTCCCGATGTGCTAGGACGATGAAACTTGGCAGGTATGTCAGGGATCCGAACAGATTGACTTGAGAATAGTCTTTTCCCTGATCCGACCCTCGTGGGGGGAGTGGATGGATGGGGAGTCCGGAATCTAGTGGCATGCTTAACTTTTGAACGGGTGATCGGATTTGAATGAAACTTGTCAGATGGAAATATTTATCGCCTCAGATGTTCAGTGTTAAGTCCGGGTCGGGTCCGATACCTGTGGGGGAGGGGGGGGGACGGTGAAACTCAAGAAACGCTTAAAGCAGAGGGATTGCATATCATCCGGAACTGCTCAGAATTGAGTGAAACTTAATATCCTATTTTTCTTTCCTAACCGCATTTTCGGATGGCGGGTGTATTTTGTGACGTTCTCATCTACTTTCTTGTGCCGCCTACTCGTAACAAGTGTCATATGAGCTCGTAGCTCTTGTTCAGTTTTTCATCTTGGGCTGGAGTAGTGAAAATGCGCTGACTGTAACTTGAACAGGACCATTGGTTTCTATGGGATCCAAACAAATGGGTCTTGTAGACATCCGGTCTTTGCCAGACTCCTTGAACATAATTACTGTTGAGATTTAGAAACAAAGAAGTACCGCAATGGCTGATCTGAGAAAACCAAGTTCAGATATTGACTCAGCATGTGTATATTAACCCCTAGGCTTTACGTCATATTTATTTTGACGAAATTGATCAAATCTTCCTGCCTTACTTCTGCCAAATCTCGTTTCGCTGGATTCCGGGCGAACTACTTGTCTTGCAAAAACTAGAGCTTCAGATAAAACTTTAACTTTTAACAAATTTTCCAGTTTCAGCCTGATTCCGGCGGGCGAACTATAAGTCCGGGTAGAAAATGATTTTCAAATAAATGTTCAGCAGGTCTTCTTAACCCTAAACCGAACATCTGATCAACTTTAAATAAAACTTTGACTTTTAACAAACTCTCCGGTTTTGGCCGGATTCCGGGCGAACTACTCGTCCTGCGAAAACGTGGTTTTCAATCCCGTGTCCATCTTGTCTTACCCCTAAATCGACTATCTCATTATCTTTAAAAAAAAAAAAAAGTAGTTCGCGCCTCTCCCTTGACCTAAAGAGTCCTCACATCGTGTTTCATTCCCTTCGAGAGTTATCGTGCTGACAGACGGACAGATAGACAGCCAGAAGGACGGACGGACAGACGGACAACTTTTACGAAGTCAGAGGTATTCCTCCACTTACGTTTTGGGATCCCAAAAATTCAACCCGACGCGGAAAATTTGAATCAAGAAAAACATGTATTCTAGTGGCTAATGAAGTGAGTGCTCAGTTTCAGTTCCAGATTGCAAGATCCTTTCTTAGATAGCCAACTTTTGTGTGTGACCCAGTAAAGATATATTTTTGGCAATTTGTTCAACATTGTAGTTGCTTGTAGTCTACAAGAGCTAGATGCTCATATGGAACTTGCAAGGCTGGTTCAGAGGATGAAAGCAGTAATTTGCCACTTGTTCTGATCAGTTGTAAGTAAAACCCTTGAGATAAGAATGATCACGAAAATTTGTCGATTGGTAAACATTTTTTTATGTTTACACTTTTCTGTAATTATGCGCACAATAAGGGTGCTAGAAATTCACCTATGACCAAAACCCCTTAGGTAAAAACAGTAAGGTGCCCTTGGGCTTCATTAACATGTAGTCTATCGTTTAGTTAAAAAAAAATTCACTTTCCGGTTAAGATGCGCACTTTAAGGGGGCCAGAAAGTACTTTTTAATCAAAACCTTTGTGGTACAAATGATCTTGGGCCGATATGTATTGTTTGCTCAAAAACAATTTTTGGGATCCCAAAACGTAAGAGGAGGGATACCTATGACATCGCAAAAGTTGTCCGTCCGTCCGTCTGTCCGTCCGCCTGTAAGCACGATAACTCTCGAAGGGAATGGGATCTTTTGATGAAACTTGGTGTGAGGATCCGTTGGGTCGTCGGACCAGTCAAGTTCGTAGATGGGCTTTGTAGCTCTACATTTAGGGGCGGGGGAGGGGATTCAAATTAAGGGGCAAACAAAATATTTTGAAACAGCTAATGTGATAGTCGATTATGGGGTAAGAAGACATGCGGAACACGATGGTGAAAACCATTTTGTCATCGGACAAGTAGTTCGACCGGAATCCGGCCAAAACCGGAAAGTTTGTTGAAAGTAAAAGTTTTATTGAAGTTGACGAGATGTTTGATTTAGGGGTAGGAAGACATGCTGAAGACGATGGTGAAAACTATTTTCTCGACGGACAAGTATTTCTCCCGGAATCCGGCCCAAACCGGAAAGTTTGTTGAAAGTAAAAGTTTTATTTGAAATTGATTAGATGTTTGATTTAGGGGTAGGAAGACATGCTGAAGACGATGGTGAAAACTATTTTCTCGACGGACAAGTATTTCGCCCGGAATCCGGCCAAACCGGAAAGTTTGTTGAAAGTAAAAGTTTTATTTGAAGTTGCTTAGATGTTCGATTTAGAGGTAGGAAGACATGCTGAAGACGATGGTGAAAACTATTTACTCGACGGACAAGTATTTCGACCGGAATCCGGCACAAACCGGAAATTTTGTCAAAATTAAAAGTTTTATTTGGAGTTGATTAGATGTTCGATTTAGGGCAAGAAGACATGCTGAACACTTATGTGAAAACAATTTTCTACCCGGACATGTAGTTCGCCCGGAATCCGGCCAAAACCGGAAAACTGTTGGAAGTCAAAGTTTTATTTCTAGTTGATTAGGTAAGCGATTTAGGGGTAAGAAGAGATGCTGAGTCCCTGTATGACAATCATATTTTACCCGGACATATAGTTCGACCGGAATCCGGCTGAAATCGGAAAATTTGTTTATAAGCTAAATTTCTATTTGAAGTTGATTAGATGTTCATTACTGGGAAAAGAAGATACCCTGATTTCGTCTTTGAGCAAACAAAGCGTCTTTTCGCCGGACAAGTAGTTCTGGAGTTCGGCCGGAACCGGGCAATTGGCAGAAGTGGCAGGAAGTTTTCGTCAAAACAGATATGACTTATAGGGGTAAACACACATGCTGAATCCATATCTGAACTTGGTTTTCTCAGGTGATTAGCTATTTGGCCTTAATCTGTTTCTGAATTTTAATTGTAAAAATGTTCAAGGAGTCTGGCGATGACTGGATCTGGCTAAGACAAGACCCAGTTGTCTGGATCAGATATTGAATTTTTGGGATCCCATCGAAACCTTTGGTCTTGTTTTACTTTGCGGTTATGATGCGTACTTTGGAGCTAGAAATTCATTTGAAATATGATTGAAATATCATAGAAATATATATTTTGCTTACAATATTTTTTTACTTTGCGGTTAAGATAAATACTTTAAGGAATGGTTTCATTTGGGAAATGGCTATTTCTAAGCCAATCTTGTCGATTTTTGAAATGTTCCATCCAAGTTCCGTCGTGCTACCAAATCTGGAAGTAGCTTAACTCGCGATCAGGGGAATT
Organism: Branchinecta lynchi; assembly: GCA_023053575.1. Lineage (NCBI taxonomy): Eukaryota > Metazoa > Arthropoda > Branchiopoda > Anostraca > Branchinectidae > Branchinecta > Branchinecta lynchi. The sequence goes on from JAKZAP010000003.1 coordinate 16,605,367, forward strand.
CCGACCCCCCCCCCCTCGCTCTTTATCTCCCCCACAGTGTCCAGTTCCAATTCGGTTCTGTAAATGATTTACCAAGAGCAGTTGTTTGTTATTCCCACAAACTTCCATCCCAATCTCTCCAGTCTAAGTGGGTCACGTATTCCCCCCGCCCCCAACAGTTGTCGGATCCGGTCAGTTCAGTTATCGAATTTCGCTCGAATCGGACCATCCGTCCCAGAGTAAAGATGACCCAATATCCGGATTCCCCGTCCCTCCATTCCCCCAACGATGGTTGGATCGAGAAAATTATTATTTCCAAGTCAGTTTGGTCGGGTCCCTGATATGCCTGCCAAGTTTCGTCGTGAAAATTACCTAAACCGCCATCATCGGGCCCCTCCCCTCCCCCCAAAGTATCCGGATCCATTCTGATTGTGTAAACGATTTATCTGGAGCAGATGGTCGATGATTGACGAGGACCGTTGTCAAGAAGGGCCGAAGAAGAATCATAGCTGACGTATCCGTTGTATACATTATTTGAATTGATTCTTCTTCCCAGCAAGTTTGACTCCGATCCCTTCAATCCAAGCGTTTCACGGATTTGCCCCCCCCCCACTCCCCCATAGTTGTCGAATCCTGTCCAGACCGCAAATGGTACATCAGAGACTTCTATTCAGTTAATAAGTTTCATTCGAATCTGATCACCTGTTCAAAAGTTAGGCACGACTCTATTTTCCGGAATCCTCCTCCCTCCACCCCCCCCTCAGATGGTCGGATCGGGAAACTGATTATTTCCAAGTTACTTTGGTTGGGTCCCTGATATGTACTTCCGGTGCTTTGTACTTCCTAGAAAGAAAGGATGAATTCAAGTTGTTATTAAGTTTTCGGGTTTGATTGTTACCCGTTCGGAGAAAAGAGAAAATATATTGGTAAATCTCGTGGAAAGACTTGCCTCTTCTTTTTCCCAATGTGTGGGAGTGCGAATGATGATTCGAGCTATATCATGTGTGAGAGTAGGGAAGCAAGATCCGAGGTATTCGGTCAAAGAGTATTTGGGAAAGAGTGGATGTTTAGGATATTGAAAAGTAGGCAGTTAAGTGATATAAGAATGTTTGGGAAATTCCTCTGGATTGGTTTGCGCCGCCGCGAACTGTTTACCCAATAGCGTCATTCTTATTTATTTATTTTTATTTTCTTGTATGTGTTTATTATGTTTATTCGAAGCACGATTAATATAAGTTTTGCCATGGCCTTCGGGCTTTTATGTAAATATATTATATATTTTGTTACTGTTCCTTGGTACCACCTTCAACAGACCCCTTACCTTTCATTACTCCTCCTACACATCCCGAGGCGCTAAAGGCATCCGAGAAGAGTAGTCTCTCATACGAGCCGCTGCACATACATCTTCCCATCCGGTCTGGATGGACGCGTTGATGTTGAATAGGTCCGACTGGTAAGTACGGCAAAGAGCGTTCTTGGGTCACCCTCTTCGTCTGGATCCCTCTTGTTGTCACTGCAGGCTAGTGTTCGGGATCCTGATGCTTCTCATCCTGACTGTATGGCCCATATGATATGATATGATATTTATTTGCCTTGAAAGCCCAAGGGACATAACACACAAACATAAACAAGTACATGTAAATACAAAAATAAACGGTCACACTAAACCCCACTCAAAAATTTTTCCCTGTGAAGACTGACCACTGGTTTCTTATACCAAGAAAATCCCTACTCCGCATAATATTTATATCCACCGCGGGTCTTGATGGCTGCAGCAGATAATTTACAAAATGTACTTTCAACAGATACTCGGCGTAATTTAGAAACTCTTCCGAATATCATTTATGTCTGAGCTACAAAACAACTTCCACCTTTTTTGTTTCAGATTCTCCGAGTGTTCCGATCATCTATGATTCTGCTATAAGAATAGTCAATGGGGAAACTGCGCCGTACGATGAGGGATCGGATTTGACGCTTACATGTGAAGTGTCGGGAGGTAAGATCCTGTCACTTAGAGCGTGTTCCACCCTACTTACCGTAGTTACTACGCATGACGTCACGAATTCTGGCTTTTTGCCGTCAAGGCTGGAACGATTTTTCTATTTTCCAGCAGGATCTCACGCCAGGGGCGAATCCGACCAATCACGTTACAGAGATGCGTAGTTACTACGCTCCCGAGCATGGTAAGCAAATAGTAACTATTAGTTACTATTCCGACAAGGTTGGAACGGTCAGCGTAGTAACTTTTCGTGAGGATGGAACGGAAATAGTAACTATTGTTAGAAGGGTGGAACACGCTCTTGGTTTTACCTCAACGCAATGAGTAGATCGGATCTAATAAAGCCCCGTTCACAAGCATGCCTATCCAAGCATTGATGCCGAGGCACATGCCTAGGCATAGATTTTCGGCCAGACACGGAGTTCCCGCCTTTAGAGCTCATGCCTTGCTAAGCTCGGGCACGTACCTAGGCATCTGTGCTTTGCTAGGCATGCTTGTGAACGCGGCTTAAATCAAATAGCTTAAAGCTAGAATTGGTCATCGAAATCAGTTAGGACGGTCAGTCAAAGAAATACGAAACATGAACTTTCGCCACCATTTGAGACCGCTTGTGAACGAACTACAAGAGCGGGCTCAGTCGTGACCAAATAAAATGTGACCATATGCGGTATCAAAGAATGTTTTTACCGTCATTCGTGAGAATTTTTATATTTGTTTGTGTTAATGTTTGGTTTATAGTGACGACCTCGACAACTATCAAATATTTGTAAATGACATCGGCGAAACAACCAACAAAGAACATATTTAATACACTTTACGACAGACTTTTATTCAAGGGGAAGTTGAACCAGAGGATTGACAGCCTGACGAGGACCCTTGCCAAGAAGGGCCGGAATATCGCTGATGAAGAATCGTAGCTGACGTATCCGTTTTAAACATTGTTTGAATAAATGTTTCAAAGTCAGCTTGGGCTCAAAGAATATTTATTTACGATATACGTCCTGAAATAGAAGTTGGTAACAGAAAAATATCTGTAAAAAGTGAAGAATTGACATATTAAGGGGGAAGATCAACTGCGAGTTTTTCTGTCGGACCAAGGGTCGAACAAATGGAAGGGAAGAGAGAACAAACGGCTCATCTGGGGACAACACACTATATTTTCCCAAAAATTTTAAAAGTATCGGTAACTTAATTTGGGGCTCAAATTTATAAATCCCACTTGCCCGGACAAAGCTGCCTTCCGCGTTGACGTCGTCGGACTCGTCGGTGCTTATGATCTGGAAGTTGACACCGAGTCCCTGTGGTTTGTTTTCACGTCACGTATTTCCGGTCACGATCTGCTCCTCTCTTGAAAGCATCTGTAGTTTCTGCCAGTACTGTACCCTCGCTAAGGGCGTTCCGCAAGGGGACAGCCTGAGACAAACTTTCTGGATTCGAATTTTAGCAGATTAATCCTTATGCCAGGCGCCGAAATTACCTGTTCAGTGACACTAAACGGGTGTAAGCTGAGATAGTGACGCTTAGAGTAGAGGGATCGGGATGCAACTTGGTGGGAAGAACAAGTACAAGTCCTAGATACGTCATTGACATGACCGGACCGGATCCGGGCATTGTGGGGGGTTGGGGGGTCCGGATTTCTAGCGATCCCGCGAGTTCGGCATACTTCCTTATGTGCTAGGACGGTAATACTTGGCAGGTATTTCAGGGGTCCGAACAGATTGACTTGAGTTCTTGGCTGACGGTCCCCGTCAGGCGGCGGCTAGGAGAAAGAACCTGCAATAAAAGCCAAAGATTTAATTTGTTTCTAGTCTGAAATCGAATAGTGTCGAAATGCGGGTAGGAAAACGCGCTGGATCAGGATATTTTACTTGCTTTTCCTTCCGGTCCGATTTGGTCAGAATCCCGGTAAAGCTCTAAATTTTGTTTTTTTTTATAATTGCATGACAGGTCTGTATAGAATGTTGATAGTGGTGTGAGCTGAAATGTTGAATCGAACAATCTGTTTTGTTTATCGCTTGGTTGATTTACCTACTGACGGAATCCAGTGAAAACTGGAAATTCGACAATCATCGTGTTATTTCTTTATCAAGTGTTGTGAGTTCCGATCTAGTTATAAGAAGGCATAGATATTTTCTTAGGTCGTCCGGGTCCTCCGTAATCCGGCGAATGGGAAATTCGTCGTCCGGCTGATTATACCGTTCTAGAGATCAGAAAATTGTTTTGTTATATTACCGAGTAAATGATCTATTAAGTTTGTGTAATAGAAATAGGAATTAGTCTTTAAATTTACTAGCACTGCAGCCTACTTTAAGAATATACGCGTTTGTCATATTACAACAGTGACTGGTGAGAGGGGTTATTTTCATCAGTATAAACTCAAATTCCATCCGGCCTAGGTAGTCATCTCCAGGCCTCTCTCCTCATCAATGCTTGGATGGGCTGCTTGAACCATTTTCTGTTCTGAACCAGTCGAAGAACACGGAGATGGTGCTCGGAAAATTCGTCCTTGCAGTGTTCAGGATGGCGACAACGTAGACGAGCAGCAAAGACATTAGCAGTGGGAAGACTGGAAACTCACATAAGCACCATGAGTCGCGATCAATAACGCCTTCTAATGTTTGTTAAAACAATCTCCCTGTTGACATATCCACCGATCGTTCTGTCAAATTGTCGTCAAAATACATTCGTCACGTGTTATTGTTTGCAGCTCTTGGTTTGTTTATATTTTTTGTTTGTATACTCTCACTTTCATCGTTGGAAGTTGGATAAAAGATCAAACACTAGATAGCGGGCAGCTCGATTTTTCACGAGGAGCGGACTCGCCTGTCAATCCTACTGTCAGGGTCTTAAGGACCGTTCACGCTTGTGTTGTAACATGAATAAAATACTTCAACTCCTCCTTACCCTCCTCTTCCGTTCAACTTGAAAATCAAGTTGTACGCCAACGTATTCGCCAACGTGGTCCTTTAAGGACCGTTCAAGCTTACGTTTAAGGCGCAGAACTCCTGAATTATACTTGCAATCCGCGAATATCTGTGGTAAAACTTTGATCCCGCCAGGCTTGGTGTAGTAAAAATTAATAGGAACGGGTTCTATTTTGTGTGTTAAAAGTTGACGTGACCAATCAAAGCGAGCGTTTCAATCATGTGACTGTTAAGGAAAAAAGAGAGAAACGGATAAGGAGAGGTATTTGTAATATAATTGAAACTGAATGAGCTCTCTGAATGGAAAGTAAGTCCTACTAAACTGTACAGCTAATTGCACTTTTACAACAACAAGCTTTTACCTTATCTGAAATAATTACAGCAATCCTGGTAGGCTCAAAACCAAATCGAGGAATCTACATTGGTCCAACAGACACAGCAACAGATATTATACTGAATTTGCACAAAACTGGTCCAGGCTTATCTGAAATACCACATTTCAGGATGTTCAGTGTCCCTAAAGTCATCAAAGGTTAGGTTCTCTTGGGATTCATAGTCAGGCTCCAGGCTCCGTGCTCTTAATCTGCGCATACATGGCCGTACAACTTGATTTTCAAGTTGAACGAAAGAGGAGGATAAGGCTTACAAGGCGAAGTACTTTTATTCATGTTACAACACAAGCGTGAACGGTCCTTTAGTAGACGAGAACCTTGTATTCCAGCTGTCGTTTGGTAGATAACCATTGGCCACGCGCTGGACGTCGCCAAGCCTTGATTTTTCTTTGGTTTACTAGTCTTGTCGGAGTTTTCAGTCCCGGCAACTAACGTTTGTTCTTTGCAAATTTTCATCTTCCTTTATCGTCGGAAAACATTTGCTTTCTAATATACACTTTCAAGAAATCCTCTTTTCTGCTTTGCAAAGTAAACTTTGTCTATCTCTTCTGTATTTCCCTGATTTACTTAAATAGGCGGGATCCCATAATGGTGCACAAATCCGGGCGTACTTCCATCCATTTTATTGCAAGATTTATTTGACGTTAATTAAACTTTCCATTCAGGGATAAGAGGGCATGCCGAATCCGTATCTGAGAATCGTTTTCTACTTGGACAAGTAGTTTGCCCGGAATCCGGCCAAAACCGGAAAATTTATTAAAAGTAAAAGTTTTTATTTGAGGTTGATTAAATGTTTGGTTTACGGGTATGAAGACATGCTGAATCCATATATGACTATCATTTTTTACATGGACATATATATAGTCCGCCCCGAAACCGGAAAATCTTAAAAAGTTTTATCTGAAGTTGATTAGAGATTCAATGTTGTGGTAAGGAGGCATGCTGAATCCTTATATGAAAAATATTTTCTCACCGGAAAAATAGTTCGCCCGGAATCCGGACAAAACCTGAAAATGTGTTACAAGTTACAGTTTATCTCAAGTTGATTAGTGATTCGATAAAGGAGTAAGTAGAGTAGATATGCTGAATTCGTTTTGAGCTTTAGTTTTTTTTGCCGGACAAGTATCACATCCGGTATCAGGTGGAAATCGGAAATTTGGCAGAAGTAAGGCAGGAAGTTTCCATCAGTTTCGTCAAAGTAGATATGGCGTATAGGGGTAAACACATATGCTGAATCCATAGTTGAACTTGGTTTTCTCAGGTGACTTGCCATTGGCATTAATCTGTTCCTAAATTCTAATAGTACAAGCGTTAATACGAAAATGTAAAAGAATTACGATTCTCGGCTAGGCCTATCTACAAGACGCAATTGTCTGTATCAAATATGAAATTTTCGGGATCCCGTCGAAACCTCTGGTCTTGTCAACCACGGAGCACCCATTTTTTAAGTTTTTGTGCCTAAAACGCCGCGTCGGAGTAGGAAAGTCTGAGTCACCAAGCACCCAAGAGAAAACCACTAAATGTCACGTGGCAAGTATTCCTATTTTCGGATTTTGGATTGAGTTTATCGTGAATAGGTCATTTCTAGCAAGAGTTGTGCTTTAAGCAGGCTGTCACTTGGGCGCGAGAGGACGTGACCGAACCAAAGTAGGCGACGGTTTTGATGACTGCTGCAGATTTATTCACTATTCGGACAGTGACGGCGGACATCAGCGTTGGAGACTCTGTCGGAATGTTTGACTCGAAAGATGGAACGAGACATTAATGATCGGAGGGTTTTCCTCTGTTCAAAAAAGTGCACTGCGGGATTCCCTCACTACTAGGGGTTAGTAAGTCTCTTGCAAACACTGAGCTGATACTCCTGATGACTAAATCTTTGTGACGATGAAAAATCGACGTGTACATAGAGAATAGCCAAGTTTGAGGGTTCGTTTGGTGACGTTTTCGTTCTTCCATAGGATCACCGGCGTGTTTTATTCTGGTTAAAACACATATTCTGGTTATACACGAATGACAATGTTCCGTCGCAGGAACGATTGGTCGGACAATATTGAGACTAGGAGATTGGTCGTGGCGCTGTCCATTGACCAATGCAAAAATGAAACAGACTAGGTAGCTCTGCTTACCCATTCTCGGATACACTTGCCTTGTCGTGAGTGAAGTGCAGAGCAAAACTCTAGAGAGTAATGCGCGAACTTTGAAAAAGTGACACACAGTCAAATCGCAGCAACACTAGCTCCACTACCGGATACGAACATCCCTACCGAAACTCAACCAATCGCAGAGCAGAATTATTTTGCTCTGACCAATCGTTAACGAGCGCTGGCTAGAATCTACGTACGCCACTGCACGCAGCGAACAAAGCGACGGAGTCCCATTTTTGATGCATGGGAAGGATAGGTCTTTGCATTACGCTATAGAGTTATTTTGCTCTGGTGAAGTGCTGATTTAACTCAGGACCTCTGAAACAAGCACGGGGTGATTGGTCGCGCAATTCGAAATGGTTGCTGCTAAATTAGCTGAGAGTAGAATAATAGCATAAAAGAGAAAGAAAATTGCATGCAAAATCTAGAGAAAAGGTAGACTATCTTTTCGGAAACCATCTTCTGAAAGAATAGGTACAGTTTTGTTCAAATAATAGATGCGTTTTTGAAGATACCATGGTATCTAATACCGCGGTTTAACGTCGTTTTTGAAGTTATCGTGGTATCTGCTACCACGGTCAAAAGGCGTTTTTGCAGTTATCGTGATTCGTGGTATCTGGCCAGTTAGCCTGGTATCTGATATTCAGATTCCACACTCCGACCGTGGTAACTGATCGTGGCGTCTGAAAAAGTCATCTCCCATTCATCAGTTTTTATCAAATTGTTGGAAAGAAAGTTTGGGATTTAGTGATGTGACTAAATATCAGTTTTTCTGTTGTGATGACTTGGAAAAGCGCAATTTCGGCAATTGTCGTTTTTGCAGAGCAACCTTAGATCAGATACCACGATAACTGCAAATACGACTAATTGCATATTCAGTTACCGAACGACTGGTGATAGTTTCTACCCTATTTTTAAGTCATATCGTTCGAATCCTTTAAGAGTTAAGGGCTTTTCTACAAACTATCTTTGGGGGTTGAGGATTCCTACCAACAATCTTCCTTGTTCTTATAGGTGACTCAACTGTTCGTGTTAAATGGTGGAAGAATAACGTGACGTTGCTTGATGATGTGATGGAAAGGAGCAATAATAACTATCACTTAAATGAACTACGGATGTCAGGTCTTGGGCGGTCAGATGATGGTTCTGTAGTTAGCTGTGTCGCAGAGGCAGCGCCTGGACTTCCCGCTACTAGAAAGGATATTCGGATTCGAATGAATTGTAAGTACTCCTCACGTCAAACAACATGAACTCTGATTAATATTCATTGCAGTTTCACGGAAGAGCAACCTTAGATAGATACGAGGGCGGGGGGGGGGGAGGTGGGGCAAAGCGTTATCCCGTGACCCTTTTGCAGTCTTTAAAGCACACCTTGCACTTTTTCTTTTGCTGTTTTAAGCCTTTTTCCTGGTCGGGAGCATGTTCTGCAGCAAAAGTATGAATACATGGCAAGTGAAGGGAAAATAATTGAATTGTCGTTAGGGGGTTAGAATATACTGAATTAAATTTGGGTTTAGAATATACTATATTAAATTCGGGTCTCCGGCTTTACTGGGTGGAGAGACTATCGAAGTATTATGGATGGACTGTTATTGTAGATACGACAGGTGCTTTAAGGCAAAACCTTACTTGAGAGAGACTGAATATACTTCTGAGTAACACGATATGAATTATAAGTAAACTATGTAGTCACGCCGACTGATGGAAACAAAAGAACTTTGTATAAAGAAAAGATAGCCTACATTTTCGGTTTTGTGGTTTTTGTAGTGATTTTTCATGGGCCCCGCACAAATACCAAAAGTAAATTTGAATTCAATTTAGAAGTCTAGTACACTAACGTTTGAGCCTCAATAGACAAGCCAGAGCACACATGGTAGTTTTCTTCTAGGGAAATTTCCTAGTACCAGTACTCTATATGACTAAGTCAAAAACACGCCAGTGATTCTCAGGAAAAAGGAGTAAACGTGTCCGTAACGACTCAAATCCTGAGTCAGCGCAGCTGTGACACCATTTCTTCCTTTCTTCCGCAAGTACCTTGGAGATTCTGCATAGGAAGGGAGAGATAGTCATCAAGAGTATCGAGATACCATTATTTATAGCGCTGAATTTGCAGTTGCAAGTTAAATCAAAACCTTAAAGGCACCTCGCATTATTCTGAAATATATGAATACTAGACTCTATTTTTTTTTTTTTTTTTTTTTTTTTTTTTTTTTTATAGAGACTCCACTTTTAACAAATTACCCACGACTTTTGCTGTTTTAAGCCTTTCTCCAGTTAGTCTGAGTCCTAATCCAGTTCTTAGCTTCTGCTTGATACAAAACCAACCCTCTCTTTGCAGGTTACTGCCAGTACCAGCAAAGACTTTAGGCATCAAACATTCCTTTCCACATACCAACCAAATTCGATGTGCTAGTATTTAAAAACCACAGATAATACATACCTAATAATCTAATGATGATTCGTGATAATCATGGAAGGGTTTTGAGTATCCCACTGTCGTCGAACTGTATCCAGGTAGCTATCAACCTTCATGAGATTGTCTATGTATGTGCGGGTTTGTCTTTATGATACTTTCGTGGAAGGAGGAGTTCCAATGCGGAAAAAGGAGCCAGTTATAAGCAGAAATAGCGCATTGTGAGGCACTTTTTAAGTTCATTTCGAAATCAAATGGATGGTCAGCTTTTGATTTAACTATTAAAGGCACAGAAAACTTGACTTCGCAACTTTCGGTCATCAAACGAACCTGGGGGGCTTAGATAAAGATACAGGGACTTATTGTCGACAGGACCCCTCTTCTTTGTTATCTCGAAGCCCCTCGAAGGCCGTTGCCCCTTATTCACTGTACGTATGCACTTATACACTGTAAAAGTTCGCTTTTGGGGGGAGTTTGAGGGGGGCGGAATTCCGGTAATTGTGAGTAAAGGTACTTCCAGATGTGCTAGGACGATGAAACTATGGAATATTAGAAATTCGATAAGATTGGCTTAGAAATCGCCACTTTCCAAATCCGACCATTCCTTAAAGTACCAACCATGACCGCAAATGAAGAAAACTACTTTTATGTAAAATATGCATTTTTATGATCCCCATGAGCGCATTATCATTTATGCCTTAAGGGTTTTGCTTACATATGAAGTTCTAGCTCCCTTAAAGTGCGCATCTTCACCGCAAGGTCGAAAATGGCTTTTTCTCGAACGATACATCTCAACCCATGATCATTTGTGCCACAAGGTTTTTGCTAAAAACAAAAAAATTCTAGCATCCTTAAAGTGCGCATTTTAACCGAAAAGTCAGAAAAAAAACTTTTGACCGAACGCTATGTATCATATCCCTAAGAGCCTACTATCGTTTTTGCCTCAAGGGTTCTGCTTACAGATGAATTTCTAGCACCTTTAAGGTGCGTATCATTACAGCCAAGTTCAACAATAAAATACTTTTCTCTAGCTCCCTGAAAGTGCGCATCCGAAGCGCACAGTCGAAAAGTACTTTGGATCAAACAATACAGCTCAACCCGTTCAAGTGCTATATGAGCTTATAGCTCTTGTTATTGTAGCAGACCTATGGAAAATTTGTAGAAAAGTTAAACTAGTTATTTGCATTATCGATTTCTTTAAAGGACACCTGAACAATGAAACCATACTTGAACACACCATGGAGAATGCATTTACAGAAGTGGCCACGGAGAGCATTCTTCTCCTGAGCGTGACGTTTTCAAAACAGGGATATTCGTTTCCGGAGGTTTGCACATGCAGACCCCAAGACAAAAAGCGCAATTCATTCAAATCTTGTACAGCGCTGGCCAGATCGTATTGGAATTTCTTCTAGATACACGTTTGGGCTTAACCGGATAACAAATATTCGAGAAGAAGGGTTGAGTAGAGACATTTGTTCATTTCTAAAATTGTTCGGTAATGAAATAAGGACAGATGCAAAATGGAGCAAAAATCATAGCTCGGAAACACTATTTCGTATTTGGATTGTTTTTTTTTTGCAGGCAATGTTAGCGGAAGTGATACAGATAAGGATGATACTCGGTACTCTTCATTCAGGTGTCCTTTAAAGGACACCTAAACAATGAAACCATACTTGAACACACCTTAGAGAATGCGTTTACAGACATGGCCATTGAGAGCATTCTTCTCCTGAGCGTGACGTTTTCAAAATAGGGATGTCTGTTTCCGGAGGTTTGCACATGCAGACTCCAAGACAAAAAGCGTAATTCATTCAAATATTGTACAGCGGTGGCCGGATCGTATTGGAATTTCTGCTAGATATACGTTTGAGCTTAACTGGGTAAAAAATATTCCAGAAGAAGGGTTGATTGGAGACTTTTGATAATTTCTAAAATTGTTCGGTACTGAAATAAGGACAGATGCAAAATGGAGCAAAAATCATAGCTTGGAAACACTACTTCGTATTTGGATTGGGTTTTCTGCAGGCAATGCTAACGGAAGTCATACAGATAGGGATGATACTTGGTACTCTTGATTCAGGTGTCCTTTAAGTATTTTGTTTTCTGTTTTTTCTTGTAAGTCCAAAGAATTAAGGATGTGAACTAGATCACAGTAAACAAATGCCGTAAATTATACTAAATTCGTTATAGTGATTTCTTGAAGATTCTGAAACTGAGCTAAATAATCTTTTGACAAGCGTCAGGAGATCAATGAATAGTTAATTAGCAATGGCGGATTAGCGTTCGGGAGTGAATTGTGTTCAAGTCATTTCTGGATAACGTTGCTACCGTGAGGATTTTGGGGAAAACAAAGGTAACAGTGTGTCCGTAAAATCCGACCCTTCGAAAAATGATGGTGTTTCCCACCTTTTCGGCCCACATAAATCAAAGACTTTCAAATAATTTATTTATTTCGAGTCCAACCAAAGAAACTGTACAACTTCAACAACTCAAGGCACACACACTATCAAATTTCAAAAGGTGAGGAATCGCACGCAGAAATACTTCTCTTGAAGACTTTCCTTCTTGATGCATAATTTTAACTATCAGTAGCCGTGAACCTTAATCCTGTTGGCGCTCGAACCCCATCAGAATAGCTGAATGAATGAATGAATGAATGTATTCCCAAAAAAGCCCTATGGGCCATAGCAGGACAAAATATAAAAATAAACAAGCACTCCAACTGCAATGTACCCATCCAAATATTCAACACTCAGCTCATACTTCTAATAACTAAATAACTATTAAACAAACTAACACCTATCCCTACCACAACATCAACCTACAATAAAACGTTCACGGTGCTCCATGGCAACCTTCAGGATTCTACCCAACCGACGCAACTCTTGGAAAACTTTACTACCCATCAAATCTTTCAAAGACCTCTCTTGAATAACCTCCTTACCAAAAACTTCTCTCCTTAGATCCCCCAACTCACTACAAGAACAAACTAAGTTTTCCACATCTTCATCCACAAAATTTGACTCTACCCTCTAATCGTCTTGGGGATGTAAGATTTCCTGGGTGGCTGTAAACACCCTTTTCATATTTAAAGATGGAATCTGAAACTACCTGCACAGGCTACCTGCGCTACCTGAATTAAAAGGTGGCGGAAAACCGCGGTGGCGGTGGAACACTGCTACCAGAAATAGGGTCTTTACACAAAGGAAATATTCAGACTAAGTCGATGATGAAATGAGGGCTGATAGTTTACCAGACGAATATATATTGGTTAAGCGAACGAGAGGATTAGTCATTTTCTCTTAGTTCCGATACGGCTTTGGGTCATAAGTTCTCGGGATCCCAAAACCTAAGTGACGGGATACCTATGATTTCGTGACAGCTGTCCGTCTGTCTGTCTGTTAGCACGATAACTCTCGAAGCGGTTGAGATATTTTATTCGAATTTGGCCTGAGGACTCTCTGGGTCAATTTATTGGATCCCAAAACGTAAGTGACGGGATACCTATGATTTCGTGACAGTTGTCCGCCTGGCTGTCTGTTAGCACGATAACTCTCGAAGGGGTTGAGATATTTTATTCAAACTTGGGCTGAGGACTCGAAATACAGGTCAGGTTCGAAGATGGGCTCTGTATAGCACTACAATTCGGGTTGGGGGAGGGGTTTTAGATTAAGTTGCGAAACAAATGTTTTTTTAAAAGCAATTGAGATAGTGGATTTATGGGTAAGGAGACATGCTGAGTCTGAATTTGCAAATTATTTTCTCACCGGACAAGTAGTTCGCCCAAAATTCGGCCAAAACCGGAAAATTCGTTAAAAAGCAAAAGTTTAATCTAAAGTTGATTAGAGGTTCGATGACGGGGTAAAGAGACATCGTGAATCTGAATATGAAAATTATGTACTCGCCGGACAAGTAGTTCACCCGGAATCCGGACAGAACAGGAACATTTATAAAAATTAAAGGTTTAATGTGAAGTTGATTAGAGGTCCGACTCCAGGGTAACGATATATGCTGAATCCGAATAGGAAAATTGTTTTCTAAGTGGACAAGTAGTTCGCCCGGAATCCTGTCAAAACCGGAAAATTTATAAAATGTAACAGTATTATTTACATTTGATTAGATGTTCGACTAAGGAGTGAGAAGACATGCTGAATCTGTATATGACAATCATTTTCTCCCCGGCGCCCAGTTCCCTCGGAACCCGGGTGAAACCGCAGGTCTATTGTTCTTAGAAAGTTGATAATCGTTTCGAAGATGGGAGACTTCAGTGGCAAAGTGGTAGAGTAGGCTCCACAAGGGATCCAGTCGAGAGGTTGAGGTGGTGATTTTTGAACAACGATATCACTTGGGTTCTGCATTTGGTTATGAAGACTTGGGGATGGGTACACTGGAATACGATATGGTTGTTGCTTCTGCCCTATGTTCGCCGAGGATGATGAAAGTGTTGTTCATTTGGTGTGTGGGTGTGTGGAATTGAAGGAACGGAGAAAAGCGGTATTTGGTGAGAAAGAATAATGAAGAATCAAGGCCGTATCCAGGGGGGGGGGGGGGGGTTAACGGTGGCCCCCCCCCCCCCCCCCCGAAATAAATCCCTGGATACGCTCCTGTGAAGAATGGATGGTTAAGATGAAGGATGAACGTTTTTGTTCCTGTGAACAAACTTGGGCGTTACTTGAGGCTTGCCATCGAGCATGAAATGAGTTTTTTTGTTTTAAATACGTTAATTTGTTTGTTACGATGGCCCTCTGCCTTTTGGGGTAATTCATTCATTTAATATTTGAAGGTCCAAACTACTGGCTTCGTTGTGTACCCATTTTGCAGTCCTTAGGGACATGATTGTGCTAATAGTCCCTGTTCGTCGCCGAATTCTCTCTCTATTCTTCTTTTCTTTGCAAACGACAATTTTCCTTTACTAACCCTCGAGCTCGTAAAACTAAGAGCACTCATACGGATGACAGAAATGTAATTTTCTTATCTCTTTTGTTACCTCTCTCTGTATTCCATAGTCCATGGTGAACTTCGTAGATGGATTTTAGTCAATAAGTTGATTTATAAGCTTATATGATTCTGTTCATAATAATAGTTATAATAAGCTGATGCCAAAATAGGCCATTGGTGTCCAAAGTATAGATCTAAAACACTTTTCATGTTAAAATTTTCAGCAAGGCGTGTATAGAGTCACTCATAACTACTTCAGATGGGAGGGCTTTCCAGTAGCCCAACATGGTGGGTTTACACACTGCGTAAAATCCGAGCGTATTTTACGCACGTTTTGAGCTTGAAAACATTTCTAGCAATACGGACGTATTTGAGAAATCGGTCCGCTTTGTATCTAAATACGTCCGTATTGCTAGAAATCTTTTCAAGCTCATAACGTGCGTAAAATACGCTTGAATTTCAAAATACGCTCGGATTTTACGCAGTGTGTAAATGGACCAACACTCTGTTTTGGGAAGACTATCTATCAATTTCTTGGCAAATTTCTTGGCCTTGGCCAGCCGGTCAGCTAGAAGTTGTGGCCGCCCACACCGTTCTTGTTAAAATTGAGATGTGTGTCAGCAGGCACATTATCATAGTTAGCTTGGCATCATACAATTTTTGAAAGAAGTATCATCTTATCTTTGATCGAATCTGTCCAATGAAATGAAATAGCTAAAATGAAAGGGAAATTTCAAAAACTAAATCATACTTGACTCGCATGGTGGAAAAAATCAAACGAGTCTCATGAGTCTCAACAATCAGTGCCGTTTAGTGGTTGGACTTTCGTTTGAATCACGGCGCTGTTGACATCTTGACCAACCGTTCTGCAAAACCATCATTGACTATACGTTGTGGGATGTTTTTAAGAGCAATTGGCAGCAGTTTGTATATTCAAACAATGCTTAAAAATGGACCCACTCCCCAACTTTGTCTATCGTGTTTAACAGGACCCTTTTGAAGCACTTCTGAAAAACCTCTGCCAAACCATAGGAGCTGACGTATCCGTTTTTAGCCATTCTTTCAGTTTTCAGTCAGCTTGCGCCCAAGGAGCATTTAGCTCTAAGCATATTTACAGTTTTGCGTCTCAATGGTTAGATTTGATTTTTACTTTTTCTCGCCGTTTCGACAGCTTTTTACGTTTTGGTTGGCACTTGCCTTCCGGCCAAATGCCGTATACCGATCACTTTTCCGTTTGTTTCTCATTTGAACCTCAAGGGTTTTGCTTGCAAACGAATTCGCATCTTAACCGCAAAGTGAAAAAAAAACAAATTATGATCAAAAGATACATTTTCATGATCCCCAAGAGCCCATGATCATTTGTGCCTCAACGGCTTTGCTTACAAAATGAATTCCTAGCCCTATTAAAGTGCGCATCGTAATTATGAAGTTTAAAAAGATATTTTTAATCGAATGATTGGCTTTTATGATCCGCAAGAGTCCATGACCATTTTTGTCTCAAAGGATTTTGCTTACAGATGAATTCTAGCGCCCTTAAAGTGCGGATCATAGTCCTAAAGTGGAAAAAGGCTTTTGTGATTTTCGTGATCCCCAAGGACACGTGATCATCTGTGCCTCGAGAGTCAAGGGTGTCGCCTACAAAGGAATATCTAGCGCCTTAAAGAGCGCATCATCACTGTGTAGGTACTTATGCCAGACATTAAGGATCATGTTTGAAAAGCTTTCAGGCCATCTTTTCATTCCCATGATTCTGTCTCTCAACAGTTTTGTTTTTCTTCAGCTTTTCACTCATCGTTTCGACGGCTTTTTCCTTTTTTGTAACATGCTCCAGGCGCTGTTTGGCAGTTTCCCGTTTTTGTCAAAAAGGTAAACATAGACCTTCGGCTTTTCCCTCGTCTTTTTTCAAAACGGTAAATTTTGTAGATGACGAAGTTATGCTCTCCCTTACGATAAATATTCTTTGAGCCCAAGCTGATTTTGAAACATTTATTCAGACAATGTTTACAGCGGATACGTCAGCTACGATTCTTCATCAGCGATATTTCGGCCCTTCTTGGCAAGGGTCATCGTCAGGCTGTCAATCTTCTCGGTCAACGTCTGGGAAGGAAACAAACCTGTAACAAATAACTGAAACTTCTACCTACTATAAATATCTTATAGGGTAAATTACTTTCAAATACCACTGTAAGGAAAAAACTAGTCCTGAGATTTAAATTTTGACACGGCCGCTGTTTTTGCTGCACGATTGGGGCGATGACATGAAAGTTTTTTTTCTGTATTTTGATCAACTTCGGGTTTATCATTAATAATGACTTAATAGTAGTTCATTAATAACGTCGTTCCACGTTTCTATTATGGAGTACTAGCCTGTATTCATTACTTTTAATAATCACTGCACGGAAAAACTAGTGCTGAAATTCAATTTTTGACACTGCTGCTGCTTTTGCTGCACGATTGAGGCGACGACAGGAAACATTATTTTCTGCATTTTGATCGACTTCGGTTTTGTTATTAATAAGGGACTGAGGCTTATAACCCCGTTCCATGTTTCTGGTAGGGTCTGGTAGGGGTATGTCGGTTAATGCCTGCTCAGTTTTTCTTTATCTCAACGGCTTCCCCAATAGTTTGGTGGAGTCCGGTGCAAGTTGCAAGAATTTGGGCTTTTTCAAAATATACTGAATGGCATGGGTTTTCGAAAATGTGTTCTGCAAGTGCAGGTTTGAAAGTATGGTTATGACGGTGTCCGTAGTAGAGGGCGTGGTCAATTCTTGCTCATGCTCTGCAAGTCTTTTTCCGAAAGTTCTCTCTGTCCTTCCTACGTAACGCTTTCCGCAGTCATAGGGTAACGAATAATTGCCACTTTGGTATTGATTTGGGACTTTATCTTTTCCGGTGTTTAGGTAAGACAGCAAAGTATGTTAGGTTCTGTGAAAAACTTGGATGTTGTATTTGTTCAAACTTTTAAACAATTTTTCGGTCACTCCACGGACATGCGGAAGGTAAACGCAGGCGTTTTTTTCTTCTGCCTCACCATTACTAGTGGAGCTTACAGTACCTTTGGGGGCTGAATGCAGCGTCAGTCGTCTTCTGATGATCTGTTCAACCATTTGAACGGGGTATTTGTTTCCAAACAGGGCATCCCGAATGTTGCAAAGTTCGTCATTTATATAGAAGATCTTCGTCGCAAATTTTGATGGCTCGGTGGACTAGTGAGATAACTACTCCGCGTTTCACATATTCTGGCTGGTAAGAATCGTATGGTAAAATTTGAGCCTCAGTCCCTTATTAACAACAAAAACGAAGTCGACCAAAATGCAGAAAAAAAGTTTCCTGTCGTCGCCCGAATCTGCAGCCAAAACAGCAGCCGCGTCAAAAAATAAATCTCAGCACTAGTTTTTCCGTGCAGTGATTATTAAAAGTAATAAATACAGGCGGGTTCCCCATAATAGAAACGTGGAACGAGGTTATTAATCAAATAGTATTTAAGTCCTTATTAATAATAAAACAGAGCTAGATCAAATACAGAAAAAAACCTTTTCTGTCATCGCCCAATCGTGCAGCAAAAATAGCGGCCGTGTAAAAATTAAATCTCAGGACTAGATTTGTCCTTACAGTGGTATTTGAAAGTAATTTCCCCTAATAAGATATTTACAGTAGGTAGAAGTTTCAGTTATTTATTACAGGTTTGTTTCCTTCCCTGACGTTGACCCAGAACATTGACAGCTGACGAGGACCCTTGCCAAGAAGGGCCGAAATATCGCTGACAAAGAATCGTAGCTGATGTATCCATTGTAAACATTTTTGAATAAACTTTTAGTTGCGGTTTTGCTGGGGTTTTTTTTCAGTTTTCCACAAAGTCCAGTAAAATATGGATTTGAGTTTAAATGATAAGCCGTCTGTTTGACAGTAACTTTAAGACAGACATTTTTTTTTAATTTCATAAAAAAACATAAATTAAACAAACATTTTACCATTAACGGACACTTTTAAGACAAAAGAATCCTGATTGTTGCCGCAATTCTAACCACCATGGATCCGCTATATAATTTTTTCATTGTAGACTGTCTTTGATTTCTAAAGATCTAAGCCCAAGGTGACCGGGAAACATAAGCAGTGGCTAAAAAACGGAAAGTCAGCTACGATATTTGTCAGCGGTTTTTCTACCCTTCGTGACAAGGGTCCTCGTCAGGCTGTTGTTGGACTGGAATAAACAAACTTGAAAACACTGACCTTTGAGACAGACCGGCAACCTTCCATTGGGTAGAAAATCTCTCCTATACACTGGACTTCAGAAATTGTCCACATCGAATTTGGAGATTTGTATGCCTAGTTTGGAACGTCAAAATCCGATGGGTGATTAGAATGCTAGAATCAAAATGCTGCGGATAAATTATCTGAAAACGGAGAGTTCTTTTATATTATTGTAAAACGAAGTTTCACAGCATTGGATTGCCGAACTTGCCGCTTTTGTTAGGTATATCTTAACTGCATAACATCATAATAAGGTGATTATTGGGATCCCAAAACATAAGTTGTCCGTCTGACCGTCTGTACCTCCGTCTGTCAGCACGATAACTCTCGAAGGGAATGAGACATTTTGATGAAACTTGGTGTGTGGATTCTTTGGGCCAAGGCAAACGTCAAGTTCGTAGATAGACTCTGTAGCCCTACATTTAGGGGTGGGGGAGGGGTCAAATAAAGAGGAAAACAAAATATTTTCAAACAGCTAATGAGATAGCCGATTAACAGGTAGTAAAACATGGTGAACCAGATTATCAAAACTATTGGTTCGTCGGACAAGTAGTTCAACCGGAATCCGTCCATAACCGGAAAGTTTGTCAAAATTAAACGTTTTATTTGAAGTCGATTAGATGTCCGATTTAGGGGTAAGAAGAGATGCTGAATGCATGTATGACAATCATAGGGACATATAGTTCGGCAGAAATCCGGCTGAAACCGGAAAATTTTCAATATAGAGGTAAGGCGATACGCGGAATTCGTTTTTGAGCTTTTATTTTTTGCCAGACAAGCAGTTATCCGGCCGAAACCGGAAATTCAGCAGAAGTACGGCAGGATGTTTCGTCAAAAGATATATGACTTATAGGGTAAACACACATACTGAATCCACATCTGAACTTGGTTTTCTCAGAAGATTGGCTATTTGGACTACATCTGTTTCTACATTTTTAATGTAAAACTGTTCAAGGAAACTGGCAAATACTGGATCTGGCGAAGACAAGACCCAACGGTCTGGATCAAACATTACATTTTTGGGATCCCATCGAAACCTTTGGTCCTGTTTATAATAACGCAACAGTCAATAGTCATAGCCAATCAAAATAAAACATTAAAGAATGATCTGGGGGATACGTTTTATAATTTTCACTTGTGGATAAAAGCTACTGCATTACACCGATGTCTGCAGGAAAAACGTATCCCCCATAGCAGCTATCAGCTTGGTTCTTGGTTTCTGGTGTCGTACATCCAAATCCAGGGTTACGTATCTTACACTCAGTTCGAGCGATAAGTAATTTTCGAGTCGACTTTAGGAATGTATGATAGGTAATCCAAGATACACAAGTACTTGCGATGGTATGACATTAGAATGACCAAGATTCACTGTGTCTGGGGTTTCAGATCGGTGGAAATTAAATAGTAACACTTGAGATTTAGCCGCATTTAAATAAAGACGCTAAAGAGCTATGTCCTTCTTGGTTTCTGCTGTCCTACATCCAGATCCAGGTTTAACTTGTGGTTTAAGGCATAAGTTAACAGCCCCCCCCCCACCCTACGAGTTAAATACAACCGTAAACTGCAGAAAAGCTGCCTACCCCCTAGGATAGATCAGATCCTTTTGGGTGGCCCACTTGTAGTATCAATAATTATCTAATAAACTCTTTCTGACCTGATGATGTATACGTAAATATAGTTTCCATCAAGAACGGAATACAAGCCAGTCCCTTATTGTTAACTACAAAACAAAACTATCTAGTGTAAATGGACTATCTGGGCTGACAGATGTCGTCAGAAGAGCTGAGAAAGAGAATCTCAAACCTGCCATCTCAACCCAGTGCCGAGAACAATGGTCTCCCAGGGGACACGCTGCCGACTAGGGTCGATAATTAAGGTCCGTAGTTGACTTCCGTGAATCAAAACGGCTTTGAAATTCCTGTTTTTGTTGCCAGAAAAGGACAAGCAACTTCAGTTAGACAAAATAAGTATGGGAACTAATGCGCTATAAAAGCCATTTCGCGGCATAATTGCGGTATGCGGCTTAATAAAAATTTTATGCGGCATCTTCCTTATCAGAATAGCGGCATTACAACGCGAAATGCGTGGTACGCGTACCCCAAGGGGTACGCGAAGAAACCAAGATTGATTTAGCTGTAGCTTCAATATCATGCCTTATTCATTTTTGATTGCCAAAAGCCTAATATTACCAACAGAAGCATCATCAGCCAAAATGTATCTTAAGGGGCAAGGTATTTTTATTGGCTGACAGGTCATTTTTAGCGACTGTTTTTTGTTTTGTTTAACCAACAGGTTTTACGAAAAATCGAGGCGTTTCGCGTCGACTCTTTTCTCTTTAAACGTCTGGCCGACCTTTTTGGGGGGATGACGCCTCGTACAGGCCCTAGTGACAGCCGGTGAAATAATGTTGATTCAATAACAGCTAGCCTACCACCGTAAAATCTGTTCCTGTGTCAAACAGTGTTGTTTCAAGAAGTATCGAAGACATTGCAAGTGATACTGTCATTCAGGTTGCGAATTAATTCCTTTCCGGTTTTGGCCGGATTCCAGGTGAACTACTTGTCCGGCGAGAAAATACTTTTCATATTCTTGTTCAGCTTTTCGTCTTACCCCTTAATCGACTATCTCATTAGCTTTTAAAAAATATTTTTTCGCCCCTTAATTTGAAAACCCTCCCCCTCCCCTAAATATGCACTCGACCTTTTCCTTGACTCAAAGAATCTCCACACCAATTGAGTGTCATCGGAATATCTCATTCCCTTCGAGAGTTATCGTGCTAACAGACGGACGGATGTACGGACAGACGGACAACTTTTGCGATGTCATAGGTATCCCTCCACTTACGTTTTGGGATCCGAAAAACAGTAAATGGTTTTCGCTTGCAAGAGAATATTTCCTTAAGCTAACTAATGTAGTTTCACTGTAGTTTAACGTATTTTTTGTTTTAGCTATGAAAGCTTAGTATATGGAACGGACAAGTAAAACGGTACACATACTAAAACAGAAGTACGACAACTACACCGAAAGTACATAGATAAAAAGCAAGTTTAGATACTCAAGCCGCACTTTTATCGGATATATTTTCAGCTGAAGAAAGGCCTGGTAAGATAGTTATTCACGGTTCAATGTCTTGTAACAGATAGACCGTACGGATAGCAGCAGGACCCCATACCGGGCAAGCAGACTCAAATAAGCGGCGAACGTGGCAGAGGTAGGCATTGAGAGGCTCTTAGAATCAGACGAAGACAAGATCGAGCTGCAATCGAACAAATCTGCTGATCTTTCTTAGAAGACCGTGAGTATGTTGAGACAGGTTCATCATCATCGGTCATCTAATCCCGTTTCGTTAGATTTGTAACGCCACCCTTTCTTTCCAGTGAGGCCAGTTTCCGTGGAAATACTTTCTACCTCCCGCACATTCCTGGTGAATTCTGGAGAGAAATGGAATGTCACCTGCCTTGTTGTGGGTTCTTTCCCGCCCCCTATCATCACCTGGTGGCTGGGAAATGTCCAGATTCAGACAAGTTTTTATAGGGTAAGATTTTATTTAACTTTATTGGGGTCCAGTTCAAGCTTTGGATCAAGTACCATAATAGTTAGCAGCTCAGCTCCTTTCTTAGTTCACGGAGTTCTCGGCAGTTCCTCAATCTATCTAAATATCAATAGTAAAAATGTTCAAGGAGTCTAGCGAAGACAAGACCCAATTATAAATATTAAATTTTTGGGATGCGTCGAAAACTTTGGTCTTGTTAATCAGCAATTTATAGCCAAAGAAAAATCCATAAATCACACCATTTGGTTGCAAAAAAGGTGCCAATTTAGCTAAGATGATGAAAGAAGAAAAATAGTTTACGGGTTAATAAGATCGAACGAACTTAAAATTAAACATAAAAAGATAAGTAATATTCCCAAGCTTATGACCTATTTCGGTTGGTTACTGTGGATCATTAATGGTCCAGTATCGACCAGGGCCGATCCACTATGAACCATATGGTAATGGTCCGACATAGACCGTTTTGGGGTCCCCAAAACGTAAGTAGAGGGATACCTGTGAAAAAGTTGTTTGTCTGTCCGTTCGTCTGTCCATCTATCAGCACGGTAACTCTCAAAGGGGTTGAGATATTTGCTCAAACTTCAGGTCAACAGGTCAAGTTCGTAGAATGACCCTATAGTCCAATATTGAGGGGTGGGGGAGGAGGTTTTAAATTAAGGGACGAAGAAAATATTTTTTCAAGCTGATGCGAAAGGCGATTTAGGGGTAAGGAGACATGTGAATCTAGAACCGAACTGAACTTCTATTCTCACCGGACGAATAGAGAAAATTTGTTAGAAGTAAAATTTTATTTGAAGTTGATCAGTTTTTTTTTTTAATTTAGAGATAAGAAGATATACCGAATCAGTATATGACGATTATTTTCTACCGGGACATATGGCTAGCCGGAATCTGACCAAAACCGGAAATTTTTGTATAAGTATAAGTTTTATCTGTAGTTGATTGGAGGTTCGATGTAAGGAGTTATGCTGAATCCATATATGATAATTATTTCTCACCAGACAAATAGTTCGCCCGGAACCCGGCCAAAACCAAAAAATTTGTTAAAAGCAAAAGTTTCATCTGAAGTTGATTAAGAGGTTGAATGTGGGGTAAGGAGACATGCTGAATCCGTTTTCGAGCTTTAATTTTTGCCGAACAACTAGTTTGCCCTGGATCAGGCCAAAACTGGAAATTCGGTAGAAGTAAGGCAGGATGTTTTGATAAATTTAGATATGACATTTATTCAAACAATGTTTACAACGGATACGTCAGCTATGATTTTTCATCAGCGATATTTCGGCCCTTCTTGGCAAGGGTCCTTGTCAGGCTGTCAATCCTCTGGTTCAACTTCGGGGAAGGAAACAAACCTGTAATCTATTGTAGATTACAGGTTTTCACCCGAAGTTGAACCAGAGGATTGACAGCCTGACGAGGACCCTTGCCAAGAAGGGCCGAAATATCGCTGATGAAAAATCATAGCTGACGTATCCGTTGTAGACATTGTTTGAATAAATGTTTCAAAGTCAGCTTGGGCTCAAAGAATATTTAGATATGACGTGTAAGAGTAAACAAGATGAGAATCCTCCATTGGCCTTAATCTGTTCCTGAATTTGAATAGTCGAAGTCTTAAGGAGTTCGGTTAAGACCGAATATCATACAAAACCCAAATGTCTAGATCAGATATTAATGTTTGGGATCACATCGAAGCCTTTGGTCTTGTTCTTCCAGCGGCAGAACAGCTTTTGTGGTCAAACTCAGTGAGGTTGATTCGCTAGATGGACTCTACGTAAACTAGACCACAAAATGGACCCAGAGATGGCCGAATCCGAATTCGATTTAGATTCGAATACACGGTTCATGCTTTTGGCCGGATTCGAATTCGGATTAGAATCTTCTCCTTGTGAGGCCGGATTCGGACTCGGGTCCCAAACCCTTCATCTTACGAATCCGCTCAATTTTCTAGACTGTACATCCTTCCGGTTACCGTTTTCCCAATTTTTACACAGTGGGCTCGGGCAATCTAACTTTTTGTCTCCACCACCAACCATCCTAAGTAATCTATCACGTTATCTGACCTCTGATTTGTAAACTATAACCTATGTAGGCCTAAATGATTTGATTTTTTATTAAGATCCAATTCGAATCCGGATTCGAACCCTCAGCGTGAACTGGCGGAGGATTCGGAGTCGGATTCATACCTAGCTCTGGATTCGGATTCGAATCCTTTCATGATCGGATTTGCCCATCTCTGAATGGACATAATAACGAATTTTCGATAAGTTTCAATTCAAATCTGACAAGTTATAGAGGATTCGGTAATTCAGGATCTCTGGTTTTGGAGGATAGGGACAACGAGGAGGATGAAGCATGGTATGAGGGGGAAGGAACGCCGCGGGACCTGATATTTCGTGAACTTAAAATACTGCCTTCTAAGTTAATTTTTTGCCAGCCAAAGTCAGAATATCCAAATATTTGAAAATATTTCTTTGAGCGGCTTTCTTCACGATAGCGCTGGGAGAGGGGCAGGGGCGTTACTAGCCAAAATATTTGAGGGGGGGGGGACGAGGCATTTACCGACTGTCTGGTAAGTTTTAGTAAGGTAAATTAGTCGAAAAATCGACTGATTTTCAGATAAACCGACTGTTTAGACGAAAAATCGACTAATTTTCAGAAAAAACCAACTGTTTTCAGTCGTGACGCCTCTGAAAGGGAGTGCATATTCCGTTTGTAGCATAACACTCTGACGCCAAATGCTTTGAAGCGTGAGTTGTTTTTAGTCCCGTGTCAGGCTGCTGTACTGAGCACTTTGTACACCTTCATTTTCGGAATTTGTTCCAAATAACCTCACAAATAACGCGCCTCCCGTGATCTGACTTTTGAAGAATGGTAGAAATAAACAGTGTAATTTAGCTGAAAGATATTTGGTAGAGGTAGTTTATAATTGGAAAGCTTGTCTGTTCCTTCGGGACTACTGAGGCCAAGCGGGTCTGCTAGCAGAAAGAGAAGCCGTCGAGGTATTAAAGGAGAGGGGGAATGCGTGACAAGCCATAAGTACCCTTTTGGGGAACTTGATGAAACCCAAATTTGATCCCTTGGCCTTGGTATATTTAGACAGCAAAATAATTGCAAAGTTTTTATTAAGCTATTGCCCAATAACTCACAGCACGTGTGTCCTAAGGTAAGTCCGCAGAGGACACGCCTGTTCAAGACAATCCTCCATATGGCAAGTTGTTTTTAAATATTCCTTGAGCTCAAGCTAACTTTGAAACATATATTCAAATAATGCATAAATTGGAAACGTCAGCTACGATGCTTTGGCAGCGATATTTTGGACCTGCAACCGGCAGGTTTGATTGCAGGTCTGTTCCTTCCCAGACGTTGACCCTGAAGATTGACAGCTTTACGAAGACTCTTGCGAAGAAGGGCCGAAATGTCGCTACCAAAGCATCGTAGCTGACGTATCCGTTTTATTCATTATTTGAATATAACTTGGTTTTGAAAATTAGAGAATTGATCACACCGAAACCTTTGGACACGTTTGTCTCATCGGAACATTTCCTGGTGTAGAAAATAATTTTATATGTTAAATAGCTGCCTGTTCTGACCAGGAAATCTAGCTTTTGCTTTGCTGGAATAATATCTTTTTTGTTTTCATTTCTTAAATGTACATTAGTCACCAGTCATGAAATGAAATAACAATTGACGGAAGAAAAATAATGGAAAACACAAGATTCACAAGTTAATGACGATGTCCGTAAATTTACTAGGCATATTTAAAACACAGTCTTTTGCAAATCATGACTGCTGTGTTTACCTTTGAGCTTTAATTTCAGTTCGTCAAGCCATCAGCGATAATTAATTGGTTGTTTGATTTTACGTTTTGACCCGTTGAAAGCAGGAAGGCGGAGCAAACAATAAGGAAAATAAAGATAAACAGAAAGAAGAAAACGAAACAGGAATAACTTACAAAAAACACAAAAGAACATATTCCCTAAAAGCTCTTTTACTCATGTGAAAATTAATTCATTTCCGTTCGGTTCTTTCGTTGCAAAACAAGTTTTCCAGCTTTTTATTTTTTTTTTTCAGATCCCAGACCTCTGTTCCAATTTTCGTCTTCGACTTGAGAGACAGGAGTCCTGTTCTGGGTGCAACTATTCGCCTTCTTCCTTGTTTTGCATTTCCTTTCTGCCTACCTCACTATTTTTTTTTTTATAATAAATTAAACCCTCTTTTAGGCATCAACAGACCGTAATGTCACCATTTCTGCCCTATACTTGACAGTCGACAAAGAGGACAGCGTAAAAAAATTAACCTGTCGTGCAGAAAATCCCGCCATCCGGGGAACAGCGATAGAAGATGCAATTACAGTAGAAGTGGCCTGTAAGTACCTCTATATGTTTTCTACGGGTCCCTAACTGCTAAAAATTTGTCTGAGGGGCTTAGACGCGAAAAAGGATGATAGGAAAGGATTTGCGACCATTCGGAATGACTCTCTTCTTTCCTTCGCAATAAACATCCTGGTGATGGAAAATGACTGTAGAAATGGCCCATAATTGGCCGCGCTGGGCGAATGGGCTAAAGATTTGTCTTGGGTTTATGTTCAAGGAAGAGTAATTTTATTTAGATTTGTTAGTAGGAAATAAGGTAAAGGAGTTACTTGGTATGGTGGAAACCATCGGTAAGAATATCTGGATCCATTCAGGACTCCCCTGCTCCTTTCTTTGAATACAAACACGGATCACTCTTAACCAGTACTGCACGTCATAAGATTTCGTAGACCCTTGACTCTTCACCATGAGAATGAATAGTTTCGAGACTGAAGAAAAGCACAAGCAGATCGTACATTGAGAATATGGTCTCACCGTACGTATGCTGTAAGTAGAGAGGTCGTACGCAAACAGATTGGACATTGAAACTACGCTCTCACCTGTAATGCAAGTTGTGCTTGGTGTAGCCTACTGGCATGCTCGTATGGTTTCTGATTCTTAAAGTGTAAGCGAAAGGGCTGGGATAGCCTATGCCAGTCTAGTTATCCATCATTTAATTCACATAAATAGGCTTGAAGGCGGATAAAATGCGCTACTTAGCGACTTAGCTGTTTCCGATTATCGGTTTTGTCTAATTAACATTATAGCTCTATGCTTAAAGTATTTAGTAACTATCTAGCAACTTTCAGTCCTTGAAATAGAGGGCCTATCTCAGACATGATCTTGCGCTTCGAGATTATGAGCGTGTTCCACCCTTCTAACAATAGTTACTATTAGTTACTATTTCCGTTCCATCCTCAAGAAAAGTTACTACGCTGACCGTTCCAGCCTTGTCGGAATAGTAACTAATAGTTACTATTTGCTTACCATGCTCGGGAGCGTAGTAAGCGTAGTTACTACGCATCTCTGTAACGTGATTGGTTGGATTCTCCCCTGGCGTAAGATCCTGCTGGAAAATAGAAAAATCGTTCCAGCCTTGACGGCAAAAAGCCAGAATTCGTGACGTCATGCATAGTAACTACGGTAAGTAGGGTGGAACACGCTCTATGTCTCAGGCGTGAGAATAAGCTTCGCTTTGTTGGCCATTGAAATTCACGCTTTTGCGAACATTCAAATCGTTTATTCAAACAAGGTTTACAACGGATACGTCAGCTATGATTCTATCAGCGATATTTCGGCCCTTCTTGGCAAGGGTCCTCGTCAGGCTGTCAATCCTCTGGTTCAACTTGGGGAAGGAAACAAACCTGTATTCTGATTACGATTCACAGCCTGACGAGGATCCTTGCCAAGAAGGGCCGAAATATCGCTGATGAAGAAT
Organism: Branchinecta lynchi; assembly: GCA_023053575.1. Lineage (NCBI taxonomy): Eukaryota > Metazoa > Arthropoda > Branchiopoda > Anostraca > Branchinectidae > Branchinecta > Branchinecta lynchi. Next base: position 16,633,747 of record JAKZAP010000003.1, read on the forward strand.
CATAGCTGACGTATCCGTTGTAAACATTGTTTGAATAAATTTTTCAAAGTCAGCTTGGGCTCAAAGAATATTTATTCAAATTCGCCGCGGCTAGATGAGTTTTGACTTGTCGTGCAAGCAGCGCATATTCTGAACGTCACCACTACAGACTGCGGTGAAAGAATAAAAAACCTTTAGAAATAAGTCACTGGATTGGAGCCTTATATACACAAAAAAGTTATCCTTTAAAGAACTTATCAAGACTTGACATGGTAGTCCTAATACAATCTTCAACTTCTACTTGCCATAAACATACTCTCTTTTGTGGGGCCACGATACCAGCCAAGATTAGGACATTCTTGTCAAAGAACGGAGATAAAGATGAACGGAGACGCAGAAAATGTTCGCAAAGAAAAAATTGCTACATATTGATCAAATATGACACTGCAAACGGATATGTTAGCTACATTTTATTAGAGCTATCTATCGGCGTTTCTTATCAAGGGTCATCTTCAGGCTCAAGCCGCTGAAGCCCGAAAATTGACTTGCGGAAAAACAAGTAAAGATTCTTGCGTCAGTATCTGATTTTGTGAATTTCTTTGTGAAAACGATTTAATTTTGGACACGGCTGCTCTTTTGCTGCTTGATCGAATCCTTGATATATATTACAGACATTACTTTGCGAATTAGCCCTAGACCTTAGTTACTCCTGTGCAGCACACAGGACATCCGAAGTAGTAATTCGTCCTTCGTATGTACTGCAGATGCTATCTGTGATGATTTTTGCAAACGTTTTCGTTATGCCTAACAGGGATTGCCAGCCCAGCAAGAGCCGAAAAAGTATCTGCTGACTTTTCTGATGTCAGGACGACAAACAAAAAATTCAGCAGATGTTTTTCTGGTGATGTTTCGGCTGTCTTCGTGGAAAACATAAAAGCTAACATCCTAAGTCAAAACTGCGCTTCCCTGTGTTATCTGTTATGAAAATTCTGACATATTTCGAGATGGGAGGTATTCCGGTTTCTTTGACATTTGTATTACCACTTTTCTTTCAAACTGCAGTTGTTCATGACCGTATCACACAACTCTCATGTAACACTTCGCGGTCGGGTCGGAACCGTTCTGGTGTTTTTATTGCAAATCCTCAGAATTGTGGAAGTTCCCCACAACCCATTAACTTAACTCTCGAAGTACCCCTTCTGTTTCTGAAAGCAGTTCGGTCCGGTAAAAGTTCGGGAAAAGTTGCAACCCCCCTCACGTATTAGCAGTCTAAACTTATAAGCTTCACTGTTGAAACTTGTGAAATGGTTTTCAACTATTCAAAATTAATTATATTTCGGAAGCAACTCCATCAAAGCTTTCCGATGTAATTTAGTGAGAATGCGAACTTCGACTGAACAGGAGTAGTAAGGGTAAGGCCTTCGAGTATGAGCGGCCACGAAGGGCGTTCTATTATGAGCGGCTTTTAGTAAAAATTATGAGCGGCCAAACTATAAGCGGTCTGTTACATCGAAGCATAATTACAGTTTCTTGTTTTGCTTCTAGTTTCATTAAAGTGCCCTCTAGAGACTTATTCAAGCTGACGCTATATTTCGGTTTGTTTTTCCTTTTAAAAGAATCGAGTTAGAATAAACCAAGCTCATAAGCAAAAGAGCATATTCACGAAAACCCCTTAGAATGTTCAACATTAAGATCCCAGAGCTGGGGTTGGAAATTACTATTTAAGGATCGGTGAAATTATCTCACAGTCGGAGGCTGCTCCCCAACTCCAACAAGACCAAAGGTTTCGATGGGATCGAAACAATCTAATACTTGATCCAGACAATTGCGAACGAACTACGATACCCGTCCAGAAAAACAAGACCAAAGGTGTCGATAGGATCCCAAAAGTCTAAGATTTGATCCAGACAATTCGGTCTTGTCTTCGCCAAGCTAATCATCAGTGAAAACCGAGTTCAGATATTCTATCTACCTATCTATACCTCTATAAGCCATATCTATTTTGATGATATTGACCGAAACTTCCTGCTTTACTACTGCCAAATTTGCGGTTTCGCCCGAATTCCGAGCGAACTACTAGTCCAGCATAAAAAGAAAAATTCAGAAACGAAGTCGGCATATCTCCTTATCCCTATAAAGAAATCTAATCAACTTTAAATAAAATTTTGACTTGAAAAAAATTGCGGGTACAACCGGATTCCGGACTAATTATATGTCCGGGTAAAAAATGATCATTATATACAGACTCAGCGTCTCTTCTTACCCCTAAATATATCATATAATCAACTTCAGACAAAGCTTTTACTTTTAACATATTTTCCGATTTTGGCCGGATTACAGGCGAACTAGTTGTCCGGCGAGAAAATGGTTTTCACCATCGTGTTCAGCATGTCTTCTTACCCCATAATCGACTATCACATTAGCTGTTCAAAAATATTTTGTTTGTCCCTTAAATTGAACCCCCTCTCCCAGCCCCAGATATAGGGCTACAGAGCCCATCTGCGAACTCGAACTTACCCTTGACACAAACAATCCTCATACCTAGTTTCATCAAAATATCTCATTCCCTTCGAGAGTTATCGTGCTTACAGACGGACGGACGGACGGACCGACAACTTTTGCGATGTCATAGGTATCCCTCCACTTACGTTTTGGGATCCCAAAAAAGGAAGTTCAGAAGCGAATTCAGCGTATCTCCTTATCCATATTAAGAACATCTGATCAACTTCAAGTAAAACTTCTTATGAAGAAATCCGGTATCAACCGGATTTCAAACGAACTATATGTCCCGGTAAAAAAAAAAATTGTCATATACATTTTCAGCGTGTCTTCTTACCCCTAAATCTGTCATCTAATCAACTTCAAATAAAACTTTTGGTTTTAACAAATTTTCCGGTTTCGGCCTTATTCCGGGCGAACGAGTTGTCCGGGTAGAAAATACTTTTCAATCAGCATTTCGTCTTACCCCTAAATTGAACATCTAATCAACTTCAGATAAAACTTTTAGTTTTAACAAACTTTCCAGTTTGGGCCGAATTCCGCGCGAACTTCTTGCCCTGCGAGAAAATGGTTTTCACCATCGTGTTCAGCATGTCTTTTTACACCTTAATCGAACATCTAATCAACTTCAAATAAAACTTTTACTTTTAAAAGACTTTCCGGTTTGTCATATACAGATTCAGCGTGTCTTCTTACCCCAAAATCTGTCCTCTAATCAACTTCAAATAAAACTTTTGATTTTAACAAATTTTCCGGTTTTGGTCTGATTCCGGGCGAACAAGTTGTCCTGGTAGAAAATACTTTTCAAAAGGATTGAGCATTTCCTCTTACCCCTAAATCGAGCATCTAATCAACTTCAGATAAAACTTTTAGTTTTAACAAACTTTCCAGTTTTGGCGAATTCCGGGCGAACTTCTTGTAAGTTCGAAGATTGGCTCTGTAGTCCTATATTTGAGGGTATAGGAGGGGTTTCAAATTATTGTGATCTAGTTTACATCCTTAATTCTTTGGACTTACAGGAATTAACGAGAAAAAACAGAAAACAAAATACTTAAAGAATTCTATAATATTTTATAAAAGCAGGCATACAAACAGAAAATTAAGCCGATAGTGGCGTGTCAGGACTTTTTGTTTTATTTTCAAGAGATGCCTATTAAAGAAATCCATTATAATCTTATGTCCTTCAGAAGAGCGGATTAAAACTGTAGGTACAAGAATATGATTCTTACTTTGAAAGTCGGAAAAATATATTTGTCCTCTGTTCAATACTGTGACGACCCAGGGTCACCAAGGACGGTAACACCACCGGACGTCACTGCGAGGTCTCAATCTTAGCTAGCGTATTAGACAGCGTCCCGACTCTAAAAACACATATACCTTCAAAAACACAGTACTTTCTGCGCTCCTTCTATATTATTTCGTTCTGGCGTCACTCATGTTCTGCGAAAGAAGGAGATTAAAAAGACGAGATCATGTTATTTTAAATATGCAAAGCACCTGCTCCACTTGTCGAAATTATGTCATAACCATACACTGATGGAGAAATTCAAAATTCAAGATGCACATCCCTTTTGGATGTTTCGTCATCGCTTTCAAAAATCATAGATAACAAGGCCCAATCAGCACACGACGTTGTCTACTGCTTCCTGACCGAAGATTAAAAATTAAGTGTCTTTTTCTGTGTATATATGTGTTTTGTTAATTTTCTTTATTTTCTTCATTTACTCCGCCTTTTCAAAATGGCGGGTCATAAATAATTACTTACTTACTTACATGGGCCAAGCCTATAATTTATTCGGGACGCTCCCAAAATAAGTAAGGTCCTCTTAAAAATAAGTATTTAGTAAGTAGACACTAGTAAGAAATGAAGTAGAAAAATGAGTAGATTCAATACACAAGGGCATTTTTCACGGGGAGGATGCAGAGTCAAAAATTTTACCGAATCTGTCAGAAATTTAGGGACAATTCAAGCTTAGGCTAAATTTTTTTAGATTTTCGGACCAGTTTCGAATCATTTTCAAACGTTAAAATTGAAAAATTAAAATTTTTGAGTAAAAATTTAAACACTATAAAACAACACAAACAAAATTGAAATTCGAGTTTCTTTTCTGGAGAATTTTCAGAAACATTAACAACAGAGAGGGTGAAACCCCAGCAGCAGCCTCTAGCTTTTTTGAGACATTATATAAGAGTAATTTTTTGCATCCGAGTTGAAAGTAAAGTGTGGGAATACAACAGATCGGTTCATATGTCTTTAATAAGTGCTCCACTCGACGATCATCTCTCAATGGCTACAAAGCCGATTTTTGTTCAAACAATGCCCTGTAGGATTTTTTTTTTTTTTTAAGCAACCTACTTTTCTGCTACAAGAGAAAAAGCTGGGGACTAAACCAAACAATTTCGAAAAAGTCCTCTTTTTTGCTAAAATGCAGAGATTTTGTTCACAGGTTAAATGATGAGACAATAAGTAGGAAACCGGAAAACACGTAGGAAATATGTAGGTGAGTAGAGTAGATCCAAAATTTCGTAAGTAGAGAAGGCCAAAAATAAGTATTCTACTGCTAAAATAAGTAGAGGTGGAAACACTGATGTGTGTTGATCTATAAAGGGCAATGCTCACCAGATAATTTATACTCACTTCAGATATCTATTCCAAAAGACTGAAGTTACAGTCTTCTTCACTTAAACAATCAATTCTTTACAATCAATTATTATCTGGTTAAATTTTCTGACATAATTTACTTTCCTTTTTCTTATGCATAATTTAGTTATTTTTTTAAAAGTAACCGTTTAATAATTATTCTTTACTTTCCACTGTTTCCACTATCTTACGAATATAGTCTTTGATGTGTGAATCCGTCACAAATACATTTCTTGAGTAAGTCCTGTAAAAAATTTCAATGCAACAAACTTGTTTTCACAAAAAAGATCAAGACCAATTATTTTCATAAATTTTAAGTTAACATCAAGTCTTCTAATCTTATTTTTAATAGGTCTGAAATTTCTCTGTGTGGTGTACCACAAACTCACTTTTATGATGCGTTTACCTAGACTCTGGACTCGGCCGGATTTCGAGGCCAGCCGAGTCCGAGACCCGAGTTTTGCACCGAAATAATTTCCCGTTTTGTCGACGTGTCCGACATAGGAGTCCTGGACTTCTAAATTAAAATTAAAAATTTGATTCTGGTTTATTTGTCACGGTACACGGCCCTTCTATAAAGATCCACCTATGTATTACATACTAACTTCCATGACTTGGGGATGTAAACTCATTAAATGAATTTGCCTTCGGGCGGGAATCTGCCCATATGGCCGGCTTCTGTGTGAATATTGTAGTGATTTGAGAACAATGTTCAAAAACCACTCGGTAGCTCAATTGGTAGAGGGTCTGCCTCGTAAGCAGAGGGTTCTGGGTTCAAATCTCGGCTCAGGAGCACTTTTGTCTTTTCATATTTGTCTTGTACTTATAATGTCTCGAGACAAGCTTAGAGTTGGCGTCCACCAGCTCGGCTTGACGAGCCAATGAACTGTATTTGCCCTTTCTAATGATGATGATGATAAATTTACTACCCATTTTTATGACAAAAAATTCGGCTTAAATGAGTGTGAAATTTCTCTGGAAAAGGAAAAAAAACAACAGTAGATCTTCATCCATAAAACACAAGAACTAAATTATAATAACTATGGTTGTAACAGCTTGTTGGTCTACATTTTACATTTTATGAATGTTCCTATACATAACGGTTACCTTCCGTGTTCTTGATGTGTTTTATTGCTGAAGTCATTTTTTGGAGAAGAGTTGGGCTACAAAATGTTCAAGTCAAGAGATTTTGTCACCACCTGAGAAGAAGTTGTAATAGTTTCGTGGTTCTTCTTCGGACAAGGAAGTTCCATTCACTGAACTTCGAGAAAAGTTCACCCGTTCCTTCAGCGTGAACTTGTTCAGAAAAGTAAATATGGGATACTGCTTACTTTGTGCCATTGACATGCACTATCATACGGCAAGAATAACGACTGGTGTACATTACATGCGAGGTCGGGCGTTGGTTGTCTCCTTTGTGGCTCAGTCTTAAGTGTTCAGCATAGCCAGAGTTGTGGCAAAGGTTTCTGGAGAAGGAACCCCCCGAAAATCAGGGTTTTTTATTTCTTTCTGCAGCCAGGTCAGATAAGTGCCAACTCCGAGGCCAACTCATGTACTTGGGACTTTCCTTTTGCATATGCTGAGAAGTTGACTGAAGGGCGCAAGAACGAACGCCTTTACACATTGCGCCTTTACAACTTCTCACTGACTTGCCGAGATCACTTTCCACAGTCAGTTCACTTTCCACATCACTGACGGAAACAATCGGAGCTCCAGAGCACTTCTAGAAAATGAAGAGAATTTTGGCTTAGTGCCCGGGCCCCAATACGGACACAATTGTTCGTAAATCGGCTTTTAACGTTTTTAAGACCAGTTTTTGCAGTTTTTAAACTTTCCTCTCTCAACCGTAATGTCTGGGGATGGAATAGCCATCCCCCTTTTTTATTCGTTGTGAATAACCAATAAGAGAGGAATATCGAAACGTCTTAAAAACAATCCTATAAACGTCTAAAAATGAACAGGTATGAAGTCCAACATACGCCAGTGATCCTCAGGAAGAAGGAGTAATCGTATCCCTACGACTCAAACTCAACAACTCAGATCCTGTGTCAATCAATCACCGCGATACTTGGGAGCAGCAGTGGCACCACTTCTGCATTTCTTCCGCTAGGTACCGGAGAGGCCGGAGATTTTGCATCGGCAAAGAGAGATAGTCATCAAGAGTATTAGCAGAGCTTTCCGACAATTCCGATCCACCTCTGTTTTTTATACCCACCAAAGTATTCTCCTTGACTGGAAGGGTTGGGGGGTATTAGGACTGTTTATGTTGGAAAAATTCAATAGCTTCACCGACCTTGGATCTGAGGGCTATTATTTATTTATTTATTTATTTTATTTCAAATAAGGCCAACATGGGCCACAATATGACAAAAACACACTGAACAAACATACAAATGTAAGTACCAGGTCACTTACGTGACTCCCGTCAAAAGCCCCGCGTACAACTCACGAGTCCACGCAAGCCATACAGGCAGAGAAAGCCGCATCTGAGGCCCACAAAGAACTGGGCTAGGGGATCGGAGGATCCTGGTTTGAAGGGAAAGAATTGACCGCCTCCGAAGTTCACCAAAAGATGGAAGCCCTTCACCAACAAACATTCCCGATGCACTACAATTCCAAGGAAGAACGTGAAGCCACCGGAACGAATTATTATACATTCCCCGAAAAGAATTCTCACATTTCACACTGACATTACAAGCAAGAGGAAGGCAGTAAAGTGGCGTGCAGTAAGCCCTGAAAAGAAAACTCTTTACCGGGGCCTCGCAGAAAACTCTTTACCGGGGCCTCGCACTCTTTACCGGGGCCTCGCAGTCTTTACCGGGGCCTCGCACTCTTTACCGGGGCCTTGCACTCTTTACCGGGGCCTCGCACTCCTTACTTGGACCTCTATTAGCGGAGGAACCTGTGACCTTGATACCTGGGATCGACAGGGCACAGGCCGGGGCCTCTATTAGCAGAGGAACCTGTGACCTTAATACCTGGGATCGACAGGGCTCAGGCAGTGTGTTCGCAGTTACGATCCCATCCACGGTTACGACGAGAGCTAAGTGTCATAAGGAAAGTCATAATGTAACAAGACCAAAGAGATCGATGGGATCCCAAAGGGGAGTATTTGCTGATCTTTCTAAAACAGACAATCGGGTCTACCAGAGGTCCGATTGATTTTCGCCTGCGGATGCAATTTTTGGGATTCGCTACATATTTTCTCGTATCAAATGCATCCATTTGAGTAGAAAAATTATATTTTCCTTTTTATCGTAGGCTGCATTTATATTTTTATTTAAATATTGTGCATGTATTTATTGCTGAGCAGCCCGAGGACCATGGGACCACACAAAAACAAATATATCCCAACCCTAATGACATGGATTATTTTTTGTTCCATTCATATTTTATTATTTCAAAGACCTACTTCAGTGATAGTGCAAAACGGATATGTCAGCTAGATTTTATTACAGCTATATTTGGCCCTTCTTTGCAAGGGTCTCCTTAGTCTCAAAGTCGCACAAGTTGGAAAAATGAACTTGTGGTTTCTCTACAACCGAACGTCACAATAGGGTCATTCTCTATCAATAAAACCGGGACCAAATATTGATGATTTTGATGAAATTTGGATATGCTATGGGTCTTAGTCCTAGGATAAGTCCTATAAAAGGATTCGAGAAAGTTTTGAACCGTTTCCGAGTTGCGGCCATTTTTAGTGAGCCGAAACTCGAGAAAAGAGCTTGAAAAACGTAAAAAAAAATAATTTTCTTAAGTTTTTTTTTTTCTGGAACCAAACAAGCTAGTGAGTTCTGGTTTGTGTCTTTCTGATGCAGTTATCTTGAGCTTTTTGACGGAATTTCTTCAAACGACCAGTTTGAAAACTTGTATAAAATGTTGAGGGTTTCATTCCGTAGTTCAAAATACGATTTTTGCCAAGTTTGAGGAGATATCACAAATCGATTGGAAGTACTGTGGAGCTAATAATAACAAATCTTCTAGAACTGGTCTTTTGACGTTGATCCGAAGTCTTTAGCTCATTGGGTTCAGATTCTAGGAGCCTGTAAAATCTGCAGTTTGATAAAAAGTCTCAAAAATGCAAATCTTCGAACTCAATTATCTCTGTGTAACCTCCGTAAATCTTTTTCGTTCTTTCTATTCGAAAGAGCGCATTCTCGCCTTTCCTTTGGTACCATATCGATCTTCCACCTTTTGAGTTTAGACACTTTTTTTGGAAATTGAAGTCGACCGGATTTGGGACTAAAAATCTCGCTAAACATGTGCATTTTTGCAATTTTGTAAAAAAAATTCGGCCGTTTTACTTGACTAAATTACTCTCGGCGTTACTCGTTGGTTGCTGGCTTCTTATAATGCCAAACTGCGAACTTTTCATCGTACTTAACTAATTGGTGGTGCACAGCCTCGGCTTCAAGATCAGCTGTTCGTCATCGCTAAAATCAATAAAATGCTTGTATCCTGTCTCTCTTGTATACTTTAAAAGATGGCACTTTAGATCCGTGATCCTACCCACAGAACACGAGTAAGTCATTACTTGCTTGCCTCAAATTTTCACTGAATTCAACAGACAATAAACCCACACGTAGCATTCATTCCACCAAGCAACTTGTGTATTTGCCAGAGGTTACACAGCACCAATTAGTTCAGCACGATGAAATGCTCGAAGTGGGCCATTATAAGAACCCAGCAACTAGCGAGTTACGCCAACAGCCGAAATAAAAATTACAATAAAAGATGGTGCACGTTTTTAGCGAGATTGTTAGTCTCAAAGTAGGTCAACTTCAATTTCCAAAAAAAGTATCCAAACTCAAAAGGTGGAAGATGGCTACCAAAAGAAAGATGAGAATACGCTCTATCGAACGAAAAAAAAAACGAAACAAATTTACGGAGGTTACACATAGATAATTGACCTCAAAGATTGGCATTTTTGCGACTTTTTCATTTCATTTCATTTATTTTTGACCGCTGCAGGTTTTACAGACTCCTCGAATCTGAGCCAGATAAGCTAGAGACTTCGGGTCAACGTTAAAAGATAGCTTTTTACCAGTTCTAGATTTTTTGATATTATTAGCCCCGCAGTACTTCTAGAAAATTTGTGATATTCACTTAAACTTGGCAAAAAATCGTATTCTGAACTTACTGAATGAAACCCTCAATATTTGATACAAGTTTTCAAACTGGTCGTTTAAAGAAATGCTGTATAAAAGCTGAAAACATCTGCATCAGAAAGACACAAACCAGAACTCTCTAGCTTGTTTGATTCCAGAAAAAAAAATCCTAAGAAAAGTAATTTTTTTTACATTTTTCAAGCCTTTTTCTCGAGTTTTGGCTCACTAAAAATAGCCGCAACTCGGAAACCGTTCATAATTTTGTCGAATCCTTTTACAAGGCTTATTCTAGGACTAAAACCCATAGCATATCCAGACTTCATCAAAATCGGAGTCACACTTTTTATAGTCCCAGTTTTAATGACAGAGAATGACCTATTTAATATCTATTTAAATCCTCATCGGGATTTCAAGGGCCTGTCCTCAATATTACTGATCCTCTCTAAATATTTCTTTAGCCTATTCTGACTGTGAATCAGTTTGACACTGCAAAAGGGATTCGTCAACTGAATTTTATTAGTGCTATCTTTCGGTCATTCTTGGCAAAGGTCCTCAAGCCCGTCAAACTGGAAAATGAACTTGTGGGAAAACCAACTAAAGATTCTAGCTTATCTGATTTGGTGAGTTCCTCTCTAAGAGTTGCTTTGAGTTAAAGTTGGTTCTGTGAACATATATTGCTATATTTGGGACAGATAGCTCTAACAAAATTCAGCTGAAGCTTCCGTTTTACACTGTCAAATATGATTCACTCTACTTCCCTAATTGTTTCATCCGTGCTTATTTCCGAAATTTACAGCTTCCTATCTCATTTGTATCCAGCATAACCGAACCACGCTGCTTTCTGCATTTTCCATGTTTGGCGGTTTACAAGACAGTCAACAGAAAAGGTTCCGGCTTATTGCTTCCGAGGAGCTCATTGGTTAAAAATACTTTTTTTTATGCAAGTTTGTCCGTGTTTATCAGTAAAATCGAGTAGCCGAACGAGGCTTGAAACTGGCAGACTAGTTTGAAATCTTTGTGAAAGCCAGCTGAGTTTCAAACAGTTTGGGTATTTCAGAAAGCTGTAGATAAACTATATCTGGAGAGACTTACGATTTAAGAAAGAAATGAAATCTAACCTGATTAGTATTGCTGAAAGTAAAAGAACTTTATTTTTTGAATTCTTTTGTTTCTAATCCTTTTTTGCACGCCAGCTGATTACGATTTGACGTGCACTGGAGTAGTAAAAGTCGAAGTTTTTGTCCAGATTAAGGTAAGATTATCTGTTATTACTGGAACTCGATATGTTTGTGACGTATATGCGAATTGCGTTTTATCATGAAAAGGATATTGAACATTTGCAGAAATAGATTTAGCGAGTCACTTTAAAATCAAATGAAATGCTCAGTAACCTCATTTTATCTCTCTTGAGTTGTCTTTATAGTTTATTCTTACACGCCAATATTCTTGTCACGGATCCTCCCTTAAGTCTATAAGTCATAATAATCATGGTAATGTCATATTGTATTACCTAATGACAGAGGCGTTACTAGCCAAAATATTGTTGTTGTTTTTTTTTTGGGAGGGGGGGGGGGGGGGTGGCGGGGGCAACGCATTTACCGACTGACTGGTAATTTTTACTGACTCTTTTTGCAGAAAAAATGACCGTTTTCTACAAAAAAAAATACAATTTTTGAAAAAAATCGACTGATTTTCAGAAAAACCGACTAGTTTCATGAAAAGAAATCAACTGTATTTACGAAAAATCGCGGAGCGAATCGCGGCGCTCACTTGGTATTTCTTTCCGAATGGCGAACAAAACATAGGGGGGGGGGGGGGGTCGTGTCGCCCCTGCCCAACGCACATAAACAAATTGATGGTAGTGGGATGTAAAAAGGAAATACAACTAAAAAATAACTATCACAACAAAATTGGCAAGAGCAAAAATAACAAACCAAAGAAATTAGATCCGTGAGCGCTTTTTTGGAAGCATATTTCTTTAAATTTGTTATTCCAGCTGAAAGCTTTGCTTTATTTGGAAGCTTAAAGGCTAAATATTCCTTAAAGGGCTAAATATAAAAATAAAGCTAAATATTCCAAGCTTAAGGGCTCACTGAATTGGACTGAAATAGGCAATTTTAGTTAAGTATCATTTATTCGCCTAAAGTAGGCTAAGTATTGGCACCTTACAGTTTTCATATATGATTCCTTGGGTTTATATTAAAATATTTTAACAAAGAGAAAATCCTAAATTTTGTTTTGGCATAGTAGTGCCCAGCTGCCTTCAATTACATCAACAGTGCCCATACTAACCTTCGACGGTAAAGTTACATAGCACCGGCAACTCTCTAGTAGAAATAAAAAAGGAGCATTAGCAATCACTGCTACCGGTGTTTTCTTCTTTGATTAGGGGAGTACTCTCTCGCTTCTCAACCAGTTTTTGCTTCTGCTCTTTTGCTGGGATTTGGAGGTTATTCATTGCTCGCCAACCCTCTCGATTATCTCTCCGGAATTTTATTGCTACGTTGGATGAAAGGTTGATTGCCGCTGGAACAGATTGTACGTTCTTCGTCAGTTTTTTACTGTTTGCTTTGGAATATCTCTCTTCGTTTGCGGCTTCGGAACTGAGTGACGCAGCCGACCGTGGGGATCCGAAAGTTTAACTGAAAAGCCAGCTTTTTTTTTATCTTGTGTTCGAATATGTTGAATTACTTCTAGTCTGTTGATAGATTTTATATTTTCACGACAGTCCCTTGTAGTAACGTTGGTAAGTATATCGACAGCGTATCAGCATCACAGATGCACCGCGCAATTTCAATTTCATCGAGTATAGGTGTTTCGGGGATCCGAAAGCGTAAGTAACAGGATACCTATGATTTTGTAAAAGTTGTTCGTCTGTCCGTTAGCACGATAAATCTCGAAGAGGTTGAGATATTTTATTCAAACTTGGCATGAGGCCTCTTTTGGGGTCAAAGCACAGGTCAAATTTGAAGATGGTCTCTGTAGCCCTAAATTTGGCGTTGGGGGGAGGGGTTCAAAATTAAGAGGCTAAAATAAAAATGTTTTTTAAAGCAAATAAGATAGTCGATTAAGGGGTAAGGAGACATGCTGAATCCGAATATGCAAAGTATTTTCTCACGGGACAAGTAGTTCGCCCGAAATCCGGCCAAAACCGGAAAATTTGTAAAAAGTAAAAGTTTAATCTGATTTAGTAGAGCTTTCATTAATGGGTAAGCGGAATATGAAAATTATTTTCTCGCGGGACAAGTATTTCACCTGGAATCCGGCCAAAACCGGGAATTTTATAACAAGTAAAAGTTTAATCTGAAGTTGATTAGAGGTCCGATTCAGAGGTGAAAATATATGCTGAATCCGAATATGAAAATCATTTTCTCACCAACAAGACGATCACAATTTACAATATGAAAAGAAACAGAGTAGTGATCTTCTACTCTGTTTCTGCATTTGGCCTAAGCATCGTTATTCTCACTATCACTAACAGATGGTAACGGTAGTAAAATTCATCTCAGTGTCTTAATGCAGGAGAGATTACCAGTGGGCGTTTATTCCTTTCGGCTTGTCATCGCCATGGGTGTCACTCTGTTTAGCCTCTACAAATAAAACAGACCGTCTTATCGTTTTTATCGAACAGCCTCTCGAAAGTATTTTTTATGACACTTGCCCTTATTCGGCCAAGTGCCATATAGCGATGGCAGCTCCGTCCGTCGCAGTCTGTCCGTCGGTCGGTCCGGGTTTTGCTACTTCGGGCACTTCCACAAGTTCCACATAAGCTGGGACGATGATCCGACCACCGATCCGACCATCGTGGGGGAGTGGAAGGAGGGGTAACCCGAAATCTTGAGGTATTTGTAACCTTGTACGATCGATCGGATTGCCGGATCCGAGCAAGGTGGGGAAGGGGACCGGAATTTCCGGAAAAATGCTCAGATTTACTTTCTCGTTTCTCACACCACCTACTCGTAACAAGTGTCATATGAGCTCGTAGCTCTTGTTCTTTTTAGGACTGTTTCTCTTTCGCTACCAAGGGGAATCCCCCACACGTGTCCTTGGAGCACATCATTTCTGATCCCTCCCTTTCTCGTCAACGCGTCCATCTGGCAGTGGCCCTACCTTAGACCTTAGATTCTTCTGTGCCACCAGAGGCACCCAGTGCATTCACGTACAGGCGCCAGTCTTCTCTCCTATGCGCTGCTGGCGCAAGACTCAGGTGGTTAGTAAAAGCGAGGCTTCACCTTCCAGATTTTCCGTCCGAATTCCAGACAGCCGTTTTCGTCGAGAAGGATCTGGAAGGTGAAGCCAGGCCAAAAACGTTTGGAAGTCCGGGGTGTTGGACACCCCAGATTCCGGATGTCTGGAAGGTACCATAAAGGCAATCCATTCGAGAGACAGAACAAATATGCAAATGTAGGAAGGAAAGGGAAAGGGATTGACAGTTGTGACTGCGGGATGTAGAGATATTTGAAATGCGAAAGGGACATCTAGGAAATATTGAAGAAAGCAAAACTGGGTGTCATCATTATCATGAAAATCTGGAAGGGTTGGCTGGACTATGCGGAAGCCCCGGACGTCTAGTAATCTGGAAGGTGAAGCCTGGCTTTAACTTTCATCTGGTAGGTCGAACGGATTGTGTTTCTTGGTATTACCCGTCGACATCTTGATATTGGGTGCCAGTTGAGGATGGTATTTGGCAACTTGTAACCATGACAGGCCACTGGCGACTTTGACTCTTCACGGCTGCGTGCGCTAGTCCCCGTCTAGTTCCTTTTTCACCCCACCCTCCCTGGTCCCGTACAAAAATTTTGGTATGTTAGATGGACTGTTACAGTCCATCGCTTCAGCTAACAGGATGTTATATTCTATCAGACAGGGTACGTTGACATATTCCCCAACAGGACCGTTCATAGAGAGAGCAAAACAGACTGTTGGATGAACTTTCGATGTCCATCGATAAAACAGACCGAAAGTTCAACAGTATGTCAACAGACTATCAGTTAAACAGTCTGTTACAGATAATCAGAATAGGATGTAGATACGCTGTCGAACGACTTGATGAAGATGAACATCATTTCTCCCAATCTAGCAGAACATCTGACGTACTTCTGACGGACTTAATGATCGAGTACTCCGTTTCTCTTTTTTTATTGCACTTCACACACGTCTGAACATAAGATAGATGGCAGCTAATCTGAGAGCGGTCTTCCTGCCTACAGGCAGAGACACCTGGGATTCACTATGTCGTTGGTCTTGGTACACAGTTGTCCTCGTATGGTGGGGCTATCATCTCCCAGCTAGTTGAAGGTTAGATTCTAACCATATAGTCGTGTCGCGGATTATATTGATTTATTCGATCTATAAGTCATCAAACGTTCTGGTTCTTCGATTATTACCTCTTGTTCATCCAGACGGATGTTTTTCTTATTCTTTCGTTGTTAGTTTCTTCCTTGCGGTCGCTTGTTAGTTTCTTCCGTGACAATATATTTTGATCACTGGGGGCCGGCAGGGACACGAGCTCGTTAGCTCGGCCCCAAATCTAAATCCTCACAAAAATTACTGAAAGGTGGGGAACCACATGCCCGTAAGGTTTTAAGATGTCCGACATATGGATAGTACTTCCGTTATAACAATGTTGCGTACATATGCATGACCTCTTTGTCAAACCGAGAAAAATCTAAACTTTTGGTCTCAGGTAAGGAGAGCAAAAATTCAGTCGAATAGTACGGGTTTTCTCTACCAAATACGAAGGGTTTATGATGAGCCTTAAAAAAGTATCAATAATTATTACAGCTGACATTTGACTGTCATTATTCTGTTTACTCTCCATAATCTAGCTTTCTCTATTCGCAATCACGACAAGCTAGCGGTCTTGAAACGAAAACTGTCCCTGATCGTGGTGGAAAACGGCCTTTTTGCTTCGTCATGCAATGGCAGATCAGTTTAGGAAATTTAGCGGCTTAGTGACGTTATCATCTGATAAGTTTCGTCAATCATGGCATGCGGTCCCAAAGGATCCCGTGGTTTTATGACGATTTTATCAACTGACAGATGGCTGGACGAGGGTTCAAAGATTTGGGGTGTTCGTACGAGGACTTCGGAGATGGTGACGACAAGGGTGACGAGTACCTAATCTGAAGGGTGTAGGCAGTCTAAAAATAGGAATCTAAATTACGTGAAATAATTCACGTATTCATTGAAGTAACTTGTAGGCAATTTAGCACTGCGGATTCTTCATCGTGGTGGTGAGTTGACAGATGATTGACACATTGCCTCCCTCCCCCATCTGCACATGTCTGCATCGATCTCAAAAAGAGAATAATATAGCTCAGAGATTATGTATTTATTATTGTATTTTTTGGCTACTTCAACTGTGTTACACATGACTGATATCAGTAAACGACCTAGAAATGCTAATGGTCAGCAGAGGAGATCAAGGTTGTTCCGGAAAGGACTTCAGAAATACTTCACCTTCTTTTCCGCCACACCACTTAGTCAAGATCGGTGTCATTGTGTGTTTGTTAAAAACGACCAATATCTTACACCAAGCTGATCTGTCTGTAGGAGTCTGTCCCTAGACCTGAAATGCGAAGCATCGGGTTTCAAATACCGTGCCTGAAAACTGAGACGATCCACAAAACTAATGCTTGGAGACGGATTTTCACGGCGACGTTTTGCCATGGGAATTTTGTTGTCAAGGAAATTCCTTATAGGAATTCGAACGTACGTGTTTACCAGTTACTCATGATATCCCATTTATGGTCCCACTAATTTAATCTACCGGCTGTTAAGAAAAACGAAATTGAACTAAACTACTACCTGTTGGGGGTGAGAGGGGGGGAGGGGGGTGAACGTTTTTTTCTATTAGGGTGGGGCCTGGACCTTCATAATGGGTAATGCTCACAATTTAGGTTGTGTGTTGTCGCTTTTTTTTCAGGCTAGGTCGATAGTAGGCTAGGTTGATAATCAAGAGTTGTCAAATTCCGTTCTTATTTCTCAGTCAAATCTGGTGTTAGTGAGTAGCAGCGAAAGTCGTTAGGACCTTCATTTGTTGCAAAGTATGCAAGTGTTGTTTAAACTAATGTTCGTAAAAAAAAAAAAAAATCGTACCTTTTCCCCAAAATGTCCGTCTGTCTGTGACCCCGATAACTCCCAAACAGTGAGGAATATTTTGCCGGAAATGGTACACGGCAGTGCTTCCACTCGACCTTTTTCGAAAAGAGACACAAAGTGAATTTACAGTAACAAACAAGTGCGCAAGCGCTCAGACGTGGAGTGTGAATGTAAAATTTTAATCGCGTCTTATAGACAAACAGCGTTGGAACCAAGACATTTCACTTCCCACTAGCCAAAACATACTGAAATTACCTAATTTGAAATCTTCCCAGTTTAAAAGCTATTAAAGCACAATGGACACTTCTAATGCTTTACGTTGTATTAAATGCTTCACAAATAAAGATTTCCGACTTCCTTTAGAAGGCGCTACGAAAATCGGCCGTTTTCTTGTTTTCCCTTGTCTTTACCTCTCTGGCATTTCGGCGATCCAGATCTTAGGAGCTGGGATATCGTGGCAGGAAATTCAAAAACTCCCAGCAATGCTTCATAGAAAAGGATATATTTGAGATGTCATCAAAGTCAAGCCGTAGATGCAGTTTAACTGATTGTTCTAGTGTTTCATCAGACGTTCCATGGCTTAAATTGTTCATTAAACGTTTTTCTTTGCGGAATAGTGTTGTGAAGCTCGATTAGCTTGCTTTACAAAATGTACCAGAATATGCAATAAGCTTATAAAAAATGACATAGCTACAAAAATCATTCAAAAACAAATAACCTATTCAAATCTGAATTATACAAGCTGGTTTATGCATAAAATAAAGATCTACTAAGTATTATAAGAAACATCACTTTTATCTTTGTCCAAGCTAGTAAATTGAGCATGTACTTGCCCAAAAAATTACGCTTTGAAATATCACAGAGAGGAAACTGTTGAAAAAGATGCTGACCTCGGGGGTAAGCATTGTTCTTAGGTTGTTAAAGAGTGGGGTTGGGGTAGTTTGATGTGCCCGTTGAACTTTAAACCGCATTACATATCCAAAGAAGATCTTGCTAGCCAGTCCGACACTTTAAACCTCTTTTCCATTAGCAAGGTAATGACAAGTGTAATAAAACCAAATCGTTTTATTGCCTGATACCCCCCTTGTCAATTCATTAGGATCGGCATATCCTCTATCATATGACAAAACCGTCCAGTTATCAACTGATAATTAAAGTACGCCGCGTGGTCTTATTTGTTGCTGTTACACCAAAATCCGCATCTATACATAAATATCGACCAGTATACACGAGTTGAACTTGAGACATGTCATAGACGAACATAACTCAGCGGAAATCTGTTCCCAGTTACCCAGGAACAGGAGCGTGGGTGGGGGGTGGGTCGGGACCCATCAAACTGCATATCTAGACCTAAACAGCCTCGACTATACCAACTTAGAGTTTAATTACAGTCAAAAACTTTACTCATGTGCTAACTGGGCCCATTTGCTCATCAACGGGAAGGGGGGGGGGGGGGGAGTGGTTCAACTCCACATATATATTCCCAAGCCGATCAAAAAAGAACAAGGGACTGTCATCTCCCTATCTCCAGTTATTGTCAAGGTGCAAACATTAAAAAACGGGCAATCTGGGCTCAATTGCCCCTGAACCAAGTGGGGGTGGGGTTTGGGGCCCCGCAAAAAGCAAAAAGAGACTCCAATGCTCACAAACCTACCAAGTTTCAACTTGATACCTGTTGATTCCTGTCACGGGTAACGAACTTTACTCCTTTGCAATCTGGTCCCAGTTGCCCTTGAACGGGGTGGGTGGGGGAGGTACAACTTTGAAAGTAATTTCCCAGCCCTAGGATCTACAAGTACAAGGGATTTCATCGTCCTATGTCCCGGTCTGGTCAAGTTATGAATTATTCACTGGGCAATCTGTGCCCATTTGCCCCTGAGCCGGGTGGGTGTGGGGGGTGGGACCACCAAAAGGCACAACTATACCCCAATGCCCACAAGTGTACCAAGTTTGAACTTGATATTTGCACCTGTTCACGAGTTATGAGCTCCACAAAATACGGTGAAAACCGGAAACCGATAACCGAAAGACGGAAGCTGCTACAGCGCTCGCAATAGTGGATTGTTCCAAGGAATTCTCCACTAAAAATGGTGCAATCATCAGGCCCGTCCCTACAGAATTTACAAAACCAATTTATATTCGAACCTATCCCTGCAAGACATTGCTTTAAAAAAATAAACCTGTTTATGCTAAAATAAGTAGATCTTTGCACAAAATCAGCCTTTTTTCTGCTGTGCGTCACAGGGTGAAAATCACGATTTGTTAACTGCATTTATGTCGTTCTGAAAAGATCGAAACAAACAACTGTGATTCCAAGCTCAAATCATACGATTGTCATAAGATTATGACTCTACGTAAACATACCGCCAGAAACAGGTTATTTTCAATTGAAATTCACCGCTAGGTAACTGCGGAGGCGTTACTAGCCAATTTTCTTTGTGGCGGGGGGGGGGGGGGTATTTACCGACTAGTTGGTCATTCTTACCGACTGATTTTCAGAAAAAAAAACTATTCTTAAGAAAAAATCAGCTGTTTTTAAGAAAATCCACGTTCTGAAAAAATCGACTGTTTTTCATAAAAACTGATTTTTTTTTTTTTTTTAAATGTCTGTTCTTCGGAAAAAAACGACTGTTTCAAGGAAAACGTTGGCTATTTTTCAGAAAAAATCGAGTGTTTTTATGAAAAATAGCGGGGCTTTGCGCCTAATCAATTTTTGTTCGAACGAGTGGCCCACAACATTCTGTGGGGCGTCCCCCCTCCCACCATACGCAAGGCCTCTGGGTAACTGTCTTATCTGGAAAGCTTAAAACATACGTCGGCCATTGTAACAAGCTACAAACCTACGACTGTCTCGTATACGACTAGAAAATGTCTTCGTAAAATTCGACAAAAAAAGTCATTTGCAGGGTTAATTCACGACTTGGTGTGATTCTGACAGGCTCAAAACATACAAATACCCAATGGCGGAAAATACTGTTGGCGCCAAAACTCTGATTTTATGGGAAGTTTCGCCATGGGGACGTTTATTGGCGGGATCTTTCCAACTAAGCCACCTAATATGTGACATTAGTCACATATTAATCACAAAGGAGTAAATTAAAAGTTGCAAGAAAGTCTCTTGACTCCTATGACATGGCCTTCAACTAATCTTGCTTTTAAAGAATGTGGGATACGTTTGAGAAATCAGGTATTATTAATAAGCCTGTAGAATAGGCCAAAAAACTCTGGCCGAAACTCTCTTGCCACAAATGGTCAACTGTCTCAATCCCCCAAATTAAAATGGATGGCAAACCATCACTCTATACACAATTGATAAAAACACCACTTGTTACATCAGTTTATGTAACGTTCTTCCAAATTTGATAATTGTCAAATCTTCCCGTCAGTCGCAGGAACCTGGACAGTATCTTAAGGTGAGACATTCTCAGCATAGCATAGCATGTAACTCTCAAGAGTGGACTGTGCAATAATTCTGGTCGTTGTCTTGCCCACGCTGGGCAATCATGAACAAAATGTGTACTGGTCTCTTCATTTGTTCCGCAATCGATGGAAGTTGTTTTCTCTATATTTATGTTTTCCTAGGTCTATAAATTCCTTACATACAATCCCTTCGAGAGTTATCGTGCTAACAGACGGACAGACGGACAATTTTGCGATGTCATAGGTATCCGTAACTAACGTTTTGGGATCCCAAAAATGGGATCTCTGAATGATGAATGTAAAATAATCAGGGTGTTTGAACTGCTGATTCATCAGAAGAGCCGGGACACATGAGGGAGTCATAAAATAGCATGCCACTTTGTGAGCTGTTTTCCGAAGGGTCGTTGGGTTATTCTTGGGCTGCTTCCAGAAGCTGAAACTGGGACGTCTCTGCTGTTTCTGATTGAGTGAGGAGAACATAGCGGGTTTAGCGACTGTGTATTTCGGCCGTGAAATCGTGATCTGCTTACGGATATGGATCCTATCGCAATCCAGAAGAAAAAATTAAGGGTCGAAAGAAAAAAATGATATATGATGAAACTCCGCGAGGCTCGATCTTTTGGTGTGTACACTAAAAAGCATTTAAGTTATTCACAAAATCCTGTGTGTGCTTATCGAATTTGCAGTAAACAATTTCAGTAGTCGACTTTAAAATTTAACGTTTCGAGTCTACCAAATTTCCGGGTTTTGGCAAATTTCGGCAGGACTACTTGTCTGATAAGAAAATAAAGTTCAGAATTGATTCATCGCTTGCTCTTACCTCGATGCGAACCTCTAATCTACTTAAGAATGAATTCTTTTTTTTTTTTACCAAATTTCCTGTTTTGGCCGGATTCCGGACGAACTACTTGTCCGGCGAGAAAATTGAGTTCAAAAACGAATTCAGCATGTCTCCTCACCCGTACACGACTATTTTATTGGGTTTTAAACTTCCTGCCTTCAATTTTTGCCAAATTTCTGGTTTCGGCCGGATTCCGGGGGAACTACTGGTCCGGCAAGAAACCCAGTTCATCAGCGTGTCTCCTTACCCCTATATCGAACCTCTAATCAACTAATAAACTTTCATTTTTAACAAATTTACCGGGCGAACTACTTGTCCGTCGAGAAAATAATTTTCATACATGGATTCAGCATGTCTCCTTACCCCTAAATCGACTATTTGATTAGCTTTTTAAAAATATTTGTTCATCCCTTGATTTGAAACCCCTCCCCCACCCCTAAATATAGGGCTTGCCTTGTACTTTGATCGAAAGGATCCTCACAACAAGTTTGAACCAAATATCTCGATCCGTTCGAGAGCTATCGTTCTAACAGACACGATAGCTCTCGTGTCTGTTACGGACGGACAAACTTTACGACGTCATAGGTATCCCGTCACTTACGTTTTGGGATCCCAAAAAAGAATGAGTACGCACGTTTATTCTCATTGCGATGGCCCTAGTCGGCTTTTTATACAATAAATCTATCTATTTAACAATGCTTTTTGAAGTCTGTGGCTGGGGACGTACAAGGATGGGTCAGATATACTATTTCCGCGACTGCTCTCCCGATTTCCCATCTTCAGGGTGTCTGGATGGATGATTTTTCAAAAGACCCGGCAATAGATAAGGGGGTCGTTAAATGTTCCCACAATTGCATACGGGTGCCATTCGGCGATTACTTATCGGTTTTCGTATTCACACCCAATTTAAAGACAAATTGACCCTCTCCTTTTTGTTTGTTGGCTGTAATCTACGCTCGCGCCCTGATTCGCTCAAAGAAAAGCTTTGGGAAATAAAATGTCAGAAAAATGCGCTAGCAATGCTTGCGCTTTCAAAGTGTCACAACTGGTTCACACTGCTGCGATTTCGCTCAAGATTTTCCGTTATGCGTAATGCGACACAAATCTTGCGAGAAGCAACGCAAGGCTTATCGTTTTGTCTAATATGTCGATAACAGTTCGGTTTCTTAATAAAACTATCAGTTATCACATCACAACTATCACACAAATTATCATGGGCCTTTAGGTATCACGAGAATGTATCTTTTGCTCAAAAGTACTTTTTTTACTTTGCAGTTAAGATACAGAATTTAAGGGAGATTTGTAAGCAAAATATTTGAGGCACAAACAATCATGGGCCCTTGGGATCTTAAAAATGTATCGTTTCTTAGCACTTTGCGGTCAAGATTAGCACTTTAAGTAGGTTAGGAACTCACTTGTAAGCAACACCCTTGAGGCAAAAAATATCATGGGCCCCTGGGAATCGCGACAGTATATCTTTTAGTCAAAGTATTTTTTTTCACGTTGCACTTGAGATACGCACTTAAAGGGGGCCAAAAATGCATGTGCATCCATATACTTGAGCCACAAATGATAAAGGGCCCTTGGCAATCACAAAACTGTATCGTTTCTTCGAAAGTGTTTTATTTTTTCACTTGACGGTTAAGATCGACATACGTGGGTTAGGAATTCATTTGTAAGTAGAGGTGCAAATGATCATGGGCCTGTAAAGTCTGTCTTTGTTTCGGGCCTACTTGAATTTCTAGTGCCCTTAGATAAGGTTTCTTCCCTTGGGATATGTGTTTTCTTTATTGTCCATACTTTGGGACGAAGCTTGACGGACTAATATGTCCTGTTCCGGTCAACATCTGGGGATAGAGGAGCAGGGTCGAATTGCTAGTCCCGAGTCCCGAGTGTGAGAATGGTTCTTTTGAGTCGTTTTGTTAGTTAGTCCAGTGTCTACGTTCGCCACTTATACATGTATTAGTCCTTAGAACCAATATAGAACAATCGTCTACTAGTCTTGTGTACAACTAGTAACATTAATGTGAACACTGTAAAGAGACGTAAACACCACACAGCAGTGTCCACAGGCCCTTGGACATTATGAAACTGTATCATTTAATAAAAAACGCGCCCTCTTGTCAATTATCATGTTTCATTGGGATCTGATCACCTGTTCAAAAGTTATGCATGACACAACGTTCCGTATTCCTCTTTCCTCCACTCCCCCCAAAGATGGCCGGTGACTATTTCCAAGTTAATCTGATCGGGTCCCTAATACGCCTGCCAAGTTTCATCGTTCTAGCCTCTCTGGAAATGCCTCAACTCGCGATCACCGGAATTCCGGGAAACCCCTCCAACTCCCCCAAGTACGTCGATCCTGTCAATTTCTGTAAAAAATATATATAAAACGTGTGCTTGTTCTCCTTACCAAATTTCATCCCGGTCCGTCCGCTCTTACCCTATATCGAGATTTCCGGTCCCCTCCTATCCCTCCCCCAGAGGTATCGAATCCGTTCCGGACATGAAGTGGGACATCCGAGACACAAGCTCTTTCCAACTGTCAAGTTTCATGCAGATCTGGTTCCCCGTTCGAAAGTCGTGCTTGCCTCAAAATTCCGGACTCCCCCTCTCCCCCACAATGTTCGGATTGGGGAAACGACTGTTTTCAAGTCAATCTGATCCGAGTTCCTAGTACCTCTGCCAGGTTTCATCGTCATAGCGCATCTGGAAGTACCCTAACTCGCGATCAGCGTAACCCCGGGAAACCCTCTCCAACTCCCCCAACAGTGCGCCGATCCGGTCAATTTCTGTCAAAAATGTCTCTAAAACTTGTGCTTGTCCTTCTTGCCAAGTTTCATCCCGCTCCTTTCACTCTAAGCCTGTCCCGAGATTTCCGTTCCCTCTCCTATCCCCCCCCCCCCCAAATTTATCAGATCCGGTTCGGAAATGAAATGGGACATCCGAGACACGACCTCTTTCCAACTATCAAGTTTCATGCAGATCCGATCATCCGTTGCCATTTACGTATGCCAATAGATGCCAGATTCCCCATCCCTCCGCTCCCCCCACGATGGTCGAATCAGGGAAATGACTATTTCCAGGTCAGTTTGGTCGGGTCGCTGATAAGCCTGAAAATCTGAAGACATATACTATTTATACTCCATAGAGAGAATGCACCCTACCCGAGAAATCGGATATTGCAACACCATCATCACGGGATCAAAAAAGTTTAACATTGGGAGGTATAGGACTTTCAACTTTGAAATTAAATTATCGGCGTTTGATCATCGTTCTGAGCCAGGGATTTGATGGAAATGTTAATTTGGCTATTCCTTAATCGTATAATTCTATTTTTGCAAAAGAGTTTCCATGGAAGTAAGCCAGGCTTCACCTTCCAGGTTACCAAACGTCCGGGGCTTCCGCATAGTCAAGCCAACCCTTCCAGATTTTCATTTATCAGATCCGGTTCGGAAATAAAATGGGACATCCGAGACAAGACCTCTTTCCAACTATCAAGTTTCATGCAGATCCTTCAAGATTTTCATAATAATGATGACATCAATTTTGCTATTCTTCAGCATTTACTGCATGTCCCCTTCGCATTTCAAATATCTTTTGCATCCCAGTCACAACTGTCAATCACTTTCCCTTTCCTTCCTACATTTGCATATTTTGTTCTGTCTCTGGAGTGGATTGCCTCTATTCGTTGTGTTGGCTACAATCTCTCTATCATTCACAATATTTGAAACTTCCGCCTTCGTTCTTGGTTAACTTGAAACAACTAACAATTTCTCCCGTCGTTGAAAGTCAACTTTTTGTCAACCTTCAGGTCGACTTTGATAAATCGAACGCTCCCAGTTAGCCGAGAATCGCAAATAAAACGACTGACTGACGATCTCAGTTAACTTGAAAAGTGAATCGAACGTTCAGTGCCATATACGAATGTCCCATAAATCCCCATGGGATAATTCAAGACTTCTAGTCTCGGGTCAGATTTCTGTTTTCCGGTCATGTCTCACCCGCCTTCACGCCTTTTGGGACACGGTGAGCGGGACACGGGAGCCACAACCATGCGACCCGCGCGGTTAAGCTGTGCCCGCGTTTGAGGACTTTGAGCATATGTTTGAGCAGTGTGGTTGGTCGCAGAACAAGACAGGATAAACATTATTTGATTTTCTTCAGTAGGAGTGGAAAAAGTAAAAATGTCCGAGCGGAAATCTGAATATGTGGTGTCTTTTTTCAGTGGAGAAGAGCAGCCAGTAGTCGGTATGTACGCTTTATAAACTAGATCGATGAGAAACTACTTAGCTGTTTGTTTTGAATCTGTATTTTAGTGCGCTTAGCCTAGTATTAGTATTAGGATACTAAACCTGGAACTGGTCGCACAAATAAACCAACCACTGTTGATTTTTTTTTCGAAGTCGTAACTTATTTAAGGTATTAACTGATTCCAAGCAATAGTTGCGTTTTTGTTCGGCTTTTGCCTTTCTCTTTTCGGCTTTAGCTTTTAGCCTTTTTCAGGCCTTTTTTAACAGTCTCGCGTTTTTGTAAATCACCGTTACTACTAAGGCCTTTTCGCTTTTCTTGGATAAAAACGCAAATTTGACAAATACCATTTTACTTGTATTTTATTTGTACTGCAAATTTTTAATCTTTAAAATCTGACACAGTCTCCAAATACTGATTATCACTTTGAGTCAAATCCATCTTGATTGGATTTTTGGGTAAAGTCAAAAAAGTCGCGAGGCAAAAAGCCAAAAGGAGAGCGCAACTTGGTCACCTACCAAGTTTGCCTTTTTGCAAAAAGCCGAGGGAAAAGGCGAAAGTCGGCGTTTGCCTTTTTGACAAAAACGGGAAATTGTCAAACAGTGCTTAGGACCATTTTACGAAAACACAAAAAAAGTAAAAAGCCGTCGAAAAGTCGAACAAAAACGCAACTAATTGCTGCCTCTTCCTGGTCCAGGACATCATCCCTGGTATAAGACTTGTTAAATAAACAAGACCAAAGGTTTCGATGGGATCACAAAAATTTAATATTTGACCCAGACAACTAGGTCTTGTCTACGCCAGATCCAGTCTTCGCCAGGCGATACATCTGAGAAAATCAAGTTCAGATATACCTTTACAAGCCATATCTGTTTTGACGATACTGATCGAAGCTTCCTGCTTTACTTCTGCCAAATTTCCGGTTTTGGCCGAATTCCGAGCGAACTACTTGTCCAGCCAAAAAAGATAGTTTAGAAAAGAATTCAGCGCATCTCCTTATCCCTATAAAGAACATCTAATCAACATCAAATAAAACTTTAACTTATAAAAAAAATCCGATTTCAACCGGATTTTGGACGAACTATATGTCCGGGTAAAAAATGATTGTCATATACAGATTCATCGTCTCTTCCTACCCTCAAATCTGCCATCTAATCACCTTCAAATACAAATTTTACTTTGGACAAATTTTCCGGTTTCAGCCGGATTCCGGGCGAACTACTTGTCCGGCGAGAAAATGGTTTTCACCATCGTGTTTAGCATGTCTTCTCCCTAAATCGAATATCTAATCAACTTATGCTTTTAACAAATTTTCCGGTTTCGCCCGGATTCCGGGCTAACTACTAGTCTGGCGATAAAATTGTTTTCACCATCGTGTTCAGCATATCTTCTTACCCAAAAACCGAACATCTAATCAACTTCAAATAAAACTTTTACTTATAACAAACTTTCCGGTTTTGGGCGGATTCCAGGCGAACTACTTGTCCGGCGAGAAAATGGTTTCCACCATCGTGCTCAGCATGTCTTCTTACCCCATAATCGACTATCACATTAGCTGTTTCAAAATAGTTTGTTTCCCCTTTAATCTTAACCCCCTTCCCCACCCCTAAATGTAGGGCTACAGAGCCCATCTACGAACTAGACCTTACTCTCGACCCAAAGAATCCTCACACCAAGTTTCATCAAAATATCTCATTCCCTTCGAGAGTTATCATGCTCACAGATCGACGTACTGACGGACAGACGGACAACTTTTGCGATGTGGTAGGTATCCGTCACTAACGTTTTGGGATCCCAGAAACTGTAAAGATTGCTCTAGGGTTGGTTATTGTTATGGTACCCTAGTCAGGGCTATGAATAAGAATCGCAAGATTGAATAAAGCTATAACTGTAAGGGTTGCACTAGGGGTTGATTACTGGTTTGGCACCCTCGTAAGGGTTCCAAGTGAGGATCTGGTTTCTAGCACAAAATTAGTCTAGCAAATAATTTTTTTTTTTTTTTTTGGGGGGGGGGGGGAGTGAGGCGAAGTACCAGAGCCTTCTCTTGCAGTGTGTATTCTTATAGTTGATTTTAGATAGATCAAAACAAGCTTTCGAGTGATACCCTAAAAATATTGTATACTTAGAAATCATAGGATTTATTAAATCTAAAAGTGTAAAGATTGCTTTAGGGGTTGGTTACTTTTATGATATTCTAGTAAGGGTTCTGAATGAGAGTCTGATCTTCTAGCACAAAAGCATTGGGTCGTGCCGTCCAAGAGAAGTACACTTGAATCTAACATTCAAAAACGAGATCTTGTCAACTGCTATTGGCCGAACCAGTACAAAAACGGACTTCCACCGTCTCAGTTTATGAATAGATACTTCGACGCGAATGGCCAGAATTCGAGGACAAGCGTTTGCTCCGTTGCCTCTGTGTGTGGTAAGCTATCTTGGACAATAGTTATTAGAAATCCTTTTCCTGTAACCAAATGGAATATTTTGCGTCAGAGTGTTCGACCCCTCCCCCCCAAAAAAAATAATCGTTGCGTATATGGTTTAAACTCTGATCTATGTTCTTGTCTTACTGTTTGGTATGGATTAGGTCTGACCAGCAAGGACCCCCCTCCAAAAAAAATAACCTGATAGAGATAAATGCTGATCTAACTCTGGTATGTTGTCAGTGCTGCTAGTTTGGTCCCTATTCGCTAAAAAAACGAAGTTTGAAATTTCGCTTCCGAGTGAGGATTTCCGTGAATGGGAAAGGTTTTCAGACAATGTTCTGTTTGTGCTGATTGGAAAGTATTTTGGCCGATTTGCGTGGTCAATTTCCTTTTTGTGTTCTATGAGTGTGTATCCGACCATTCTTTCTGTCCTGTCCTTGCCTGAAAAGGTTCCGAGTTGAGAATTTGCTTGTGTGTGACGCAGAAAATCAATCTTTCAGGAACGTATACCGAGGCAAACAGATGCCTAGCAGTTATCAAAAGAACTTTTGCCAACTTTGAAGAAATTTGCGAAGCGGACATTTGTCAGTTCTGGAAGGAACAGGCACCAGGGAAGACCCCGCTGAAACTGGTGTTCCCTCAGACTTGCGCCGCGTCTGGCTCTGTCCCAAAACAGAATTTGATGACTGACTTCGCTTCAAGCCCGAAACAGGTAACCTACGACTTCGTAAATTAGTCTGACCGTCCGTCAGTCTCTAAGCACTATAACTCTTGAATGTTTTGAGATATTTTGTTCAAATTTGATGTGGGGATCCGTTATGTCAAATACGCTTAAAGTTCGCAGACAAGCATTGTAGACCTATATTTACGGGTGGCGAGGGTGTTTCAAATTAAGTGGCGAAAAATTTACCGGATGAAGAAATCCAATTAATTCCCTCCTTGGGGATCCCATCGAAACTTTTGGTCTTGTGCCTACTACCGTTGGGATTTTTGAGCAAAATGTTTTGTCCTGATCAGGAATCGAACACTCGATATTTGAAATTTTGAAAGCCTTAAATTAACGTTAAAGGTGACGTCAAGAGTTCGAATTTTTATACATAGGCCTATGCGTGAATTGTCGGTATAATTATATGGATTATCGGGCATTAAAAACGAAAAAGGAAGGACTGAATGCTAATTCAGACAGTTCTTGTCACCAGCTTTCAAGACATACGCCATCAGAGACTTCCCCAGCAAAATTTTTTTTTGTCAGGTAAACAAAAACGGACATATCCTGTTCAGCTACTTATTGTGAAATGTAAGTAGAGCAAAAAATCGCTGCTTTGATCACAGATATCTGAAATTCACGCCAACGAGTCCCACTAAAGGTATCAGACCGATCGGCAAGCCATCTATGTGGTTTACAAGGACATGCTTTTTGTTCGGTAATCGCAGCGACTTTCATTTGATTATAAGCTAAAAGTCAAGTACAAAATAGCTGAAAGTTACAAAATGATGCCACGTGTGGTTTAACTATTTATGATCTATAGATTACAAACGCCTTTTTTTTCTGGTCAACTCCTTGATGGAAACGCCGGCTTTTCCTGTGCTTATGGATTAAGCTCGCAAATACTTCGCAAGTACCGAACTCGCGGGACCACTAGAACTTTGGATCCCCCCCCCCCGCCCAACTCCCCACAGTGAGCGGATCCGGTCTGGTTATGTCAATCACGTATCTAGGACTTGTGCTTCTTGTTTCCACCAAGTTTCATTCCGATCTCTCCACTCTTAAGCGTTTCCCAAGATTTCCGGTTCCCCTACAACTTCCCACAATGTCACCGGATCCGGCCCGGATTTAAAATGGGAAGTCTGAGACACGAGATCTTTCTATATACCAAGTATCACGAAGATCTGATCACCCGTTCGTAAGTTAAAAATACCTCATTTTTCCGGATTCCCCCTCCCTCCACTCCTCCCCAGATGGTCGGATCGGGGAAGCGACTATTTCTAATTTAATCTGACCGGGTTCTTTGTGTGCCAAGTTTCATCGTCCTAGCTTCAGTCATGTAGTTATATGACTAATGATTTATCTTTTTTTCACAGAATTCATCCAGAAAGTGGACCCACAAATCAATATGGACCTCAAAGCCTTCAGGAAAGCTTTATCGACGAAGCTAAGCAATCGAGGGCGAACCAAAAAGGTCAGTATTTTCGGGTCGGGAGATGCGGGCTAGTAATCTTGTATGGGAAACACTTACATCATAACTCAAGGGAGTTTTGACAAAGGGGTTGGAAGGGAAGATACGATCATTTCTTAAACAGGAGTAAGTTAAAATCCCGCCTGAGGGGTACTCTTGTTTTTCACTTCCCAAGCTAAATCATAATCCCTTCCTCTTCCGTTCAGACACTCCTAGATTATCCTTATGCAAAATAATCTCCGCCTGTTTAACAAAGACATTCGAGTCTCATATTTTACATCTACCAGACGACGTCTGGTCTAAGATTTTAATTTTCGTTTCATCACGGTTTCTAGTATACCCATGGCTTCGCAGTATCGAACAATTGACGTAAAAGTAATGGGAGAAATAGTAGATCCATATTAGGAGAACTACATTTTCTTTAATGAATTTCTCTAATTCGATCCTTGTAGGACAAGCAAGGATGCAAAAGCAATATTTTGTCTGAAAATGAATGGAGTACTAGAGTGTATTCCTTCCGCTCTCCAATCTAGACGTTATTGCTACGGCAAATCTCCTAGTGTCGCAACAACATAGAGTTCAATGTCTTGCAGTTACTTCTTAGCACTCGTGCGAAACTTGGATGTGCCATGCCCCCCCACTGCGACTTCCGGCTTCAGTACAAGGCATACGGTTCGATGCAGTTTTCCAGAGTATCAAGGGCATAATTAGTATGTGACTAATTGTATAGTATCTTTCAGGCCGCACCACCTATCGCCGCACCACCTATCGCCGCACCACCTACCAACATCTCACCGGCAACCAGCGACCCTGAACCATGCTAAGTGGCTACCTGGTTAAAGCAGTCGTGCCAGTCAATGTAGAGAGATTCCACCCTATCCAAAGAAAACGGCTATTTCTTCAAGACCATCAAGGACGTATAACAAATGATCTAACATTCAAAGATATAGGATTTTGGACTTCCAAGACTGGATTATCGGCGTTTGGTAACTATTATGAACCTGTATATTGCTATAAACGTTAAGTTGACTCTTTCTTGTTTGTACAATCCCATTTTTGTAAGATAGTTTTATTAGAAATGAGAGCTTGAAGTCTTGAAAGGTTTTAACACAAAAACGAAGTCTCGCATGCTATAGGTCGGTTGTGACGCTTCGGGCAAACACCAACCAATAGAATGAAATATCCGTTTTTGGAGAACAAGTTTGAAGCCTTCAAGCTCGCATTTCTGGTGAAACTTCTCTACAAAAATGCGATTTTGCAATCAGAAAAGAGTCAGAATAACTTTTTCGGCCATCTACAGGCTCAGAACAGTTACCAACCCCGATAATACAGTCTCAAAGTCTAAAGTACTATACGATACGACAACAAACTTAAATTATTTTGTTTATGACCCTTTCTGTTTTCGTCGGATAGGCTGCAATATCTCTATGTGTATTCATTATTGGTCTCCACTCCCGTTATGTTCAGTTGCTACAATAATCATTTTCGCATAGATCATTTTTGCATTCAGTTACTAAAATTATCACTCTCGCATAATCTATATCAAACTGGAATCAAGTCAGTCCTTACAACTGCCGGGCGAATTTTTGAAGAAACAAATCTTGTCGGGTCAGAAATCGAATTCTCGAGATTAAAGAACCCGGAAGCCAATGACATCAAAAGTCCTAGAACGCTCTTCGGAAAGCCATATGCTTGAACTGACTGTATTTTTTTTCTTATTCTCTGTGTCATTTTTACCATCTGTAATATATATACATATATATATATATATATATATAACGATATATTCTGGTTCAGACTAGCTTGATATTTGCTGTATTTATGTGTCTTTTTCTGTTTTACATTGCGTTGATTGTTTGCATTGTTGATGTAACATGTAAAGTTAAGTTGATTTGTGAAAGGTACTATAGAAACTCGTCAGTTTTCAGCCCAAGGTGACTGCAAATCATAGTTACGTCATCTGATTTTGTTCTAGCGGAAGTTAATATATAAAATGTATATCATAAATATGTATAAAACATATAATATATATAAAAAATAAATATTCTAGCCCAAGCTAGAGAAAGTTTGTAACATCTGTAATATTTTTTTTTATCACAGATTCGTTAGCCGGAAAGACACTTGCAAATAAGAGCTGAAACATCACTAGAAAAAATCCGCTGGCGTATTAATTACCGCAATCAACCCCAAGTCGTCGGAATCATGATATATAGCTATATGCTCCAGTCTTCGTAAATCTGAAAATAATATAGCGCGGAGATCCTGTATTTTTGTGCTATAATTAACTAGATTTCTCAAGTGCCTTTTTGTGTCTATTTTATTTGTCTGTTTGATTGCTAATGGTCCGTAAAGTTGATTTTTGAAAAATGCTGTATAAACTCGTCATTATCATGAAATATAGCTTTCATGACCCAACACCTTCTTCCTACAATTCTATAGGGCCCCAGTATCCTTGCTTTTCCTCCAACTCTTCTACGATCGTGTAATTTCAATGAGAGGTTAACATGGTCTACACGTACTGCATCTATCAGATTCGTCATAATTGATTTTACAGGAGGATCACCCCACCTTTTCGCACTGGAAGTGCGATTTAGGAACTAATCGGTGTTAATGAAATCGAAAAGGCATTTCTCTAGAAGATCTCAGGGAAAGCTGCATGTTGGGCTCTGGGAGCAAGGATGGTTTTGGACAGCTGGGAAAGACGACGACAACTTCTAGTTGACAACTAGTTTGTAGCTGACAAAGACAACTTCAATGATCATTTTTTATCGGCCTTTACGGCTTCATTAAATGGTTATTCTTATTAAACTTTACTTTCACAAAAGGTTCGTGAAGTAAGCAGATGTTTCACAGCGCCATCTGCACGTCTATAATTCGCCAATTCTACAAGTTGCCACCTGCCGTTTGTGCGCAAGGCTGATTTAATTGCTGTGAGAGCCATCTTTCTGTTTATCTTTGGGCTATTAATTTTCTCTCTGGGGAGACATCAGGAACAGCCAATCCGATGTACTTCCAACAGCCTGAGAAACAGTTGCAAAACGAACCTGTTGGAGAGATGAGCTCAGATTTTACCCTGTTGACGTACCCTGTCTAGCAGTCCATCTCGGCTTGTTCGACAACATGTTAACAGACAATCGGATGAACTGAAAATTTTTGTACGGGGTGTCTCGCTTGTAACAGTTTATTAAAGTTTAACTGAAAAGTAAATTATTTGGATTTTTCAAATTGATTTTTTTGTTTTCTACTGTCTGTGCCAGTAATAACGTTCAAATATCTACGGCCGTCCCCACAACGAAAATTCTACTAAGTCGTGGGAAATTTTAATCTCAACACACACGCGGCTTTTCAGTGGGCACTGGTAAGATTGGTGAAGATTGCTTAGTACCTGAACAAAACAAAAATCACAAATCTCTCCCGCAAGGCATACAACAAAAATACAAGCGCATAGAGTTACCACAAATTACACTGAAACTCCACTATTTGAAAATCGATTATTCGTGAATAACGCGACAACGAAGTAATACATTTTCAGCGGGTCTTCAATCCAATTTAAGTGAATAAGTGATGCGTAACTAGATTGTCGTATCCCAGACCTATTGGTTAAACTTTAAGAAACGCTCTTCTTCAGAGGAACGGCTCGGCAAGGGGTTGCTCTCTCACCGTCACCAGTTTTCAACTTGGCGTGCCACCGGTAAAACATTGTCGTTAAATAGTATCATCTCAAACACCAAATAAATAAGAACGGAATTATGAAAAACATACTGCTCCATTTACGGATATATAAATATAGGTTATGTTGGATTATTTTCAAAAATTTTGAGTGAACAAATATCATTTTTTGATGTCGGTATTTACGTTTCAATATTCAATATCGGTACTTGGTCCGATATATTGTTATCGATATCGAATATCGCCCAACACTAGAGTCAGCTTCAATATATTTTGCTTCTGTAGAAGGTAATTCAGTGGAGACCAAACTTTTGTTGCTAGGAAATTGAAGGAAATTGAAAATGGCAGGCATATTGAACTTGGAAAAATTCAGTTTCCCCCTCAGACCCTCTGGGAGTGCAGTAGAGATATGCTTATTTGAACGTTTGTTGACTTCGAACTTTGCCATTTCCATGCACTTGCTATGGCTAAAATATCTACCAATTAGCCAAAGTAGGTCCTTTCTTTAAACTACTGATCTTAACCACAAAGTAGCCTACAAAATAAAAAATGAGCAAAAAATACATTTTAAAGATTCCCATGAGCCAGTCATCATTTTTGCCTCGCCAAAATAAAATTGTTTTTACTAGACGACACATTCTCTGGATTTCCAAGGACCCATGATACATTGTCATTTCAAGGGTATTGCTTATAAATAAAAACAAGATTCATATTTCAGATTCAGATTATTTATTAACGCAAAAAAAATAATACATTTCCTGGAACAGACTGCATGTCCGCCTAAAAAAAGGCCATGCGGCCTGTGGGAACGAACATACAAATAAGGAGCTCATTCAATAATACTCCTTTTTAGAACAAACATAAAATTAATGTTATTGTTTCATACATTTACAAATACCAACTTCAGCCACTATCACATGGAAATGAATCTTTTAGTTGTTTTTATGGCACTTGCTGTGCCATATACCGATCTTTTTTCGGTCGGTCGGTCTGTCTGTCAGGCCACTCATCTCGAGTTAGGGTACTTCCAGAAGTGCTAGGACGATGAAACTTGGCAGGCATCTTAGTGACCCTATCAAACTAACTTGAAAATAGTAAAAAAAAACTATTTGATGCAGAAGATGTAAAAAGAAACCCAAGAATTCGCAAATTCCTACTTTCATCCTCTGACCCAGCCTTGCAAGTGCCATATGAGCTTCTAGCTCTTGTGTTCAACCCAACCTAATGAATAGTGTAGACTTGCTTCGTTCTTGGCCAATATCTGATGTTAGAAATTATTGTCATATTTTATTTTCGATTGCAAGAAAAAAATATAGGCTACTGCAGTTCATTACTGATGTTGAGGGATATTGATATTATTGTTGGATTTTGAATGGATACGGAGCAATTATTCTATGCCTAAAAGCCGAATGCTGGTTCTTCCGATTTCCCCCAAGCACTGTTAGGGCCGTTTGTCGTTTCTTTACAAACAAGAAATAAACAAGGACTGGAGCTCTTGGTTGTCGAATAAAGAGCGAGTTGATTATGGTTGAACATGTTCTCTGTGTAAGCTTCGTGAACTGGTGAACGGGAAACTTTGCTTACATTTTCAATAATGTTCTGCACTTCGGCCAAGTGCCAAGTGCCATATAGCGATATATGGCACTTAAGTGGAAGTGCCATATAGCGATCGATTCGGCCAAGTGCCATATAGCGATTGAAATTTCTGTCCGTATGTCGGTCTGTCGGTTCGGGTTTTGCTAGTTCGGGCACTTCCACTTAAGCTAGCACGATGAAACTTGGCAGGCATATCAGGGACCCCAAATGATTAAGTTGGAAATAGTCACTTCCCCGATCCGATCATCGTAGGAGGAGTGGAGGGAAGGGGAATCCGGAATCTTAAGGTATTTATAACTCTTGAACGGGTGATTTGGTATTTGAAAAGACCGGTATCGGTAACGGTATCGTAACCTTCTTAATTACTCCCTGCAACTCACTCGCTTTCTGATACCGCGTTCAATGACAAAGGCCGCGCTAGACCAGAGGTTGATTTTGATAATTGCGTGAATCGACGGATTTTTTGTGTCTTGTGACGGGTAAGCGAGAAGTCGTAAAAAGTGGGGGTTGTGACGTTTTTTGGGGGGTCACGACGGGTGGGCGAATTGACGTTTGGACGAATCGACGGATTTTAGAAGTGGGTGAATCGACGCTTCAAGAAAACGAGGTTGGGCGAATCGACGGTGGACGAATCGACGGGACAAGGACCCGGTGACTTCGGGGGGAGTTGGAGAGGGTTACCGGAAATCTTGGGAAACACTTAGAGTGGAGGGATCAGGATGAAACTTGGTGGGAAGAGCAAGCAGAAGTCCTAGATACATCATTGACATAACCGGACTGGATTTGGGCACTATGGGGGAGTTTTGGGGGTGGGGGCGGATTTCTGATTATCTGTGAGTTCGGTACTTCATGATGTACTAGAAAAATGCAACTGGGCTGGCGTATCAGGGACTTGAACAAAGTGACATGACAATAGTCGAGGGGAATCCGGAATCGTGACCGGATCTTAATGAAACTTAGTATTTGGAAAGACCTCGTGTCTCAGGCAATCAACATAAAATCTGGTCCGGATGCGGTGACTTCGGGGGGAGATGGAGAGGGTAACCGGAAATCTTGAGAAACGCTTAGAGTGGAGGGAGCAGGATGAAACTTGGTGGGAAGAGCAAGCACAAGTCCTAGATACATCGTTGACATAACCGGATCCGCTTCGAGCACTATGGGGGGAGTTGGAGGGGGGGGGTCGGATTTCTGAAACGAATGGAGTGGTTTGAATCAAACTTGGAAAGAGAGACCATTGTCCTAGATGACATGTTTTAGGGTCCTGACCAGATCTGAACACGGTGGTGGTGGGGGGGGGGGGGTTGTTTTAAATCGTTTCTGGGAGTGAGCAACTCCTCGCGGTTCGGTTGCTGAAGAAGTGGATCTTCAAAAACAGCTTCCGGAGTTGACCGTAGTCCGGGATTGACAGGAGTAAAGAGGGAGGGGAGATAATTAGAGTTGAATAGTTGGTATGTTTAGTTACTGCAAACGTATTTCGTATGGCAGTATCTTACGGCTATGGATGGATGTTGTTGCTCGCCTCTGGATTGCCAAACATCTTCCTCCTTCTGTCCTTGGAAATACTAGTATTTGATTAGGTTCGTAACCTAAGGTGATCTACTACACGTTTTCTATGAGCACGTCATGTCTGACCTCTCCCCATTTCATCAGTTCGTCCATTTAGCCTGAATGGGAAGATGTTTGGGCAGCGGACCAAAGAGAGAATTGCATAAGCAAATAAAAAATATCACCACTGGCCGGTTTCTATGCCCATCTTACTCATCTTCATATTCTCCATCTTCATCTTCCGCGTACGTTCTTTTAACATTCTCTTAATTTGGGAAATTGTTAGAGCTTGATCAACTCCGCTTAACGGTCTAGCTTTGGTGCAGATTTTTTCTGAGAAGACTTCTATATAACAATTCTTTTTTGACTTCATGCTCTTCCCCTTAAGCGCAGTGCTTCTATGCTCGTTACTGGTGGCCTTCCATATTTTCCGGAACTGCGTATGGAATCCTTCCTTTCGATCCAGACAAGGATAGGCTACTTTCTTCGGACAAACCGCTCCTCCCGAAGCTCTCGGGGCGGCTTTTTGGGATCCCGAAACGTAAGTGGAGGGATACCTATGACATCGCAAAAGTTGTCCGTCCGTCCGTCTGTCCGTCCGTCCGTCTGTAAGCACGATAACTCTCGAAGGGAATGAGATATTTTGATGAAACTTGGTATGAGGATTGTGTGGGTCAAGGGTAAGGTCGAGTTCGTAGATGGGCTCTGTAACCCTATATTTGGGGGTGGGGGAGGGGGTTCAGTTTAAGGGACAAACAAAATATTTTTAATGTGATAGTCGATGATGGGGTAAGAAGACATGCTGAGCACGATGGTGACAATCATTTTCTCGCCGGACAAGTAGCTCGTCCGGAATCCGGCAAAAACCGGAAAGTTGGTTAAAAGTTTGATTTATGGGTAAGAAGACATGCTGAACCCGATGGTGAACACCATTTTCTCGCCGGACAACTAGTTCGCCTGTAATCCGGCCAAAACCGGAAAATATGTTAAAAGTAAAAGCTTTATCTGAAGTTGATTAGATGTTTGATTAAGGGGTAAGAAGACATGCTGAGCATGATGGTGAAAATCATTTTGTCGCCGGACAAGCAGTTCGTCCGGAATCCGGCCAAAACCGGAAAATTGGTTAAAAGTTTATTTATGGGTAAGAAGACATGCTAAACCCGATGGTGAAAACCATTTTCTCGCCGGACAACTAGTTCCCCTGTAATCCGGCCAAAACCGGAAAATATGTTAAAAGTAAAAGCTTTATCTGAAGTTGATTAGATGATATATTTAGGGGTAAGAAGAGACGCTGAGTCTGTATATAATGATCATTTTTACCCGGACATATAATTAGTCCGGAATCCGGTTGTACCCGCATTTTTTTAAGTCAAAATTTTATTTACAGTTGATTAGATTTCTGTATAGGGATAAGGAGATACGCCGGCTTCGTTTCTGAATTTTTCTTTTTTTGCTGGATTAGTAGTTCGCTCGGAATTCGGGCGAAACCGCAAATTTGTCAGCAGTAAAGCAGGAAGTTTCGGTCAACATTGTCAAGATAGATTTGGCTTATAGAGGTATAGATAGGTAGATAGAATATCTGAACTCGGTTTTCTCTGATGATTTGCCTGGCGAAGACAAGACCGAATTGTCTGGATCAAATCTTAGATTTTTGGGATCCCATCGACACCTTTGGTCTTGTTCGTCTGTCTCTGTCGCTTTGGCGAACGGGAGAGATTTATAGCCAACCGGCAACCGGCTATACTATGGAAATATGTATTACGAAAAATAGTCCAGCAGAGTTTTTTTCGTTTCTTTTTGGTTTCGTCTTTTATGTTTTTTCTTCTCCGTATAGTTACACCGTAAAAAGTTTCTCCGAGTAAGGATTAAAGCTAACTTCAATATTGGCTACTGTGATTAATCTTAGCTCACTGAGATAAGATTAATCCGAATTAGAGAAAATATTATTTCAGTAGAGACAAGATTAATCCCAGTAGCAAATACTGCAAGATTTTTTTCACAGAGTAGTTGGCCGTACATTCTGCAAAAAAAACTTGTTGACCTCTTCCTACTAGACGTGTTTTATGAGGGTGTTCACTACACGTGTTCGACGAGCACGTTATTCTGGTCTTTTCCATTTTTTTTTACACGTATTTATGCTGTGGACCGACGCTTTGCTGAGTTTGTTTCTTCTCTAGACCGGAGCCACCCATATTATAGCGTGTTTGATCAGTTATCTTGTTCACTCTGATCTTTTTCTTTAAATGCTCCATATAGGCACGCCTTGTCCCATTTATTATATGGGTTTAAAAAAAATCATTGATTGAATTCATCACCGCATTCGTTCGGCATAATTGTGAAGATGTTCGGGCAGTTCTCCGTCTGAGAGACCGTTGTTTATTGTGATCTTTTTCTTTAAATGCTCCATGCCTTGTCCCATTACTTATATGGGTTTAAAAAAAATCATTGATTGAGATTTCATCACCGCATTCGCTCGGCATGAGTGTGAAGATGTTCGGGCAGTTCTCCGTCTGAGAGACCGTTGTTTATTGTGATCTTTTTCTTTAAATGCTCCATATAGGCACGCCTTGTCCCATTTCTTATATGGGTTTAAAAAAAATCATTGACTGAAATTTCATCATCGCATTCGTTCGGCATGAGTGTGAAGATGTTCGGGCAGTTCCCCGTCTGAGAGACCATTGTTTATTGTGATCTTTTTCTTTAAAGGCTCCATGCCTTGTCCCATTACTTATATGGGTTTAAAAAAAAATCATTGATTGATATTTCATCACCGCATTCGTTCGGCACGAGTGTGAAGATGTTCGGGCAGTTCACCGTCTGAGAGACCATTGTTTACTCTGATCTTTTTCTTTAAATTCTCCATATAGGCACGCCTTGTCCCATTTCTTATATGGCTCTTTGCCCGGCTTCCTCATCCTTATGTTCCTAGAATCGTTTCTCGTTCCCCCATGTTCAGGGAATATACAACACGTGTCCGTACAGCACGTTACTTTTTGCCTCTCCCTTTCTCTACTATAGTGTTGCAGCACCATTTTTGTTTTTTTTAATTTTCGTTAATATCTTGTATGGCTGTTTTTTCTTCATATTGTTGCATCGGCAGCTCTAGTTGGCCCTTTGATCAGAAACAAATCCTATGACAGTATTGGTAGTACGACGGTATTACTTGTTCGACGAGCACGTTACTTCTAACCTCTTCTCATTTCATTAGTGATCCCCTTTGCCAGACTTTCTCATCTTTTTATTCCTAGAATGATTTTTCTTTCGCCCATGTTCGCATCCTACGGGATGCACTACACGTGTCTACGGAGCACGTTATTTCTGACCTCTCCTTTCTCTACTGGTGTTCCATTCCTTTGACATTCGTCAAAAATCCCAAAATTGACTTCATTTGCACTCGAAAACCATATTTCCTGCACTTGACAGTGCGATTCCCGCCAGCCTGAATCAGATCCGGGACCATCTTCCATATTTCCAAGTCCTGAGGAAACACAATGGGCGATTCGTTTTCGTCAAAATCCCCCCCCCCAGAATTTGCATTGCAGACGTCTTTAGCCTCTCGCTTGCCATGGGCGAGGGATGAAGAAAGTTGGCAGATATTTGAATGTTATGGTAATAGGCTGGTCCAGTTCTTGCCTTATGAAAGACGATAAAGCAGATTTGAAGTCGAAGGTCCTTAAATTGCTCTTAGGCAATGAGGATGTATAGTCCCGATGAGTAGCTTGCATTGACGGGTAATTAGATGGTACCCTAGGGCCATAAACAGAACAGTACAATATTTAAACATATAGTATGCGAGCGAAATTTGTGTATTTTCTCGCATCTCGTATTCTTCTAACTAACTGAACTAAAGCCAACTTCACAATTCTCAAAACTAATACTTTTGACTTTCTTAATTTTATCAAGAACAAATAAGCCAACAGAGTCTCCGTCTTTGGTCCCATGCAGCGAGTATGGATACCCCGACAAAACTGAGCTGAGCTAGAGGTATTTGCTGAGCTTTAAGATACTGCCTGTTTACTTCTCTCTTCGCCGTTTGAATATGAGAGGAATTAATGCAGGAGGACTGCTGATTCGCTCTGCAGCGCGTCCACAACCAATCGGCTTTTACTGTGGAAATTACTTCTTTGGGGCTTTACTACCGGGTGTGCCTGTCCTCTATGTGGTAATGGGGTTGATGATTTGGTCCATGTTCTGTTCCGGTGTCCAGAACTTGCTGGGTTAAGAAGGGAATCATTGAGAGGGGAGGTTATGTTACTTCCGGACATTTTAAAGAGCACGATGCCAAGCATTATATGTAAAATTTGCAGATTCGTTGATGGTGTGGTGAAATTTCAAGAAAGGGATGGCGAAGGTTAGTTCATGTAAAGTTATTTTGTTTTGTTGTTTTATATGTATTTTCTTGTTTGGCTTTGAATACGATTATTATTATTATTACAGGTAGTAATTGTTTGTAGAGGTCAGGAATTGTGATGTTCCCCGTATCTCCTACTCTCGGCTCGTTTGCATCGGGCAGGGTACATGGATTTATTCGACTCCGTATGGTCGTATTACAGAGATCGGGAGACGGAGATTCTGGTACTGATTGTTCCTGTTATTATAAGTATTTATTTGAATCCTTCAAAACTGAAGAGTAGTGTATAAAAAGAGACAACAACATATCAATCAAACTCACGCACACTTACATACTAATAAACAGCTGACTGTTAAAGACAAATTAGCCAACTAAATATACAACGAAATACAATGGAAAAAACAAAGTTGAAAATAAACAAACTAATCAGGGCGCTTTTTTGTCAAAAAAGGAAAAAGTTTGTGATGAAGAAGAATGTTGTCAGCCTTTTTATGAAAGTTCTGAGTAGTTATATAAAGGGGCTCCCACTCCACCCTCCCCCCCAATTTCAAAACCCCATTTTAACATCAATTTCTTAAATTTTAACATCCTTTTTACCAAATTATCCCCCTTTTTAAGAACATTTTTATTTTCTTAATTCCAAAATAAAGGATACAAGAAATGAGAATATTACCCTTTACTACATATAAAATACTACAATATAAACTACTTTTTTTTTTTTTTTTTACATTTTTCATTTTTTATTCAAATATTACTGAGTAAACAGTTCTAAATCCACATATGTTTCTTTGTTCTTGTTTTCGCGTACAATCGGTTGCAAAACTAGATTTTTCTTTAAAAGTAATTCGTTAGCAATGGCATTATATTTCTGAGTTATAAACAAATCACAGGGTTTGTCATTATGATTAATAACTACAACCAACTTATCACCATATTTTGTCTTAGCAATTCTCATTTTAACAATAGTATATTTCAATCCTAGAACTAGTTCTTCTTTCCTGATTGTCTCATTGTATTTATTCATTCTGATTGTATTCAAGACTTCCTTTGTGGACTCCATTTATTAGGGGATGATTTTATTAAATAAAAATCCAGACTCACAAACTCACATACATATTTTTATTGATAATATCTAATGTAAAAAAAAAATCCAAATCGATATTCATCACATCATCAAATTAAAATCTCCTCGAGGTACCCACAATTCTGCCTCTAGTACTGATAAAGCTCTTAGGGCAACAAAAAAACAGAAAATCTCATTGCGCATTAGTATTCACATCACAAAATATTTCGTTGCGGAGATTCTGCAGGCCCCGTTGGTGTAGTGGTCTAAGATGTTGCAACGTCTTAGATCAACCACTTCATCAATGATGTCGTGAGATCGAATCCCGCCATCAACTTGAGGTTAATGGTGAGGATGGCGAACAAAAAACTCAGAGGGTTTCCTCCCCTCACGGGGCACCCCAGACACACCATAAAAAATAATAAGACGACAAATAAACATCTTCAATCTTCAAAGTCTGGGGTGGGAGGTTTTGCAAAAATTTTATATTTTTGGTAAATTTTCTTGTATTTTGATAGTTTCGTTCTTACAATATTTATAACCGTTCAAGCGAACCTGTTTCATGTATTTTTCGCGAGGAAAAAATCGAAAGGTTTTACGCATCTCTGTTTCTCTCTGAATTACCTCCTCAATTGTTAATTGTTCGCATTTTAGCATTGAGAACAACTCAGTATAAAAATTGTAATTTGTCCTAAATTCTGCTTTTCTATCAGCAATGCTTAACTGCTTTTCAATTATTTCGATGATAACAGCACCCAAACTTAAAGAAGCTAAAGGTAGCACTAGAAACGCAGACATTCCTGCTGCCGAAAAGAGGAATTTGGATACAAGTAAGCTGTTACTTATACGATTGTAGTACTTGTAACTGCGACGGTAAACATACATTTTCTTTTCTAATTCTTCCATTTATTATGTAATAAAATTGTTTCAGAAATTATTTGATTGAATGAAAGGTTCGCGATTCGGAACACATCCGCCACCTGCTAAACTGTATGGAATCTTTCTTGACTGATCGGAGAGAACCTAGATAGCGCTTGCTCCTTGAAACACAAAACACATCTGCTATCTACGGAACTCTACTGAAACTTTCTTGACTGATCGGAGAGAATCTAGATAGCGCTTGCTCCGTGAAACACAAAACACATATGCTATCTACGGAACTCTACTGAAACTTTCTTGACTGATTGGAGAGAATATAGACAGCGCTTGCTCTGTGAAACGCATACTGAAACCAGTGCTTTTCTTTACGACTAAGAAAACGCAGTCGGGAGAAATTTATTAATAAAAATG
This sequence comes from Branchinecta lynchi, assembly GCA_023053575.1. Taxonomy (NCBI): domain Eukaryota; kingdom Metazoa; phylum Arthropoda; class Branchiopoda; order Anostraca; family Branchinectidae; genus Branchinecta; species Branchinecta lynchi. The sequence continues at coordinate 16,677,704 of JAKZAP010000003.1, forward strand.
TTCCCCTATTAAATGATGAATACTGCAGAGGTTATTCAGCTTTGTAAAAAGGTTATATCGAACAACAAATCGGTTATACAAAGATTATCGCTATACACATATAATGAACTGCGGACTTATGCGAAAATTAATAAAATCAAAACAAATGGAGCTAAGAAACATGAAATAACAAATAATATAATAAACCATCTTAATAAGTATATTTTGATAGCTGAAGATAAAATTAAAATTGAACGCAGAAACGAAAGAACTCATAATAAGAACAGACCATCCGACTACAAACCAGAACCGAGATTACGAACCATTCTGGAAGATGAGATAAGAGAAAATAATATCACCATTACAAAACTAAAACAAGAATACAATGATAACAAAGAAAAAGAGACAAGCGAATTAAAGAAATTTCTGAAAAACAAGAACCTATCAACTCGCGGAAACCGAGAAGAAGTCATACAAAAGGTTGAAGAATACTATAATAATATTATTACCAAACATAAAGATTCCGTACAGAAAAATAGAGATATCATAAGAGATCAAACAGAAAGACGTGATAACAGTAGACAGAAAGTAGTCGATTTATCAACTCTCTTCATAAATAAGAAAAAAATTAAAGAAGAAAAATTAATTCCTGATCATGTATTTAGAACGGAAGAAGAACAGCAGCCTACTATTTTTAGCGAAAGTGAGAATATATTCACTGTAAACGTTTCAGTTCAAGGTAATGGAGTTGACGAGCATACTCTTATTGCTTTTACTTTCGCAGATATACAGCGGCGAATGAACGAAATAAATCAATATAGAGTTCAGTTTGTAACTCGGGTTATTTTCCATCGACAGGAGAATGATGAAGAAGTAGTAGTATATTACAACAGTACTTCTTGGATTTTAAATAAAAATAGCATTCTCACTCATAATCATTTGGATGATAATAACAAGAGACTTAGTTCTTTAAGTAATACCCCTCGATCTGGGCTACAATTTAGTCGGTATGAAGGAATTGATTATAGGATGACACGAATAGAATCTTACATGGGAGGAACGTGTAAAATACTGCCAGATTTCGTAAAAAATAAAAGAGCTTGCTTGAATATTGAAAATAACGACCAGAAATGTTTCCTTTGGTCTATCTTAGCAAATCTACATCCAGCTAAGGATCATCCGGAAAGAATTTCGAAATATAAACAATATGAGAACGAATTTGATTTCGAAGGGGTTACCAACTTCCCAATGGATACTAAAGATATACACAAATTTGAAAATAGATACAACATTAAAATTTGTTTATTTCAAATTGATAAAGAGAAAATAATCAGAAGTCATATACTAAAAAGTACAATCAATGGCAAAACAGCTAAACATGTTATTAATTTATTGTATTTCGATAATCATTATGTACTGGTAAAGGATCTGAGTAGATTAGTTGGTCCTCAAATATCTAAAAAGAAAACAAAGACATACCTCTGCACTTATTGCGGAAGGCATTTTAAGAAGGAAGAATGCTTTGAAAAACATGAAAGTAAAAATAATTGCGAAGATCCTGATATAATAATGCCTCCTGAAGGTTCAAGTATACAATATAAAAATATTGCAAAACAAATGAAAGTACCTTATTGCATAATAGCAGACTTTGAGTCTTATAACGAAGAATACAATCAGGTAAACGGGAAGAAAACAATAAAAGTGGCCAAACAGAAACCATTTGCTTACGGGTTTCAGGTATGCTGTTCCTTTGATACAAACCAGAACAAATACTATGACTATTTCGGTGAAGACGCTGCAAAACATTTTGTTAAAACCGTTACAAAAGTATCCACAGAAATTGCAAACAAATATGAAAGCAGACAAAGAAACCATACTTATACCAATGCAGAAATTACCGAAAAATGGAAAAATCTAATGAATAAGACTTGTCACATCTGTACAACTGAAATTACTGAAAATCCTCACTTTGATCACGACCACATGACAGGAGAAGATAGGGGATTTGCTCATGCTGAATGTAATATGAAATACAGGATTCCCAAGCATATCCCTGTAGTAATGCATAATTTATCTAAATATGATTCCCATCTGTTTGTTAGAGAATTGATACCTGATAACGGAATTTTTGAAAGTGCAGAAAGTTTCATCTCATTCTCGAAATCAATAAGTATTACAAAAGCGGATACGGAAATAAAATATGAGATGCGGTTTATAGATTCAATTAGATTTATGGCTTCATCTTTAGACAAACTATCAGCAAATTTAGCAACATGTGATTGCAAAGTACCTTGTAATCATCTAAGACAGAATTTCAAGTACACATCTAACAGCTTCAAAAATGAAGATGAATTCAAAGAAATAATTAAAAAAGGGGTGTATCCCTATGAATTCGTAGATAGTTTCGATAAAATGAAATGTGCAAAGTTACCACCAATAGAAAGCTTTTATTCTAGGTTGACGGGGAAAGGTATTGACAAAAGTGATTATAAAAGAGCGGTATCTATATGGAAGCAATTTAACTGTGAAACTTTACTTGATTATACCAAGTTGTACCTAAAAAGTGATGTGTTAATTCTATCAGATGTTGTGGAGAATTTCAGGAACGTTTGTATACATAATTATGATCTGGATCCACTTCATTACTTCTCAGCTCCAGGACTAACATGGGATGCTTTCCTAAAGCATTCGAAAGTAGACTTGCCGTTATTCTCAAAGGAAGACATGTATACCTTTATAGAAAAAGGAATAAGAGGTGGTGTATCCCAATGTATAAAAAGATACGCAAAAGCAAATAATAAATATACAAGTGATTATAATAAGCATAAACCATCTAATTATTTAATGTATTTAGACGCTAATAATTTATATGGGTGGGCGATGTCGCAGAATTTACCAGCGAATGATTTCCAATTCATTTCCATACCGGATGATTTGAAAGAAAGGAATGAATACGAATCAATCGAGTATTACAACCATCTAAAAACTCACATCAATTCGATAATGAAATTACAGAATGTAGGTGCTATATATGAGGTAGATTTAGAATATCCAAAAGAACTACACGAATTACACAAGGATTTACCATTAGCACCCGAACACTTTAACGGTAAGCTATGTACCACAGTATTAGATAAAACCAACTATGTAGTTCACCACAGGAATCTAGAATTTTATTTACAAAAAGGCTTGATATTGAAAAGAGTACACAGAATACTAGGATTCACTGAAAGTGCTTACTTAAAAGGATATATAGACCACAACACAGCACTTAGAACTAAAGGTACAAATGATTTTGAGAAGGATTTCTTTAAGCTTATGAATAATGCTTGCTTTGGAAAAACTATGGAAAACGTAAGGAAGCGAGCGGATATGGAAATAATAACGGATGATGCAACAAGAGAAAAAATAATAAAGAAACCCAACTTTAAATCTGAAATAATATTCAGTGAAAACTTTTCAGTAGCAAGAATGTCAAAGGAAAAGATAAAATTAGACAAACCAATGTATATCGGCTTTGCTGTATTGGAACTATCCAAGTTATTGATGTATGAATTCCATTATGATTATATGAAGCCTAAATATGGAGATAAAATTGATTTGTGTTATATGGACACTGATTCTTTCATATATGATATTAGAACTGAAGATTTTTATCAAGATATCAAACAGGATTTGAATGAGAGGTTCGATACATCTGATTATGCGAAAGATAATCCGTATAGGTTTCCTAATGTAAATAAGAAAGTGATAGGAATGATGAAAGATGAATTAGGTGGACAGGTTATGACAGAGTTTGTTGGATTACGATCAAAAGTATATGCTTATTTAAAGGACAACCAAGACCCTTCAAAAGCTAGCAAAAAACTAAAAGGAATAAAAACCAATATCGTTAAAGATGAAATTACGATTCAAAACTATAAGGATGTACTGTTTGGTAAAACGGAAAACCTTTCTATAACCCAGTACAACTTAAGATCATACAAGCACAATTTGTTTCTAGAAGAACAGAATAAAAAAGCGTTAGATCCTAAGGATGATAAAAGGATAGTAACAAGCGATAAAATACACACTTTACCTTTAGGTTATAAACATTAAATTCAAGTACCTAGTTAAAAACTTCAAGTACCTACTTCAAAACTTCAAGTACCTACTTAAAAAAATCAAGTCCCTACTTAAAAAAATCAAGTACCTACTTAAAAAAATCAAGTACCTACTTAAAAAAATCAAGTCCCTACTTAAAAAATCAAGTACCTACTTAAAAAAATCAAGTACCTACTTAAAAAAATCAAGTCCCTACTTAAAAAATCAAGTACCTACTTAAAAACTTCAAGTACCTACTTAAAAAATTCAAGTACCTACTTAAAAAATTCAAGTACCTACTTAAAAAATTCAAGTACCTACTTAAAAAATTCAAGTACCCACTTCAAAACTTCAAGTACCTACTTAATAAATCCAAGTATATACTTAAAATACTCAAGTAAATCTTATAATGAAAAATTCTTCCTAAATAAATGAATGAAAAGGCTCCAATCAAAGTCTATGACTTTAGTGAAAAGAACACTTATCAGAATAAGCACGACCTTGCACCTCAGTGGCCATTTAGACTCTTAATTTGTGGTAGTTCTGGAACAGGGAAAACTAACCTTCTTTTGAATTTAATTTATGAATATCTTTGTTTCAACCGAATATACTTGTATGCTAAAGATCTTGAAGAAGATAAATATCAAGACCTTATAACCAATTTAACCACTTTGGAGTCACAATGCAAATCGAAAGTCTTAACAGTAAGTAACAATCTTGATGATATTGTCGATGTTGACGACTTAGACCCTGAATACCAAAACTTGATTATCTTTGACGATTTTGTCACTGAAAAAGACCAGAAGAAAATAGAAGACTTATTCATAAGAGGAAGAAAGAAAAATGCTTCAATTATTTACTTGTCACAGAGCTATCATAAAACGCCAAAGGTGGTAAGGCTCCAGTGCAATTATTTTGCATTCTTTCAGTGTTCTAATCCAAAAGAAGTAAAATTAATAAGACAAAGCCATGTATCCAGTATAGACAATGAAAAATTTCTCAAACAATTCGAGGCTGCAACCAAGGGCTACGGTTTTTTCTTCTTAGATTTAAAAATAAAAGATAAAACCCTTAAGTACAGGAAAAACTTTGAAAAATTTACCGGATAATTTATTTCTATAATAAATGAATAAATTTGGTAGTGTTGGAAAAAAGGTTAGTAATGAATCGAATGAAAAGAGAGTTACTGATGACAACGGTAATATTAACCTACAAGGTAAGAGAATTATTATGTTAGGGGATGCGAAAGCTGACCAGGACGCTATTAGTTTCAGATCTATGACTATTATTTTGAATCAATTTAAAGAAGAAATTACCGCACAACAAGTGGGGGCAAATCAGTACTTTAGCGAAGATATCAACAGATTAACTGCGATAGATGATTCTCCTGATAATTCGTTGGTAAGGAACAAAGATAAAGGGTTATTTGTAAAAGAAATAGTTCGAGTTAATGATAAAGAGATTAACGCTGAAAACAAGTTGATAACAAATGTTCAAAACCCTAGAAACAAAAATGATGCTGTTAATTTAGCAACGTTAACTATGAATCTTTTAGATTATGACAAAAAGCTTCTTGGGCAACACACCCATAACGGTATAATTGAAGGAAAGATTGCTGGTCAAAAAACTCGTATCGATAATATTGAAAGAGCAGTAGTAAATATTTTAAAAAGGCTTCTAGAGCTAGAGCTAAAACCTGTTGACAAACCATTCGTTACCAGAATAGAAAAAATGATGGCTGGTAAATAAATTTTATATGATAAATTAATTCCCTAATAAATGGTTGAGATATTTGAGTATACAGTTTATTTGTCAAAGCTTCAGAAAGGAAAGCTGAAGAAATGTTTTGATGCTAAACAAAAATGTCAGATACGTGTTAGTCATAGTAGACAAAATGAACGAGAACAAGTCAAGTTACTTTTAAGTAAACGACAAATTGATAAAATTGAAACATGTAAAATGAATAATAAGGGTTGTGACATAGATGTATCATACAAGCAGATGAGAGAAGCGATTCAAAAAGGTGGATTACTTCCATTCTTAATACCGTTAGCTGTAGCCCTTGGTAAGGCAGCTTTAACAAGCGGAGCTGCTGCTTTGGGTACATTCGCTGGTAAGAAATTGGTGGATAACATAACCAACACAGGTGGAGCGCTAAAACTTCCTGGAACACAAAAAGTTACCGGTAATGGTGTACGTGGTAGACCTAAGAAGGAAAAAACCGATGATGTCAACACAGGTGGAGCGCTAACACTTCCTGGAACACAAAGAGTTGTCGGTCATGGGGTACGTGGAAGGCCTAGGAAGTCAAAAAACGGGGACATCAAAAAAGAAGCAAAAGTAAAGTAGGACCTCTAACCAATTTTGATATTATGGATGCATTAGGGAGTATACCACAGTTTCGAGGTGTTTTCTCTTTAGATACGCTACCCAAACATATAAACGATTCGGAATGTGGTGTAATCAACTATGACAAACGTGGAATGCCTGGAACACATTGGGTTGCCTATTGTAATCTATCTGAATCCCCCTATGTCGAATTTTTTGATTCTTTCGGTATTCCTCCAGGAAAAGAAATAGTTAAATATCTAAAAACCTCAAAGAAAAAGATAGCTTATGAAAATCTTGCTGTCCAAAATATAGACGAAGTAAACTGTGGACTTCACTGTATTTCCTACATTAAGCGCAAAATGAAGTTGGTAGCTTTTCGTTTATAAAAATTATTTTCTAATAAATGGAGATTTATTGTATGAAATGTAAAAAGAGCACTGATACTGAATCAATGTTTAAGGCAGTGTCACAAAAAAATAATGTTCCAATGCTGAAAGGGAATTGTGTTATTTGCGGATCGAGGAAAAATCGCTTTTTAAAAAAAACCTCAACGCAGAAACAGATATTTTAAAGACGTATTATTCTAATTATTCAGGTGTGGATGATATTTACAGAAAATTAAAAGAAAATGGAGTGAACGTGTCTAAAGATACAATAAAAAATGTGTTGCAAAATGAGAATGTGTATACGTTACACAAACCTTCCTATCATAACTTTGAAAGGAGGAGAGTGTATGTTCACTATGTTGATGAGCAATGGCAAGCTGATTTAGTTGACCTCCAGAAATATAAAAAAGATAACAATAAAACAAATTACATTTTAACTGTAATTGATTGCTTTAGTAAATATGCTTGGGGTATTCCCTTGAAAAATAAAACGGGTGCTGAAATAATAAACGCATTCAGCCACATCTTTAAAGAAAGAATTCCTAAGAAACTACAAACTGATAAAGGTAAAGAATTTGTTATGAGAAATGTTCAATCTTTTTTGAAAAATAATAACGTTCACTGGTTTGCATCGGAAAGTGAACTGAAAGCGCAAATTGTAGAACGATTCAACAGAACGCTAAAAGAAAAGTTATGGAAATATTTCACTCACAATAACACTACTAAATGGATTGATATTTTACCTTTATTTGTGAGTAATTATAATAACTCGTACCACCGTTCAATACAAATGAAACCAGTTGATGCTAGTAAAAAGGTTAATCAGAAAAAGGTTTTTAGTGCTCTGTTTCCTCCAGTAGATGACTACAAAATCACAGGAAACGTCAAAGTAGGGGATTTAGTCAGAATTAAAAAAGAAAAAAGTATTTTCGATAAAGGATATTTACCTAATTATACGGATGAAGTATTTCAGATAGCAACCATCAGACCTACCATTCCCATTACTTATGAAATATCTGACAAAAGTGGGGAATTAATTCAAGGAGGGTTTTATGAAAAAGAACTTTCAAAATTTATTATGAAATAAAATTACTTGTATATAAATGGATTCAAGACGCTTGAGTGATATGTTATCGGATATAGTGAAGAACAGAGAAGTTCAGAGAAGAAAGGTTCAACAAAATGAGATGGAGAAGGCAGGATTTCGGGAATATGCTTCAGAGTTAAACGCTCCAGTTATTATAGCACAAAAAGAAAACACTAAAGACACCATCAAAAAATTACAAGAGAACACTGAAATGATCATAAATAAACTACAGGAAGGTGATGATAGTTCAAGAACAAGGCTTCTCCAGATAGGTGAAACGAATCAACCATATCAGCTTCCAGTTTCAGGGGTAGAAATGCAGTCAACCGCTTTAGAAGCATCTCCAACAAGTATAAAAGTTGTTGATCTGAATGAAGGTGTTGATAAAGAGTTACTAAAAGCACTTAATGTGAAATATAGAGATAATCATAGAAGATATGAAGGGGAATATTTTGAGATGCCTCATTTTTATTATGATAACCCAGAGAATATAGAAGATGCTTTGACTGAATTAACACCGATAAGTCAAAGTTATGGTGGTCTGAAAAGTAAAAGTTATAGTTCTAGTAAGTATGATAAAATTATTTTATTTATACAAGACTATAAGGATAGATTAAGAAAAATTCAATCTAGTATACCCTTTATCAGACAACAAGGAACTGGAATATTTATGAATTGTGATGAAATGATTTCAAAATTATACACTTTGATAGGTAGCAGAGTAAACGGAAATACATCTGATGAGGTGAGAAATGAAGCTATTGATATTTTGGATTCGTTAATGCGAAATAAATTTCTTACGAAGAGAAATTACAATTCAATATATAAAAAATATTTCTAATAAATGGTGTTGTTAAACATTGAAGGTAATGAAAGTATCATTGATATAACATTTAGTCAACCAATCGAATTGAACCGTAATTGGGGTTATGAAATAGGTTTGAATCAGTGTACTTTGTGGTATTCATGGCATAATATAAGTGATAAATTTGGAAATAATACATTTCAATACAGGAAAGATGAAGATAATAATGCAACAGAATGGATGAATGTTACTATTCCTAATGGGATGTATAACGATGATTGTTTGAATTATTTTTTGTGTCAGTATTTTGATACCCCAAAAGATAAATGTCCTATTGTAATTTCATCCAATCCAGCATCTATGAGATTTGTCATACTATTACAAGAAAAATATGTGTTTAGATTTAATAGTGACTTGTGTCAGGTTTTAGGATTTGAGAAGGATAGTGAGATATCTAAGAAAATCAATGAAGGTACAAAGCTTCCGAATATAACAAGAAGCGTTGATAAAATACAAATTCACTGCTCTCTTGTAAACAGTTCTATCGTAAACAAAAGTAAATCAGATGTCATTTGGACATTTGTTCCTAATACAGAACCGGGTTGTCAAATTGTTGAGAATCCTAGACAACTCATTTATCTTCCTATCAATACGAAAAACTTTATTTACTCCTTGAGAATGACAATTACTGATCAGTTGGGAAGACCTATCGATTTGAATGGTGATAACGTTGGATACGTGCTGCATTTAAGAAAAGCTTAAAGGATTAGTGAAATAAAATTATTTACCTATAAATGTTGATTAATAATAAGCGATTACTTTATAAAAGGCAGTATGGAAGTGGAATCGGTAGTGTATTCAAAAACATTGTTAATTCCCAGTTATTTCAAACGTCAGCAAAACAAATAAAAGATGGGGCTATGTCAATGTATAATAATATTATTAAACCGAGATTTGAGTTGTTGAAAAACAGAGCAATAGAATATGGGAAAGATCTGATCAATGTAAACAAGAAGGAACTCATTGATGTAATTGGAAACAAAAAATCGATGAAGGATCTTATCGGTACAAATAAAAGGATTTTAAATCAAAGAAGTCAGGACTTGATCAAAACGTTAATGACTGGAAATGGATTAAAGATTCTGAAATAAGTTTTATTTAATAATTTCTTTCTTATATAAATGGCAGTAAATAAAGTTATCAGTCCGCAATGGAACATATTTGACGAACCGCTTGTGGATGATACAGTGGTTAAATATGAATTTAAAGAAATTCGAGAAACAGATGTGAATGTATCTAATAAATCAGAGTTTGAATTCGTAACAAAGAAATTAGATTCCTGGTTTTATCCAAGTGAAAGTTATCTTGATGTCAGTGTAAGAATAGTAAACGAAGATGGGACTCCTATAGCTGCAACCGATGTTGCTACTTTAACGAATAATGGATTTAATTTATTCAGTACCGCTGAGTATGTAAGAAACGATGAATCGGTTGAAAAAATTAATCATGTTGGTATTACAACTACCGTTACAAAGTTGATTGAATACTCTGATGATTATTCTAGAAGTGCAGCAAGAAATCATTTCTGGTATAAGGATTATAATCAAGGAAAAGAAATTAATCCTGTTATTGCTTCGTTTACTGCAACTCCAGTAGTAGCAGGGGCTGCAGGGGCTGCAGCAGGGGGTGGAACAGTCAGTTTGAGAAATAATAATAATTATAATAAAGGATTTGAAAAAAGATATAACAGAACAAAGAGCAGTAAATTAGTAAATATGTATTTACCATTATCAGAATTGTTTGGATTTCTGAAAGGAAACAAACGATTCTTCAGAGGTGCATCGCATAAATTATTTCTAAGAAGAAATGATGATAACAACATGATTATAAGAAATGGAAATACTAATTTCAAAGTAGTAATCGAGTATTTATCCTGGAAGATCCCTATTGTAGCTCCTAGTATCGAAATGATGAGTGAATTAGAAAAGGATCTTGCTAAGGATAAAAAGCATAATCTGATGTGGGAAGCATGTAATAGTTATAAAAGTGATGTTAGTCAGAATAAGGAGCACACCTGGAAAGTTGTGTCTGAGAGAAATAGTCCTACAAAAATCGTTGTGATGTTACAGAAAAATGAAAAGCATAACAATCAATTAATGAATAATATGGTGTTTGATCATATGAATTTAACAGACATAGAACTTAGAATTAATGGGGATAAATATCCTGAAGAACCACTCAAATGCGACTTTAGCGATGAGAAATGTAAATACTCAAATCTTTACAATAGGTTCATACATTTGGGCTATAAGCAATTAGCATTTGATACTGGTAGTGTTGTTAGTATAGAAGAATTTAAAGAAGTATATCCACTATTCTGTTTCGATGTTTCCAAACACGAATCAAGTATATATAATGGAACAACTGCTGATATTGAAATAAGTTTAACATTAAAACACGCTCAGCCTGTACCATATAATATTTACTGTGTTATATATTATGAAAGAAAAGCTACATTAGGTATTATTAACAAAAATATGTATGTGAGTTTGTGAGTCTGGATTTTTATTTAATAAAATCATCCCCTAATAAATGGAGTCCACAAAGGAAGTCTTGAATACAATCAGAATGAATAAATACAATGAGACAATCAGGAAAGAAGAACTAGTTCTAGGATTGAAATATACTATTGTTAAAATGAGAATTGCTAAGACAAAATATGGTGATAAGTTGGTTGTAGTTATTAATCATAATGACAAACCCTGTGATTTGTTTATAACTCAGAAATATAATGCCATTGCTAACGAATTACTTTTAAAGAAAAATCTAGTTTTGCAACCGATTGTACGCGAAAACAAGAACAAAGAAACATATGTGGATTTAGAACTGTTTACTCAGTAATATTTGAATAAAAAATGAAAAATGTAAAAAAAAAAAAAAAAAAGTAGTTTATATTGTAGTATTTTATATGTAGTAAAGGGTAATATTCTCATTTCTTGTATCCTTTATTTTGGAATTAAGAAAATAAAAATGTTCTTAAAAAGGGGGATAATTTGGTAAAAAGGATGTTAAAATTTAAGAAATTGATGTTAAAATGGGGTTTTGAAATTGGGGGGGAGGGTGGAGTGGGAGCCCCTTTATATAACTACTGTTCTGGATTTTACTATTTAAAGTTTCCAAAGGATTCTTCACTTTCAAATTCGAAGTTAGGAAAGAGTTACTCGCAGAAATCGGGAAACCAAGGAGGAATTTAGAGAATTTATAATAGGTAACTTTTAACGCAGCAAGTTCAGAAGGACGGAAAGAAGAAAAGAAAGCAGACGGGAAAAAAATGTAATTTTTGGTTCCGAACTACACGAGAGGTACCCAACCTCGAATTTAGAACCTAGAATTTCGAACTCGAATGGCTTCAAAAATAGTAAAAGAACATGTCTCTGCAGTTCTAAGTAGGTCGCAGGTCGCGTTTTTCGTCTCACCAAAGATCTCTCACTTTTGGCCGAGAAAACATAGCGAACCAGGGGCGGGGACGCGGGGGCGCAGTGATGACCTCAGGTTTGACTGCATCTCTTTGCTCATGTCTCTGGACAAAACAAAGTTGTTGTCTGGCAACCCAATCAAATCTCTAGCGCTGGAAAACTAAAAATTAAAACAAATTGATTCATAAAGGTTTTTGTAATGAGGGTGGCTTTCGAGGTCAATAGACCGCGTAAGTACACCACTGGGGGTTTCAAGAGAGGCCCCTTAACTATGAATTAACGAATTAGCTTGCTAATCTAGCTTTAGATACTTTCCTGCTTTTATTACCGTCTATTGCCCAGGACCTTCTCGTCTCTGCTCGTGGCTATGTTTCCACTTGTCACTTGCGAAGAAGGGGTTTTATTTACGCCTGATTAGCCTTTTTCCTCTTTATCATCTTGTGCATTTAACTACATTTACCTTTTATTTATTTTCTTTCATTTACTCCACTTTTCCGAAATGGCGGGTTACAAATAAATTACTTACTTACTTATACTACGTTATCGAAAGCTCACTATATATTTTTGTTTTTCTGTTTACTTACTATACTATTTCCTTTCGTCATTTCAGTGCGTAATGAAGTTCACCGCGAACGGGAACTGTGGCCGGCCTAGTCTGCGAACATCTCAGACTCGGTCCAATCTGCGTATATCTTTTTATTTTCTTTGGCTAGTATGGAATCCCAGCTAGTACGTAGAGTTACTTTTTCTAGTAAGTTAGATTCCTCCGGGGCATCGTAATTCACAAGGAAGGTTAATAACATCAAGATTACTTGCCACCAAGCTGAGTTTCGCTCAGATTCGTTTAGCCTCCACTAACTCTATGAGCGCTCTCTTGAGGGAAAAAATGTAGAAGGAATACAAAGACTAGTGTCAGTAAAGGAACGATGGCAAATAAAGCGCGATCGTGATCTCGAAGAAAGGAGGTATGGCTCCTTTAGGTTCAGGGTTTAGGAAATTCTTAATAGTATAAATATATAGAACACAAATCAATGTTATTTAAATAGAAATATGGGTGCCAAATTATTTCGGGTGTGAACCATAGAAAAAGTAGTTCGAATGGTTCAACATGTTGTGGCTCACATGACCTTCGGGGAAAACAAATTATCCAATCAGGACTGGGAACACATTTTTTTTTTCTAGTTTGGGTTCAGTTTTGTTTTTCCATCTGAGTCGCCAAATGTCTGTTGTAAACTTGTCAAAACCCCTCAGCAACTACTCCAGGCGGCCGCACAAGCTGCAGCATCTCTTCGTTTTCGCCTTTCTTTTTCGCATTTTGTCTCTTCTGAACTTCCACTTAGTCCAGTATTGCTTGATACTGCTGCGTCAACCCCACCATCGAACGTCCTCCATCCGGTTTGAGCGGATCTGGAACGCTTGTACAGGGTCTGCACTGACTACAGTGTCGCCCAAGTAGTGAGGATCTTTGTCGGTGCAGCACGATGATGGACTAAGCATTTGGGTATCTCCTCAAATCTGACGGACTACTTCGACAAGGAGTAGATAAGGCTGGATATTTCAACATCGAAGAAAAAGTTGGAAAGACCAGCTCTTCTTTGAACAAGCAGGGTCCGCTAACCGCACGTACAGGTATGAAAGTACTTGGGAAATCTGCCAAGAGTTTGCCCAGGCCAAAATGAATACCTCCGGTAACGTAAATTCGGGCTACTGCCTAGTCTTTCATTGGCATGCACCAAGATATACGCAAGCTTACTTACCGGTGTAGCCTACTTGACAAGGATCGAAAGTGTGGATCGGTATCTTCATGGCTGGTGTACAAGCATTCTTCATAGCCAATTTTGTGGCGTAATGTGGACCACTTCGTATCTTTCTAAGGAATGCCACTTCGTACCTTTCCTCAGATCCACCTGCTCTGTAAAGGGTAGTTTCGGGGTTGTAATGCTATCAAACCAGCATATATGGGGAAGCCTTGGAAAAGTCAATAGCTTATCGTACATCGGATCTGAAATCGGTATGTATAGAAGATTGACAAAGTACATGTACGTGTTTTCGGAGTTACGGTACTGACGAGAGACAAGTAACATAAAGAAAGTCAGCATGTGTCAAGTGGCTATCCGCTCATTCCTACTCGAAGGTACTGAGCCCTAGGAAGTTAACAGCCGCCCGCCTTGAAGGGAGCTGCCAAAGCTTGTGACCATAGCTGCCTCTGTTCTGTTCTTTGGACCGAATTTCGCAACTATACGGTCTCTAACGCTGAAGTACTAACTAAAATTCTCATCATTGTTGTCTTGTCCGCGTCCTCCAGAGCCGAAATGACGGCCTGGTCAAGGAAGTTCTCTTAGCTGAAGCACTTGGAAGAGGAGACCACTGCCTCTAGGTGGCGACAAAAAGAAAAGACTTCGAGCTGGTTCAGAAGAAGATGGCTAGATTTTAGCCAAAATGTGGCACAGGATAGAGACGTATAGGACGCCAACACTAGAACTTCTAGAACCCATGTGAGACGGCAATCAGGGTCCCGTCATAAGTACAAGTATGCTGGCTACTTCCGGAAGCTTCACCTTTTGTCTCCTCACAGGTGTTGTGGATAGTTTCGGACCTGGTTTTAGAACCTGAGCTTGAAAGCAGGACCCCAAGTTCTTTGAGTACAGAAGCCTGGAGGCTTTTTTTCTGGAGGCTAGAGGCCATTTTTTTCTTCGGGAACTGCATGTAAATTTTGAGAAAACGGGCTCACTCGTGTAACTTCTCGGACAACCCGGTTTGCCAGTCAAATATAATGTGATATTCTGCGGCGTTACTTGTGTGACCGTTCAGAAACAACGAGAAAAGTAGTCTTTCGGTGACGGCCCCAGACCTTGCCCTAGACCTGCCAGGCCAGTTTGAGCTGTTGGACTTGAGAGTTGAAATCGTGTGTTTTGGATTACTCTGTTGTCAAAAAACACCCAAGTCGATGGTCCTGCTGCTAGTTTTATTTTTATTTTTAAAGTTACTCAAATTAGACGGAGGTAAAGGAAGAATCTACTTCTCATGAATCATCCCGTCCGTAGTTTATTGTCTTCACGTTGGTTATTTAACTTTACTCCAACTGTCAATTTACTGTTTAGTGGTCAGCGCTAGTTAAAATAAACAAATGTGTTGCCTCCCCGACAGCCTCAAGAGAGTCCCAAAAAGTTCAACTTGACTGTTTATTTTCCATACGTATTCTAGTGAAATAACAAAGGGCAAATTTTGCGAACAGGTTTTGATAGATATCCTTTAAAGCACAACTCTTACTAAAAATTGTCTTTTCAAGATGAAACGGCTCAGAAATATTATTTTAGAAAATACCAATTACTTGCCACGTAAAATTAACCAATTTTCTTCTTATCGCATATCCAGTCTATCTACGTTGGTTATTTTATATATGAATGAATGAATATGTTTATTACCCATCTTTACATAAAATGTCACTGATGGAGTATAAAAAAAGAGAAATAAAGAAAGTAGAACAATGAACAACACACAAGATACAATTTTAACTTGGCAATACATAATTAAAAAAAGAGAGAAAAATACACTATACACTACTATATATACACTATTTCTGTAACTATTGTTTAATTGCTGAATAGAGGCTGTTTAGAGGGTCGAGGGATTCCAGAAATCGAGCACGCCGCTCTAGTACAGCCTCAATCGGATCTTTAATCCCATGATTTCGTGTAACTCGTCGATTACGAGACCACAGCGGTAGTGCGAGCAGGAATTTAGCATATTTGTAAAAAGTATTTCTAATAGTTCTAACATCAGATGTGTAGAAAAGTTTCCAGAAAGGTTCTAGTGCAAGTGCATGCGGTAATGCAAGAGCATTATACAGCTGCGCTAGCACCAGTCTGTTGCAACGCGCTTTCGACGCAGCAAGCATACCATATGCTTTTCTGACTTTAGCAGAAAAATGCGCGATTAGGCCGGAACGTGTAGATCGTAGGTCTTTACCGATGGGCAACCCGAGGTAAGTCAGACATTCGGAAGGGCTTAGTCCTATGTCCCCTAACTTCACCTTAGTCGAAGAAATATCACACTTTCTACCATTAAAAACCATCACATCACTTTTACTAGGGTTAAAAGCGAGCCCTATGACCGCATACGAGTGACTAAGTATAGTAAAATTCTCTTCAATACGGGAGATCGAACGGCTCAGGTTGAGTACTTCATCTGCATAATTCAAAAGCGACAGATCAAGCCCACGAAAAATAAAGCTCAATTTCGCTTGTTTTTGTGCTTCAATTATACTATTGTTGTACAAAGGGGGAGACGAAAGGGCACCTTGTCTAATACCCTTGCGTACAGGAATAACTTTATATGAAATTACCTGTCCTTCCTTAGAAGGATATTTTACTTTAACATGGAGCTTACGGTACATGGCACGGTAGGGAACAGTGATTGAGACAGGAGAAGCTGAGGATGCACACCCGAATCAAAGGCGCGACGTACATCGTGACTCGCGATTATGATGCTTTCATCCGAACCTTCAAATTCTAGTAACACATTTGCAAGGAGACTGTGCACGTGTTCGCGACCTTGACCTTTCTTAAAACCGAATTGAAAATCAGGAGTAGTGCAAGTACTCTTAATTTCTTCCATCGCCAGAGCCTCCATAACTTTACAAAGAACAGGAGAAACGGTGATAGGGCGGTACGATTCACACAAACTAGGATCTTTTCCCTTCTTACAGACTGGCGTAATTATCCCGGAGCAGAAAGTGTCCGGGACAAGACCACAATTAAATATCATTTGGTACTTCAACTATTAATTTACTGTTTAGTGGTCAGCTAGTTAAACTAAACAAATGTGTTGCCTCCCCGACAGCCTCAAGAGAGTCCCAAAAAGTTAAAATTGACTGTTTATTTTCCTTACGTATTCCAGTGAAATAACAAAGGGCAAATTCTGCGAACAGGTTTTGACAGATACCCTTTAAAGCACAACTCTTACTAGAAATTGTCTTTTACGATGAAACGGCTCAGAAATATTATTTTCGAAAATACCTATTACTTGCCACGTAAAATTAACAGTTTTCTTCTTAGCGCTTGTCCAGTCTATCTAGCCTTCCTTCTTCTCTCCGACGTGGCGGCTGGATGCAAAACAAAACTGGATGCCCCGTGGGAAAACCTAGTAAAATAAAAGTAATCCAAACAGAAGGTAGATTTCATAGTGTCTTCCAAAGTGAAGAACAACATTGGAATGCAGGCTTTGCAGGTGCAGGTTTCCGCATTGAGGTGAACTTTGTCTTGTCGGGCCCGCCCTTTGGTCTTGTTAATAGTTGCGTTTTTGCAGATACCATGGTATATGATATGATATGATATGATATTTATTATATATATGTTACCACGGTAACTGGATCTGCAGTTAGTCGTTTTGCAGTTAACGTGGTATCTGATATACGGTTGCTCTGCAAAAACGACAATTGCCGTGTTGCGCTTTTTGAAGTCATCTCAAAAGAAAAACAGATATTCAGTCACATCACTAAGTGGTAAACTTCTTTCTCACCAATCTAGCAAAATTTGATGAAAGTGAGATGACTTTTCAGATACCACTACCAGTTACGACGGTCGGATCGTAGTATCTGAATATCAGATACCACGCTAACTGGCCAGATACCACGATGACTGCAAAAACGCTTTTTGACCGTGGTATGAGATACCACGATAACTGCAAAAACGACTTTAGGCCGTGGTATCAGGTATGTTGATGTGGCATTCTTCTTTCACATTTGGATATAAAAATTGATATACCTGTGTGCTGTGATATGTTTCTGGTTGTATTTTGGAAAAAATGCGGCATCCATATGAGAGGTGTGCATATTCTGAACGTCCCAGAGCCAAAGATTTAAAAACATCAGAAAACTCTTAGCAGAGTCAAAATAATTCAGCGTATTGAAAATCCGATATGTGAAAATTAGCTGTCTTTTCAATTAAGCTTTAATGCAAAATGAAGTTGAATTTGAGTCTCATATGTGCATTCATTGTGTTCTGGTTGAGAACCACCCTCATTCCTCCTCCGGATCTATTTCCGGCTCTTCGAGGTAGATTAAGCTTTGAGTTTTAGTCCTCATTTACGCCTCGTGTCTGTCGTTGCTGAAAATCCAGTGAGGCTGTCCGGGTTTCCTGTTTCTCATCCACAATTTTACCTCGTTCAGCAGTGCTTAGTCGTCTTCCCTGTCTCCGTAAATTCCTTGGAAATAAGGAGAGAAAGAAAATGTAATTGTGTTGGATGAATAAACCTTCAGGTCAAGCTGCCGGTGTTGCATGATATGATGATGATGATTTTTCTTTATTGCGCTTGAGCAAAGAAAATAAGCCAGACGGATTTCGTTTTGCATGGAGCGTGATTGCGGTGCGATTTAATAGTCAGGGTACAATCCTCCTTAATTTCTTCACCGACTAACGTTGAAAAAGGTTTTATTTTATTTCTTTTCTTGCTTGGATGATTATGAAACGGCTGCCTTGTTTCTCATTTGACTTTCTTTTTTTTTCCTTTTTTTTACTCTTCTTATCTTTCAGTGTTCTTTCCTTTTTTTGCAAACGTATGTAGATCATGGATTAATTCAAAGTGAAGACGTAGTTTCACTGCCGACATCCCCCACAAGCTCTTTCTGGCTTTCGTGCAGTCAAGGAATCAATTACATATCTATAGGATAAGTAAGTAATTGATTTATCACCTATCACTTGCTAAAGCGGAGTAAGTGAAGAAAAGAAATAAGACATATTTAAAAAGACACACACAGTTCTTAATCAGGAAACAGTGGATAACATCGCGCACTGGTTGGGCCAAGTTGTCTACGATTTTTGGTCATGATAATGAAACTTCCAAAAGCGTAACGCTTGCGTCTTGAATTCGGAACTTCTCTGTTAAAGCGTGGTTACGCGCTGTAAAAAAAATTATTGCAGTATTTGCTACTGGGATTAATCTTGTCTCTGAAAAGATAATCTTATCTCTAGTTCGGATTAATCTTATCTTAGCAGAAATAAGATTAATCCAAGTAGGAAATACTGCAGTTAACTTTAATCCTTACTCGGAGAAACTTTTTACAGTACGGCGTAGTTTTGACAAATGGTGTTTCACATATTTAATAAGAACTCCAATAACAGCAGAAAAAAAGTGTAGGCGGGATTCGGGACCGCGTTCTGTAGAAGCTTTTAGCGGGAAGTGATATCGTGAAAACACAAAACCGTTTGTCATAAACTTGATATTTGTTATTGAATAGATTGACTTTAACCGTCTTTATTCTATGTCCTGACTTGCTTCCTTTTCAAGATCCTCCGAGTGCCTCGGTAATGATTGGATCTACTCTTGACATCGAATACATTATCGAAGGTGTTGATGTGCTCCTTGAGTGTGTCATAGATGCGAATCCTCCCGTGGACCGGATCAACTGGTTTCGAAACGTAAGTGTAACTAGATTTCCGTTTCCTGGGTAACGTAAAGTGTGAGAGAGAGGAGAGACTTTATTTTCAAAAACGACTTTCACAGCGCGTGGCGCCAAATTAGCGCTTCACGTCAGGTTATTTATACACTTAGCAGATAAAAGCTGATCGTCAACGAAAAGCTGAGTCAACACAACAAAATAATACACAAATCACTGGATAATAAGGTTTACATACGCTTGTATGAAACTCTTCCTGTATCTCTCGTGGATTCTTGGGAGAGGTTGAAGGGTGGGGACTTTCTGGGAGTTGGGTCTTTGAGGTTGGGATCTTAAAGGTTGAAAAGGCGGGGGGAATAAATTTTGGAAACGGGGATTTGTCAAGGCTTTATTGCCAAACCGGGTACACTGGAGGGTTCTTCTCTCCGATAGAGTAGTGAGCTGGAAAGGCTTAAGAAGGAAGTGATATGGGAGTTAACCTTGACCGTGAATAATTCTTAATGCTCGCTTCTGGACTGACTCTATTGAATTAGATTGGGAAACAGTTAAACCAAAATGCCAAATCGGACAAGAATATTCGAGAATAGGGTAGATAAAACTTGTATAAATTCTTAAAAGCTTGATTTTATGGCAAGAAAACTTGGAGACAAATTTAAGCGTTGAAAGCGCCAAATTAGCTTGCTTTGCGATTTTAGCTCCGGAGGGATTGGTTGCTCGAACGAAGGTGTGCTCTTCAAGAAACTGATAGTCATAATATTTGACTTTTTTGCGTTGACAGTCGTCGGCTTGTGCAGCGTCGCTGGTAATATCCTCTATGATTTCCATGGCTGAGCTGTTCAAGTTTTTCCAGCATTTTCCCAGTAGGACATGTCGTCAACAAATTTTCAGTGGTCAGGGTGTTCAGTAGCATGTCCGTTTATCATGATCAGGAACAGGAGCGGGCCAAGGAGGGTACCCTGGGGTACGCCACAGTAAGTTGGAAAGAGATCTGAATAGACATTTTTATACTTTACACATTGAGTTCTACTGGAAAGGAAGGAAGCTATTATTCTAACAAGGCTAGGGTTAACATGAAATTCTTTTAGGAGCTTTTCAACTAAAACCTTGTGGTTAATCAGATCAAAGGCTTTTTGGAGGTCAGTTAGAAGTCGATTTGCCCAAACATCAGGGTTTTTCCAACTTTTATAGACTGTATCCAGTAAGCTTACAAGATATTGGGTAGTAGATAGGCCACGCTGATTACCAAATTGATTTGGATCAATAAGTTCTTCAATCTTTGACTTAAGCCAATCAATCAGAAAATCTTCGTACAATTTAGAGAAAATTGAGCTAAGCGTAATTGGACGAACCCCATTGAAACCCCCTCTGCGCTGCGCCCTTCTTCTGAGTCGGCGTCACGAATCCCTGCTTCCAGGGGTCAGGGTAGCATCCCCTTTCTGTGAGCGTGTAAGAAATGTCTGCCAGTGGTACGGACAGCTTGTCGGCGAAGGCTTTGACAAGTTTGACTGGAATATCCGATGGGCGTATACTCGTCCTTTTTAGGTTATTTATCTTCTTCTCGATATCCTCGTGATACATGGGGAAGCTTTGTATTTCTGACTATGGGGAATAGACTCAAGTGTCGCTGCGGATAGTGGAGGTAATGCCTGGACGATCTTGGCGAGGTGTTGGTTGAGATCGTTGGCAGTTTTAATACTAGGCTCGTCAAGCTGGAAATCAATATTACTAATTTGCTTACCAGAAAGATTTTAACTAGATCATACCACTTCTTGGGGTTATAATTAAAAATATCCTTCATGGTATTTTATAGTACATAGCAGCTGCTTTTCGAATTTGTTTTTTTTTTAACATTTTACGCATGAGGTTGGTTTCATCTTTTTACCAATACGAAGTAACCGAATTTTTTCTTTGATCCTAGCTTTCAGAGATTCATTAACATAAGGTTTATCATTTGAACACTTTTTAGTTTTCTTTTCAGGAAAATATAATATAATTATCAGAAAGCTTATTTTGAAAGAAGATCCGAAACTGAGAATACCTTCGTCAGTAGTGGGCGATGCAGCGCTTCTGGGACTTTGTATTTGAACTTGACTTGATCCAATGGTTGCATTTTGAGCATATATTGGTAGTTCCCTCCTAAAGGCGCTAAAGCTTCAGGTCGACTGTAGAACTTGTTCAAGTTAGTACAGATGACATCTAATGAGGAGCCTCCTTTGGTAGTGGGTATATTTACCACTTGCTTTAGCTGTAGACCCCGACATAGGGACTCAAGTTTGAGTTCATTGGCGTCACGTAGGAGTAAAATCCCTTGCGTTAGAGAATTTGGAGAGAGCGAAATCGGCACTGGCTTGGAGTTTTTCAACGAACTGTCGTCGCATCTCCGCAGGCTGACATGGGGAGTAGTAAAAATTACATA
This sequence comes from Branchinecta lynchi, assembly GCA_023053575.1. Taxonomy (NCBI): domain Eukaryota; kingdom Metazoa; phylum Arthropoda; class Branchiopoda; order Anostraca; family Branchinectidae; genus Branchinecta; species Branchinecta lynchi. The sequence goes on from JAKZAP010000003.1 coordinate 16,699,663, forward strand.
CGAGGATATTAGACAGTGGGCGAGGGCGATTTCATCATAATCGTCAATTCCGGGTATTGTGATCAGTTTCGGACTGAGTTCCTCACGGCCAAGCAAGAGAAGTCCTCCACCACGCTGACCAAGTGGGTGATCCATCGGCACCAGTTTCAAAAAATCTTTGTAGCCCGAAGCTTTCAGGGAGTCAGGGTGTTGCGCTTGGACTTCAGTAACGGCAGCAAGGTGTGAATTTGTGAGATTCGCCGAAATAGCCAGTTCTGTCATTTTCTCGACGTTGAGACTCTCAGCATTACAAAGAAAGAAATTTGGGAAGTGATATCTTGAACCAAACGCAGAAGAAACTGTTTTATTTTTGGGATTCCAAAACGTAAGTGGAGGGATACCTATGACTTTGCAAAAATGTCCGTTTGTCCGTCTGTCTGTAAGCACGATAACTCTCGAAGATAATGAAATATTTTTATGAAACTTGGTGTGAGGATCCATTGGGTAAGGTCAAGTTCGTCGATGGGCTCTGTAGCTCTACATTTAGGGGTGGAGAGGGTTCAAATTAAGGGACAAACAAAATATTTTTAAACAGTTAATTTATATTCGATTATGAGATAAGACGGCATTCTGAGCACGATGGTGAAAACCATTTTCTCGCCGGACAAGCAGTTGGTCCGGAACCCGGCAAAAACCGGAAAGTTGGTTAAAAGTAAAAGTTTTATTTGAAGTTGATTGAATATTCGGTTTCGGGGTAAGAAAACATGCTGAACACCATGGTGAAAACCATTTTCTCGCCGAACAAGTAATGTGTCCGGAATCTGGCGAAAACCAGAAAGCTGGTTAAAAGTAAAAGTTTCATTTGAAGTTGATTAAATGTTCGATTTATGGGTAAAAGGATATGCTGAGCACGATGGTGAAAACCATTTTCTCGCCAAACAACTATCCGACCAAAACCCGAAAATTTGTTCTGTAAATGACAATCGTTTTTTACCCAGACATATAATTAGTCCGAAATCCGGTTTAACCGGAATGTTTTTTAATCAAAGTTTTACTTGAAGTTGATTAGATGTCCTTTATAGGGTATGCGCTGGTTTCGTTTCTGAATTGTTTTTTTTTTGCTGGACTAGTAGTTCGCTCGGAATTCGGGTGAAACCGGAAACTTGGCGGAAGTAAAGACGGAAGTCTTGGTCAGTGTCTTCAAAATAGATATGGCTTATAGAGGTAGGCGTATATCTGAACTTGGTTTTCTTCGTTTTCAGTAAATTGGTGTTGCAACACCACTTCAGCTTAGTTCCTATGCTACCGTCAAAATCAAACAACTGTAGATAACTTTTCACTGATTTATTTATAAAAGCGAAAAAAAACAACAACAGACGAATCGAAACTGCCAACATGGCAAAGGCCCTAAACGATCAGTTCAGGAACTCTCTAAGAATTGACTCCTATCCAAAGAAAAACAAGCCCAAAGGTTTCGATGGGATCCCAAAAATCTAATACTTGATCCAGACAATTGCGAACGAACTACCATACTTGTCCAGAAAAAAAAAATAGTTCAGAAGTGAATTCAGCGTATCTCCTTATGCGTATAAAGAACATCTAATCAACTTCAAGTAAAACTTCTTATAAAAATTATCCGGTTTCAACCGGATTCCCAACGAACTATATGTCCCGGTATAAAAAAAATTGTCGTATACAGATTCAGTGTGCCTTCTTACCACCAAAATGTGTCATCTAATCAACTTCAAATAAAACTTTTGATTATTAGAAATTTTCCGGTTTCGGCCTGATTCCGGGCGAACAAGTTGTCCGGGAAGAAAATACTTTTCAAATAAGTATTCAGCATCTCTTCTTACCCCTTAATCGAACATCCAATCACCTTCAGATAAAACTTTTCCTTTTAACAAATTTTCCGGTTTTGGCCGAAGTGGGGGCGAACTTCTTGTCCGGCAAAAAAAATATTTTTCATCATCACGTTCAGCATGTCTTCTTATCCCTAAATCGAACATGTCATCAACTTCAAATAAAACTTACTTTTAAAAGACTTTCCAGTTTTGGCCAGATTCTGGGCTAACTACTTGTTCGGCGAAAAAATGGTTTTCACCACCGTGTTCAGCATGTCTTCTTACCTCTATATCGAACATCCAATCAGGTTCAAATAAAACTTTTACTTTTAACAAATTTTCCGGTTTTGGCCGGATTCCGAGCGAAATACTTCTCCGATGACAAAATGGTTTTCACCATCGGTTCAGCATGTCTTCTTACTCCATAATCGACTATCACATCACCTGTTTAAAAATATTTCATTTGCTCCTTAATTTAAACCCCCTCCCCCATCCTGAATGTAGGGCTACAGAACCCATCTACGAACTCGACCTTACACTTGACCCAAAGAGTCCTCACACCAATTCTCATCAAAATATCTCATTCGCTTCGAGAGTTATAGCCCGCACAGACGGACAGACGGACGGACGGACAGACTGACAACTTTTGCGATGTCATAGGTATCCCTCGACTTATGTTTTGGGATCCCAAAAATTACATCTCTTCAGAAAATGACTTGTAACGACCCTATCCGCGTCAGATGCCTAAACTAATAATTACGGAACTTCATTTGGAATCCCACACTTAATTCTAGGAGAGAGGGATAGACATGGATACAAATTTTTGCGCCTTAGTTGTGTCGGGTAAAAGACAACCAAATCATACAAGTTTGTAACCCTCAGAACTGGAGATATCCGTGGTCTATAAATCAATTCTTACTCTGCCACTCAAACGCACCGGAAACAAAGAATAGATACAGCAAGAATTAAAAAGAAAGCGGGAATTTTATATTGATAACGTGATGATTGACTATTTCTTTATTTATCTTCTTTTCTTTCCTCGGCTCGCTTCCAGAATCCAAGCGAGTGATCTGATTGGCACAATTTTTCATTTCTTTTGATTTTCTTAGTACTAAAAATCTAATCATGAACACTATGCATTAACTATACATTAACATAGCAAGAAAACACGTACGTACAACAAATATTGTGACCCCAAGGTAGGCTTGTGCGGGTCTTAAATCAGTGGGGAAAAAAAAATCCGAATAATACACAGCGAAAAACGATGGAGGCAGGATCCCTGTTTGGATTTTCTTCTTCTTCCTTAAGACAGAAGCCCTTTTCTGGCGTACTACTTCTTCTACAGCATAAGTAGAACGCGCAGAGTATAAGCTGCAACTCCAGACGTCGTCTTTCCCCTTATCACAGTTATTGAACAATGCTTTACCGACTTCAATATTGTATAGTTCGGAATTTCTTTATCTGGACACGAATCTTTATATGCTCTGGCTCGTCCCACGTTCTATCATAGGCATCCGAACGGTCCTCAACCTTGTCTGATCTTTTGCACTTAACAGCTCCGTTGTGTTCTTGAAGATCCTTCTGAAGATTTTGTAGGGTGCGGAAGGCAGTGTCTTAGAAGGTTGAAGTCTGAGGAATCTCCGTGAAATCAAACGGGCTTTATTTGCAGTTTTACAGCTAATGTGATAGTCTATTATAGGATAAGAAGACATGCTGAGCACAATGGTGAAAACTATTTTGTCACCGGACGAGTAGTTCGCCCGGAATCCGGCCAAAACCGGAAAGTTCGTTAAAAGTAAAAGTTTTATTTGAAGTTGATTAGATGTTCTATTTAGGGGTAGGAAGACATGCTGAAGACGATGGCGAAAACCATTTTGTCGACGGACAAGTAGTTTGCCCGGAATCCGGCCGAAACCGGAAAGTTTGTTAAAATTAGAAGTTTTATTTCGAGTTGATTAGATGTTCGATTTAGGGCAAGAAAACATGTTGAACACTTATGTGAACACAAATTTTCTACCCGGACATGTAGTTCGCCCGGAATCCGGCGAAAACCGGAGAGTTGGTTAAAAGTAAAAGTTTAATCTGAAGTTGATTAAATGTTTGATTTATGGGTAAAATGACATGCCGAACACGATGGTGAAAATCATTTTCTTGCTGGACAACTAGTTCACCCGGAATCCGGCCAAAACTGGAAAATTTGTTAAAAGCAAAAGTTCGATTAGAAGACAGATTAAGTTGTAAGAAGAGAGGCTGAGTCGATTTATGACAATAGTTTTTTACCCGGACATATAATTATTCCGGAATGTTGTAACCGGATTTTTTTTAAGTCAAACTTTTATTCAAAGATGATTAGATGTTCTTTATAGGGATAAGGAGATACGCTGGTTATGTTCGCTCGTAAATCGGCAGGAAGTCTCGGTCAGTATCGTCAAATTAGATATGGCTTATAGAGGTATATCTGAACTTGGTTTTCTCTGATGATTAGCCTGTCCAAGACTGGATCTGGCAAAGAGAAGACTCGATTGTCTGAATCAAATATTAGATTTGTGGGATCCCATCGACACCTTTGGTCTTGTTCATCATGACGCTTCATCCCCGAACCTCATACGGTACATTAGTTGCTTTTTAATCGAAGTTTGAAGTTAACTTCAACCTCAAAGATCTTTGCTTATTTACTACCGGTTTTGGTCGCCGGTCACAGTTCCTTCGTCCTTGAAACTCTGACCGTCGAACTTCGTGAGCTAGCTAGTTCGAAGTTTGCTTGAATCGTCGAAGAAACTTCAACCGGGCAAGGCTGGCCGGAGTCATAAAAACACTAATTAAGCAAACTGTGAACTTTGACGGCCTTCGAAAACGGAAATTAAGCAACCGGCTAAGCGAACGGCGAACAAAACTTCAACTATTCTAAACTATTCAAAAACGCAACTATTCTAACCGCCTTGGCGACACGTACTCTATGTTCACAGAGGCGTGTTTCGCTATTTTCGATCCGTATCATGCTCCCGAAGATTGTATCAAGTCTCTGGTCCCTTGAAGGCGTATATTAGGAGAAATCCTATTCGCCTGCAATTGCAAATTTGCAGGTAAGAGGCTTACTCGTCAGTAAAACAAGACCAAAGGTTTCGATGGGATCCCAAAAATTCAATATCTGATCCAGACAACTGAGTCTTGTCTTAGCCAGATCCAGCCATCGCCAGACTCCTTGAACATTTTTACTATTAAAATTTAGAAACAGATTAAGGCCAAATAGCTAATCATCTGAGAAAACCAAGTTCAGATATCCCTATAAGTCATATCTGTTTTGACAAAAACTTCCTGCCAATTTCCCGGTTTCGGCCGAACTCCAGAACTAATTGTCCGGCGAAAAAAGGCCCTTCGGCACTCCCCCACCCCTAAATGTAGAGCTACAAAGCCCATTTACGAACTCGACTGGTCCGCCGACCCAACGAATCCTCACGCCAAGTCTCATCAAAATATCTCATTCCCTTCGAGAGTTATCGTGCTTACAGACGGACGGACGGACGGACAGACGGACAACTTTTGCGATGTCATAGGTATCCCTCCACTTACGTTTTGGGATCCCAAAAACAGCCAGGTTAATTTGTCTCGTGATTTTGTCTTAAAGCACAACTCTTACTAGAAATGATCTTTTCACTATGAATGGGATCAGACAGAACGATTCCGAAAATACCATTATTTTCCACCTAAATTTAGCGATCTTCTTGTAAGCGCTTGTCGACTCTATCCAGCCTTCCTGCTCCGACGTGGCGGGTGAGCGCAAAATCTTTGAAAGCTGAACGCGCCGGAGTTAAAAGGACCAAAGTTTTCAATGGGATCCCAAAAGTTTAATAGTTTATCCAGAGAATTACTTCTGACAATTTTATGGTTTCGCCGGAATTCCGGAACTACTTGTCCGGCCAAAAACGAATTCAGCGTGTCTCCTTACCCCTACATCCAACATTTAATCAACTTCATATAAAATTTAACTCATAACAAATTTTTCGGTTTCAGCCGGATTACGGGCGTATTATCATAAATGGATTCGGCCTCTCTTCTTACCCCTAAATCGAACGTCTAATCAACTACAAATACAACTTTTGCTTTTAACAAATTTTCCGGTTTTGGCTGGATTCCGGGCGAACTACTTGGCCGGCTATAAAATGTTTTTCATACCCGTGTTCAGCATGTCTTCTTACCCCTAAATCGAACATATAAACAGCTTCAAATAAAACTCATACTTTTAACAAAGTTTCCGGTTTTGGCCAGATTCCGGGCGAACTATTTGTCCGTCGAGAAATTGGTTTACATATTTGTGTTCATCCTGTCTTCTTACCCTTTAATCGACTATCTCATTAGCTGTTTAAAAATATTTTGTTTGCCCCTTAATTTCAACCCCCTCTTCACCCCTAAATGTAGGGCTACATAGCCCGTCTACGAACTCGACCTTTCTCTTGACCCAAAGAATCATCACGCCAAGTTTCATCAAAATATCTCATCCCCTATGAGAGTTGTCGTGCTCACAGACAGACGGACTTTGCGATTTCATAGGCTATTCCTCTACTTACGTTTTGGCATCCCAAAAAGTGAGAAAACTAAAAGAATAAAAGAAATGAAAACATAAGATATCCTTATGTGTGAAAGAGGTCGTCCACGATTTCGGCAAACTTTGTGTTTGTGACGGGCAAAAGTCGGCACGGCCAAAAAAAACTCTAAAAATTCGTGGGGACAGACGAAACAACGACAATGGAGAAAGGTGGAAATTTTAGAAGCTTATAATTCTGTAAGGGAGCTAGGTATACTATAAAAGGCAGAATAAGCAAGAGGTGTCCTTTAAGCCAATGGGCTTGAAGAAGGCTTAAAACAGCCACCAACTGTCTCCAAATTTTGTTTTTTCAGTTTTAGAATACTGGAATATAAACAGTAAAACAGTGCTAGCCGGGGTCCTAAGTAAATACGTTTATAATATAGAATCGCAAATAATTGAAAGAATAGTTGAGTGGAGCGATTCCCTGTCACGGTTACTAACACTTACTTATAGCGGAACGTCATTGTCCGTCGTTGGACAAAAAAGTGTAAAAAGCACATAGATCAGAGGCAAAAGCCTATAAAAATGATTTTTTGGGGGGTTTCAACCCCATACCCCCCCCCCCCCTGGACACGGCCTTGTTCATGCGTTACATTAACTTGACATGATCTATGGCGTGTTGTTTGTTATATTTCTTACTCGATAAGATAGACAAACCAGTACAAACAGTGAAAACCAAGAAGGAACAAAACTGTAAAAACACTAAGCTTGAATAAAATAAATAATGTTTCCAGGAGCTTTTAACGCGAAATGTGTTATGCGCTGGATCTGTTTATTGCCCAAAAAAGCCGAAATACAACCATAATTTTCGTTTTCCTTTGATCATTCCTTCTTAGAGTTATTTTTATGAAACACTGATGGCATACTCTCTTATTAATTTTTTTTCACATACGTGGAGGAGAAAGAATCATTTCGACACTCCTTCGGACATTTGTTATAATCACAAAACATGTGTTTATTGCCCATTGAAGGTACAAGGCAACAGCTGAGTAGAACATAGGAACAATAAAAAAGGCTAACAAGAAAATTCAATCAGCATAGCATGTGCATTGTTGTAAGTTCTGACTTGTAGGAAGTGATATTCCTAGATAAGCTGGACTGTGCGTCGGTCAACAAAAGCGTCGAAAGAAGGACCTGATAGCATTTAAAAGTATTATGACGACTGTATTTGTATGTGAAGAAGCACTCTCAACCTGATGTTATGGCGAAGGGTGTAGTAGGCCGGACATAAATGGTTAAATGTCCTTAGGTACAGTCATCGGAGTCAGGACAGCCTAGGGCGTCTAATGGCCTACGACATGTGTAGACTTCACGGGTTCATTGTGGATTCCCCGATAGATTCACACTAAGGTTTGCGTACCGAACCACAATAGGCTATAAACCACCCATCATACACTAGGCCTTGTAGGCCAGCCCACTCTAAGGAGCTTTAAACAAGACTCATTACAATCACCTAAGGTCCGTAAATAAAAAGAAGGTTCTATTCTCTGGTACTTATAAAATAATCTGAACAACCTTTAAGTAAAAAGGGTTGTTCCCGGTCGAGACCCCGGAAAAGAAGTTCTGAAGAAGATGACTCATGCTCGCCGGATGAGTCATGCATATGAGTTAATAAAATAATAAAGAGTCACGAAACTATAAGAAATTAAACATACTGAACGGAAAGGGAGTAGCGTTGTCTAGCGGTGGCATAAGTTAGCAGTGCGGGGTGCAGATGGCACCACCGTAACAAAAGCAATTATTTCAAGTTCCGCTGAAGACATGATAAAATGAATATGCATTAAATGTTATGGCAATTATGATTTTCAGTACAAGTTATGGGTTTTCGTGTTTTATTCGGCCACCCTTTACTGTTAGGCGACGTTCGGATTTGCATACTTCAACTGTACTAAGGTTTTAGAGTGTCATACCAGTATTTGTTTCAGGTCGTTGTTCGTAAAAGGAATATATAGGCTACCTTAATAGTTGCTGATTCATTTCCCATCATAACGTGTCACTGTACAGAAAGATGGAGTACTTAAATAAAGAAGAACACAAATAGAAGAAGAATATGATAAAGAATATAGAAACTGGCAATCTATGATAAATCTTTCTATTATTGATTTCGATGTTGACTAACTTGTGTTTTGTCTTGATTAATCGTTATTCCCTGTTTAATCTTGACTGTAAATATTTTTTAGTTTTCCTTATCGGGGCTGAGGAGTTTGTGAAAGAGACGATTGGGAGTGTGAGCTGGATTACTGAGGGGATATAAAAATGAACTTGACATTTTCTCCAAGGATGCCATTATGCATTGACGGCTAAACTCCTGAATTAGCTGGCGATTTTGTATCCTTTTACTCCGAACGGTGACCCTTCCTCTATTTAACCCCTCCTACATATCGTCAGTATCACACGGAAACCACTTATCTGGTCAAATTAGCGATTTCCACTTTTTGACACAGTTCTACTCGCCAAAAAATTCCGCGTCGAACGGTGCATATCTCGATAGCCTCCGACTCATAGTTTGGGAGATACAACCAAGATGGAAACCATTGGATCCCAAAATTCTAATATTTGATTCAGACAATTGGGTCTTGTCTTCGCCAGATCCAGTCATCGCGAGGCTAATCATCAGAGAAAACCAAGTTCAGATATACCTCAATAAGCCATATCTATTTTGACGATAATAACCGAGACTTCCTGCCTTACTTCTGCCAAGTTTCCGGTTTCCGAGCGAACTACTAGTCCAGCAAAAAAAGAAAATTCAGAATCGAATTCGGCGTATCTCCTTAACAAACAACACATCTAATCAACTTTAAATAAAACTTTGGCTTAAAAAAAAAATTCCGGTTACAACCAGATTCCGGACTAAACATATATCCGGGCAAGAACTGATTGTTAAAGGTGAACTCCAGAATTAAAAAATAAGAGTTCCGGGTGACTGAGTTCAATACCTGATTTTTTTTTGAATTTTTTGACGTAAGAAGCATTCTAGTGGGTCAACTCCAAGCAGAGATACCTCATAAAGTCTAATTCCATTGGCTCCTTTGATGAGACCCCTCATTCGTTCCGTCATGTTGATGCTGTAGTCTTGCGGGAATGGCACCGACGCCAAAACTCGTAACACAACATCAACGTTGTTTACAAAAGTGACCCATAGAAGAATTCTGGAGGTGTTGACTAAATTGTGACGGAATTCCAGACAAAACACAAACAACAAACAAACAAAAAAAGACAGCAGAACTGAGTGAAAAGGAAATGTCCAAGACCAGAGTGTGTTGCTACCCTGGTTGTACGCCCACTGTTGGAATAGCTTTCTTTTCTTGGCCAAGTAGTGAGAATAGGGAGCATAGAGAAGAAATTCTGGAAGCTCCATTAAACAACACACAAAAAAAGTCAGCTGAACTGAGTGAAATGGAAATGTCCAAGACCAGATGTGTTGCTACCCTGGTCGTAAGCCCACTGTTGGAATAGCTTTCTTTTCTTGGCTAAGTAGTGAGGAGAATAAGTTTTCTAAGTACAGTGCTTGGGAAAATTTTGTCAAGAGCATAACACCAGCTTTCTGTCTCCCAACAATTGGAGGCTTCAAATTTTTGTGTGAACATTCCTTTGAACCTGATTTTCTGAGTTCCTGTCAGGATTATACAGGAGGACAGTATTAAAAGACTTGATGAGCATGCAGTGCCAACCATGCACAATTCATCAGGTTCTCAGGCATCCAGTTTCAAATTCAGTGTCAGTTGCTCCTCCAGATAGGCATGAGTCAAGTCTTGGTGTAACTCCTGCTGTAATAGATCAGGCCCAGGACAGTCAGGACATCCCTTGCCCAAGTGCTTTGTTCAATTCAACAACCTATGAGTGCCTCTCAGCGTCGTGCCACTTGAGTGACCATGATTACTTCTCTGTGATGCTGCTGTCAAGGAAGTTTCAGTTTCATCCCATGGAGCAGAGGATTCTCGCGAGATCTGGTAAGCCAAATGGTTTTTGCAGGTAATTTTTGTCCTGAAAATGTGAGCGATCAAGGTCTGCCAAATTTTTTTCCCAGGAAATGCTTCAGGGGTCGCTGGAAGAAGTAGGGTCACAGGACTAGTTGTCCAACAAAAATCTTTGATTTACCTTAAAAGTGGCATCTTTCAACTTAGAAACTTGAAATTTACGCTAGCTGCATTTTTGTTACTTTTCTCTGTAAGTCGGTCAACCGACCTATTTGTCGCTATTGATTGTTTATTGATCTCATTGGTCAGTTTGAATGAGTTCTACAAAATAATAAGAAAAAAAGGCATCTGGCATCTTCCTGTTGCCAGCAACATCTCTCCAATGATGATTTTGATTTTCGCGCCCCGCCAAGAACATAGGTCTGTTGGAAGGAGCTCCCACCTCAGTCCTCGGCAGGTTAACCAACCAGCAAACAGAGCTGGTTGAAGACCCAGAAATAAACAGCTTATTAAAAGCTCTGACTCCAAACTTTGTGATGGAACCGGGTTTTAAAGGCTCAGATACCATATACTTATTCCTGAAGTGTTATACAATAGTTGCATTTTTGCAGATACCATGGTATCTGATACCACAGTCTAAAGTCGATTTTGCAGTTATTGTGGTATCTGGCCAGTTATTGTGGTACCAGATATTCAGATACCACGGTCCGACCATAGGAACTGGTCACGGTATTCTAGGCCAAAGCATTTTCTTACTGAATGAACCATTCAGGTAGCATCTAAAAAATGTGGTCAGGGACTTCTAAGAAACTATCTTGTCATACTTCTCGGTGCGGTCACAATCAAATTTTGGGGTAATTCTGATAACTAAATAATTGACGAGCAAATTCAATCATTGATAATGGTTTCTCTTTTAGATTGAAGTGCAGTCAAGCCTTCTGAAATTTAGAATACGGTCAGCCGAGATCAACCCATAGTCAGTACCATCCATAAAGCAAAGGACACAGACGTATGTACCCATGGAACTTTGTGCATCTATAGAGGCTCTGTCATCATAACAGTAACAGGAATCAGCATGGCTTGGAAGACAATCACATTAGGTAAGTTTTTAACTCAAAACGTAACTTACAAGGGCTTCAATGGTTTTCTATCCAAAGGACCCATGACATCAATAGAAACCTTACTGCATCCAAGTAACTGGTGGCTGTAAATATTTTGCCTGTAGTTAATGATAAGAGTTTAATTTTGTATTATCTTTCCTGCTTGAAAGTAGTTGCTGTTTAGGATGGGAATATGTTCAACATTTTGGATATCAGTTTACAAATGCGTCCTCCCTGCAAACATTTGAATGGCTTTAATTCGTATTGCCTTTCTTGCTCGTTACTAGTTGCTACTTAAGATGGAATATTCAGTACCTGAAATTTTTCTTGCCCTGATCCTGGACTAGAACAGTGGATCTGTTTGTGAGAAGCATAAGCTAGAGATTTGATTTGTTTTGATGTTTAAATTTTTTTTTCATCCACACCAGAGCAAAATAACACTAGGAAGTACCACCAAGACTTGACCAAATTGACAAACATTCAAATAGCAGTGATAATAGCAGCATTAGTGGTAGAGAATGTCCCTACTAAAACTTTTTGCAACATTGCAAAAATGATACAGCTTCCATTGTTTCCTTGGTGTTTGCAGACCCCACCTTTGCATAAATTTCTTAATCCGCAAGTTTGTCTCGCTTTAAATGCCGCAAGTGTAGTGGGCGGCTCTAACGACTATGCCCCGTTTGCGAAAATAACACTAGGGAGTAGCAGCAAGACTTGACAAAATTGAAAGATACTCGAATAGCAGCGATACCACCGCCCCTAACGGTAGAGAATGTCGCTACTGAAACTTATTCAGTTTTCACTAACGCTGGCTCCGATAACTTCATATTCTGAAAATTGCAAAAAAGTGATGTAGCCTCAGTTGTTTCCTCGTGTGTGCAGACCGCACCTTTGCTTTACTAGAAATTCCTTAACCCGCAAGTTTGTCTCACTTCAAGTGCTGCAAGCATAGTGGGCGGCGCTACAAGTATGGACCATTTGCAAAGCATGGAAAGCATAGGTCTTGGCGCTGCTCCCTAATGTTATTTACTTACAAATTTTCAGTCTCTTGTTTCATTTTTACTACCTTTCTTGCTCAGAGGCAGTTGCTATTTGGATGAGAGTATTTAATTTCTTACGGTCATCAGTTACAAAATTCGTTCTCATTACATTGCAAAAAAATTGTGTCAACGTTTTCCTCGGTGTGTGGAGACCGCACCTTTGCTTACTAGAAAATGTAGCTGATTTATCCGTTTTGCACCGTCAAATATGATTCACAGTTAGCTTGGGCTGAAGGAACATCTATTTACTAGAAATTTCTTAACCCGCAAGTTTGTCTCGCTTTAAATGTCGTTAGTGTAGTTGGTGGCGTTACGAGTATGGCCCGTTTTATAAAGCATAGGTCTTGGCGCTACTCCCTAGCGTTATTTTGCTCTGATCCGCACACAACTTTCAGTCCTTCTTTAATTTTTATTACCTTTCTTGCTCAGAGGTAGTTGCTATTTTGGATGAAAGTATTTAATTTGTTACGGATAGCAGTTAGAAAGTTCGTCCTCCTTACATGAGTGTCTTCTTTCATTTTTATGACCTTTCTTGTTCGAAAGTAGTTGCTATTTAAGATGGAAATATTCAATATTGAAATATTTTCTTGCCTTGGCCATTCATTAAAACAGAATATGGATTTATATGAGTCGCTTTGATGTGGCCAGGTTCGCTTCATCCGCATACAAATTTCTACTGCCTTCTTAAATTTGTATTACCTTCTTTGTTCGAAGCTAGCTGCTATTTATTTTCGATACTGAAATCTTTTCTTGCCTTGGCCATGGATTAGAACAAAATGTGGATTTATATGATCCGTTTTGACGTGTACAGGTTCGCTTAAAATCTATAATGCCTTCTTTAATTTTGATTACCGTTCTTGCTCAGAAGCAGTTGCTATTTTGGACCGAGTTAATTTTTTTTCGGATATCAGTTAAAAATGAGTCCTCTTTAGAAACTGTTTGAATGCCTTCTTTCACTTTTATGACCTTTCTTATTCGAAAGTCATTGCTACTTAGGATGGAAATGTTCAATACCTACATCTTTTCTTGCCTTGGCCATGGATTAGAACAATCAATCAATATATTTATTACCCGTCAAGAAAAACAATGAAGGGCATGTAGCCCTAGTGACCGAGTACAAAAACAAGACCAAAGGTGTCGATGGGATCCCAAAATCTAATATTAGATTCAGACAATCGAGTCTTGTCTTCGCCAGATCCAGTCTTGGACAGGCTAATCATCAGAGAAAACCAAGTTCAGATATACCTCTATAAGCCACATCTATTTTGACGATAGTGACCGAGACTTCCTGCCGATTTCCGAGCGAACTACTAGTCCAGCAAACAAACAAAAAATACAGAAACAAAACCAGTGTATCTCCTTATCCCTATAAAGAATATCTAATAAACTTTGAATAAAAGTTTGACTTGAAAAAAAATCCGGTTACAACCGGATTCCGGAATAATTATATGTCCGGGTAAAAAACCATTGTCATATACCGACTCAGCCTCTCTTCTTACCCCTTAATCTGTCATCTAATCGAACTTTTGCTTGAACAAATTTTCCTGGTTTGGCCGGATTCCGGGCGAACTAGTTGTCCGGCGAGAAATTGATTTTCACATCGTTTTCGGCATGTCTATTTACCCATAAATCACACATTTAATCAACTTCAAATTAAACTTTTACTTTTAACAAACTTTCCGGTTTTCGCCGGATTCCGGGCGAACTACATGTCCGGGTAGAAAATTGTTTTCACATAAGTGTTCAGCATGTCTTCTTACCCTAAATCGAACATCTAACCAACTCGAAATAAAACTTTTAATTTTAACAAACTTTCCGGGTTCGGCCGGATTCCGGGCGAACTACTTGTCCGTCGAGAAAATGGTTTTCACCATCGTCTTCAGCATGTCTTCCTACCCTTAAATCGAACATCTAATCAACTTCAAATAAAACTTTTACTTTTAACAAACTTTCCGGTTTTGGCCGGATTCCGGGCGAACTACTCTTCCGATGACAAAATGGTTTTCACCATCGTGCTCAGCTTGTCTTCTTACCCCATAATCGACCATCACATTAGCTGTTTCAAAATATTTTGTTTGCCCCTTAATTTGAACCCCCTCCCCCATCCCTAAATGTAGGGCTACAAAGCCCATCTACGAACTCGACTGGTCCGACGACCCAACCTCACACCAAAATTCAACAAAATATCTCATTTCCTTCGAGAGTTATCGTGCTTACAGACGGACGGACGGACAGACGGACAACTTTTGCGATGTCATAGGTTACGTTTTTGGATCCCAAAAAGAAAAGAAAAAAACAACAACAACAAGAAAAAAGACAATGCACGTAGCAAAACTTTACACTAAACACATAACAAACATAGCTACAGAGTATTGGACAGGGGCGGATCCAGAGGGGGGGCGAGGGGGGCGATCGCCCCCCCTAGACGGGCTGTAATTTTTTGTTTTGTTTTATTGCACTTACGGGAGTCTGCATTAACGCATGTTCTAACTACTGTAACTAGACTCTAAAATCTTTTTACAAGTGGAGCCAGGAGCTTGAATTTTTCTTGTAAACAGTTGTCAGTTGATCATGTACAGTTTTTACCATTATTGTAATATATGAAAACCACATTTTCGTTAAATAAGAGACCGACAGGGACACTTAAAATGCGAAAAAATCAGCCTTGTGGCCGACAAAAAGGACACTACCCCCACTCTGTTCGGTAAGAATCGCCCCCCCTAGAACGGAAGGCTGGATCCACCCCTGGTATTGGATGGGAACAGAGGATAGATTCATATGAAGCTTTAGCTGGTGGGATGCTGGGTGTGACAAAATGGTCCCATATAAGAAATGTTTAATGCAGAAGTACAAGTAGCCTAAAAAAGTACAGTAGATGTTATGAGTTGAGTGCTCACATCCCAGGTTTGTGACTTGCGCTTGGCTTAACCATGTTTGGAAATGTGAAATTTAGACAGTGAAAAATGCATTTTTTTTCTCGAAAAGTTTTTGTTGTGATGAAAATATGGATGTGACTGAGTTTAGATACAAAGTGTGCTAAGTGTCAATAAAACGGTCATATCTTCGTGCGTCAATGATCCACAGCTTAATAAGAAAAGAAAGCTTAATGAGGTGTGAACTTGAAATGGAGGATGGGTTTGCTATAGGGAAACAACATCATCAACCAACTATATTCAGCCATTAATTTACGTTCTAATTGAAGTTTTTAATTGCAGGATAATGAACGCCTGACCTTCGTCAGACTTAGAAGTGTGTCTCATATTCCCTTGGACGCCAGTTACAATGAAAGAGCTGATTGGGTCATCATCAGTCAAGTATGCACCGGAATGAACAACATTTAGTGTTTAGTGGTTGAGAATGTTCAAAACTGATTAAGTAAAGAATAATACAGTTTTCCTTCCAATGCTTCATTGTATGCTATAGCATAAATTAAAGTATATTCCTTGCCATCTTATGTCTTTGTAAGCAGTCAGTCAGGTCTTTATTGTATGCTGCTGTGTTACTAAAGCAGTGTAACATAATCAGAAAGCCTACTTCTCTGTAAATGTAATTTGTCGACTAATACAGTTTTTGAGCTCTTGATGTTTGTCGGAGCTCAACTAAACCCGGTAGTGTGAGGCAAGGAGCCACAATGCTAATACCACCAAGGGCTCATCATTCACAAACTGTCGCCTAGTTTTTAGGGCATCAGGCTAGGGTCCATTGTTGTCGTTACTGATTGTATTCTTAGAGAATTACTATTTGCAATGATTTTCCTCTTATAAGTATTAGGTCGCTATGGTCTGTAAATGATGAGGTAAGCTCTGTCAAATGTTGTTCGTCCACAGTGTTTAGGGAGACCAGCAACGTAAATAAAACCCCAATTCTACACCCAAACTTGTAACAAAGGTGCCAAAACATTCCTATGGGTACCATGTGGTAGGTTCAAACCCGATGAAAAATTTACCTCAAAAAAGTACTATGAAGTAGTACGAAAAAGTAGCATGCAGTACTATCGATGCTACTACATGCTTCTACTTCAAGGCTACCGTGTTACTGCATACTTATATATGCTACTATTAGCAAGACCGGATGCTACTATGTCTAGACAGGATGCTACTGGATACTACTACATAAGATTGGACAAGTCTGAGGCACATTAGTTGATAGTATTCTTTGCTATTACATAGTATCACATGCAACGTTTTCGTACTACTACCATACTACTACGCAGGCTACAAATTTTTCATCGAGAAGCACAACAGAATGTTTGATGACTACAGTGTACTAGTAGCTAAAGAGGACTAAACGTTCCTAATGATCAAGAAAGAGACTATTAAATCTCTGCTACACAGCTAGATAGACTTGGTCCCATTCTCAGAGGGTTACTGGTCAGTATGATTTGCCCCAGATGGTAAAAGATCATGAGATTCAACTGTAGAGAACTGAATTCATCTTCTTTAAAGTGGTACATCTTAGACAAAAAGGCACGGGGGGGACTGTTTTTTCAAAGTGGGGCTTAGTCCAGAGTAAATGGATGGTAAGTTTGGGAGTGGATTGGGAAATAAGGAAATCAAGTTACATTCTGGTCGGGAACTGCTTTTGTAAAGAGGGGCTTAGACCAGAGGAACTGAAACGGATGGTAAGTTTGGGAGTAGGTTGGGAAACAAGAAAATTAAGTTACATTCTGGTCCTTAGTTTTGGCATATGTGTGGTTCACACGGGGAGGATGTGTTTCATTTAGTGGGTTGATATTTTAAGCTGAAAGATTTGAAATTTTTTTAAAACACTAACTTTTGGTGAGAATCAACGGGAGCAAACGATCTGATTTGTTTCTCGAGGAAAAAAAAAACAAACCTTTGTAGGTATGGGAGGTTCCTTCAGGTAGGCTATGTAGCATCGGGAGTGTTTTTTTTGAAAAGAGACTCCTTTTGGTGTTTTATATTGTGTTTTCAAGGGTTATCTATTTTGTTTTCCTTCCAGGCTTTTCGGGAATCAATTTTTTCATTCTTAATGTGATCAGGGGCTTCATTTTTAGAGAGCAGAGGTGTCATTTCAGGTCATCAGCTGCTTAAAAGATCAAAGTTTCGAGAGAGTACACTGTAAAAAAAATTGCAGTGTTTGATACTAGGATCAATCTTGCCTTTATTGAGATAAGATCATCCCTAATTCGGATTGATTTTATCACAATAGAGATAAGATTATTCCCAGTAGCAAATACTGGATCCTTATTCACAGAAACTTTTTACGGTGTAGGTGAGAGACCAAAACTGCTTACCATAATTTCCAGTGTTTCCACTGGCAGCTACCCCCTCGGTGCTGGGGGCAATCAACGCCGATGAATAGGATAGGCAAAGGGTAGGTATGGAGCGCTGAATGTTGGGCCTTAACCACAAGTTTGAGAGTGACTACAGTGAAATAAATATAAACACAGAGTCTCAAACAACCTTGTAAAAAAGGTGCCAGAACAATGAGGAGGGTGACAGAAGTCAAGGTGAAGTCAGCTCATCTGGGGATTCACTCAGTCCGTTTGTTTGATTACCTTGGTAGTGAGAATACCAATACGACTTATAATTATCAGCAAACATCACACGTTGTCGAACTTCAAATTTGTCGCCAAAATCGTTCCCGCAAGACTGCCAAGTGGACCTAGCAGGGTTGCCGACCAAGACTATTTTTTTCGCCGTTTTCTCCGGTAATAATTGATGCGCCAGCACGGGACTTCGGCAATGGATTCCCTTGACCCATTGTGGGTCTCTGACGAATTTTAGGTCCAATTCTGGAGTTCCCCTTTAAATACAGACTCAGCCTCTCTTCTTACCCCCATATCTGTCTAATCAAACTTTTGCTTTTAACAAATTTTCCGGTTTTGGTCGGATTCCGGGCGAACTAGTTGTCGGGCGAGAAAATGGTTTTCACCGTCGTGTTCAGCATGTCTTTTTACCATTTAATCGGACATTTAATCAACTTCAGATAAAACTTTTACTTTTAACCAGCTTTCCGGTTTTTGCCGGATTCCGGCAAGAAAATGGTTTTGACTATCGTGCTCAGCATGCTTTCTTACCCCATAATAGACTATCACATTAGCTGTTTAAAAATATTTTGTTTGTCCCTTAAATTGAACCCCCACCCCTAAATGTAGGGCTACAGAGGTATCCCTCCACTTACGTTTTGGGATCCCAAAAAGTTATTATGTTTTTTTTCACCTCCTGAAAAGTTTTGAAAAAGGGAGATACGTGGTTCACGCTTGACACCGACGATATTCCGATCTTATTCCAGATAATTTACATTTCATATATTTATTCTGTTCACCCCCCCCCCCCCCCCCCTCACGTATCAACATTACACTAATTTTACGCTTGCGTATTTGTTTTCTTAACATGACGTATCAGACTCCCCTGATTATTGTTTCAATATGTATTGGTCAGAAGACCAGTTGTGCAAATTGCCGCATTTGTCATCCGAAGCAGTTGGCTTAAAGAATTTGATTTGTCTGGGCGGGGAAGGTGGGAGACACCTTATCTTTCCATTGATCAAATTTCAACACTATTACCTTTGTTTTCTTCAAAATCCTCACGGTAGTCAACGTTACCCACAAATTACTTGGACACAATTCACTCTTCGAAGCAAGGTGGCCATTGCTCATTAATTATTCAGTGATCTCCCGACGAAGGTCAAAAGAGGTACTATACTTTCGAGAAGATCGAGTAAGTATATCACCCCTTGATCGGTTAATATCTCGGAAGAAGAAATCATCGGCCAGTTTGACAGTTTTGGTCTCGATATAATTTAGTTAAATTTCAGAATCTTCAAGAAATCAATATAACGGATTTAGTATAACTTAGGGGTTTTGTTTATTATGATGCAGATTACATCCTTTCTTTTTTGGACTTGCGGGAATTAACAAGAACAAGAGCTGGAAGCTCATATGGCACATGCAAGGCTCATATGGCACAACCCTTGAGATAAGAACGATCATGAACTTGAGTATCACGAGAATATATCGTTTGGTAAAAAAAGTATTTTATTTTTGAACTTGGCTATAATGATGTGGACTTAAAGGAGCTAGAAATCATCTGTAAGCCAAAACCCTTAAGGCAAAAACGAAACGATATTAGGCTCTTGGGGATCATTAATATATATCGCTTGGTCAAAAGTATTTCTTTGGTTCACTTTTCGGTGAAGATGCGCACTTTAAGGGTGCTAGGAATTAGGAATGATGAAGAAGTGACGATGTCTAACCCAACGATGTCAATTTTCTAATGTTCCAGCAAAGTTTTGTCGTCCTAGCACATCTGGAAGTTCCTTAATTCACGATTACCGGAATTCTGGACCCCTACAGCCCCCCCCCTCGGTACCCGAATCCTATTCTGTCAATGATGCACCTGGGACTTGAGCCTGTACTTCCCACCAAGTTTCATCCTGATCGCTTCACTCTATGTGTGTCATAAGTTTTCCGGTTCTTCCCTCCGACCCCCCTCCCCCAGGTCATCGGATCCGGCCCGGACGCGAAATGGGACATCTGAGACAAGAGGTCTTTCAAGATATCAAGTTTCATTAAGATCCGTTAACCCGTTCGAAAGTTAA
The DNA here is from genome assembly GCA_023053575.1 of Branchinecta lynchi. Classification (NCBI taxonomy): domain Eukaryota; kingdom Metazoa; phylum Arthropoda; class Branchiopoda; order Anostraca; family Branchinectidae; genus Branchinecta; species Branchinecta lynchi. Next base: position 16,719,694 of record JAKZAP010000003.1, read on the forward strand.
GTATGCCACTAATTTCCGGATTCCCCCCCCCCCCACGATAGTCGGATCAGGCGAATGACTCATTCCAAATTAATCTGGTCGGGTCCCTGATATTCCTGCTAAGTTTTATCGTTCTAGCCCACCTGGAAGTACATTAACTACGGATCGCCGGAATTCCGGAACCCCCCTCCAAGTCCCCCCACAGTGTCCAAATCCGATCCAGTTCTGTCAGTTATGTATCTAGAGCTTATTCTTGTTCTTCCCACCAAGTTTCATTCCGATCGCTCCACTTTGAGAGTTTACACGATTTCCGGTTCCCCCCTCCGACTCCCCCCCAGATTCATTGGATCCGGTCAGGACTTGAATTGAGACATCTGAGACACGAGGTCTTTCCAGATATCAAGTTTCGTTAAGATCCGATCACCCATTCGAAAGTTATGCATTTACCTATTTTCCGGATTCCGCCGACTCCTCCTACCCCCCCCCCCCCACGATGGTCGGATCGGGCAAGTGACTATTTCCAAATTAGTTTGGTCGGGTACCTGATATGCCTGCCAAGTTTCATCGTCCTAGCCCTTCTGGAAGTACCCTATCTCGAGAACAGTGGACCGACCGACCGACCGAAAAGTGATCGGTATATGGCACTTGAGCAGAGCTGCAAGTGCCATAAAAACTAACCAAAATTATCAACATGTACTAGAAAGTGGTCGAATTACATATAAAATACTGAGAACAAACAATATAACAAGAGCTGAAAGCTCATATGGAACTTGCAAGAATAGGCAAAATGTTGGCGGGAGTTTTTTGTAAAAGTACTTTTCGACTGTGCGACTCAGATGCGCACTTCCAGGGAGCTAGAGAAAAAGTATTTTATTGTTGAACTTAGCTTGGCTGTAATGATACGGACTTTAAAGGCGCTAGAAATGTATCTGTAAGCAAAACCCTTGAGGCAAAAACGATAGCATGTTCTTAGGGATCATTGATATATCCCGTTTGGTCAAAAGTAGAACACTTCTGGCACAAACGATCATAGGTTGAGATGTAGCCTATCGTTTGATAAAAAGTACTTTTCGACCTTGCGGTGAAGATGCGCACTTTAAGGGAGCTAGAACCTCATCTTTAAGCAAAATCCTTGAGGCAAAAATGGTAATGGGCTCATGTGGATCATGAAAATGCATATTTTGCTTAAAAGTATTTTTCTTAATTTGCGGTCATGATTGGTACTTTAAGGAATGGCCGGATGTGGAAAGTGGCGATATCTAAGCCAATCTTGTCGAATTTCTAATATTCCAGCCACGTTTCATCGTCCTAGCGCATCTGGAAGTACCTTTATTCGCCATGAGCGGAATTCCGGACTCCCCCTTAAACTCCCCCACAGTCGCCTGAGTCAATCCGGTTCTATAAATGATTTATCCGGAGCATCTGTTACTTATTTCCACAAAGTTCCATCCCGATCTCTCCAGTCTAAGCCGGTCACGTATTCTCCCCCCCCCCCCAGTTGTTGTCGGATCCGGTCCGGACATGAAAAAGAACACCAACACAACTTCTGGGTGTTTCCCACAAGTTCGTTCTTCCAACTTGAGCGGTTTTGAGCCTGAAGAGCACCCTTGCCAAGAAGGGCCGAAATATAGCTCCAACAAAATTCAGCTGACGTATTCGTTTTGCACCATCAAATATGATTCGCAGTCAGCTTGGGCTGAAGGAATATTATTTAGACATTTAGACATCCGGTGTTCGCCAGACTTCTTAAACATTTTTACTATTACAGTTTAGCAACAGGTTAAGGCCAATAGAAATCATCTGAGAAAACCAAGTTCAGATTTGGAGTCATCATGTGTGTTTACTACTATAGCCTACGTAATATCTACTTTGACAAAATTGACCGAAACGGGCAAACTACTTGTCTGACAAAACACGAATTCAAAACACGAATTCAGCAGATAAAACTTTTACTTATTACAAATTTCCGGTTTCAGCCGGATTCCGAGCGAACTTTACGTCCGGTGAGAAAATAATTGTCATGTGGATTCAGCATGTCTTCTTACCTGGAAATCGAACATGTAGTCAAATAAAAAACTTTTCATATTTGGACTCAGCATGTGTCCTTACCCTACCCTTAAATCAAACATCTAATCATCTTCATATTAAACTTTTACTTTTCACAAATTTTACGGTTTTTGCTGGATTCCGGTCGAACTACTTATTTGGCGAGAAAATAAATTTCATATTCGGATTCAGCATATCCTTAGCCTTTATCGACTATTTCATTAGCTTTTAAACATATTTGTTTCGCCCCATTATTTAAACCCCTCCCCATCCCTAAATGTATGTCTACAGAGCCCATCTACGAACTCGACCCAAAGGATCGTCACACCAACCTTCATTAAAATATCTCATTCCCTTCGAGAGTTATCGTGCTAACAGACGGACAGACTTCAGCTTTTACGAAGTCACTTACGTTTTGGGATCCAAAAAACGTGGACTACCTGATGAAAAATTTGTAGCCTGCGTAGTTGTATGATAGTCGGACGAAAAAGTTGCATCCAGTGATATGTAATAGTAAAGAGCACTATCATTTAATGTGCCTCAGACTGGGCCAATCTTAAGTATTAGTATCCAGTAGCATCCTGTCTTGCTCTAGGAGCATCCAGTCTTGTTAATAATAGAGTAACACGGGAGCCTTGAAGTAAAAGCATGTGGTAGCATCAGTTAGCACTCCATGCTACTTTTTCGTGCAACTTCATACTACTATTCTGAGATAAATTTTTCATCGGGTATTTAGTTAAGTAACTGTTCAATTGAAGATAGCTACTGCACTTGTACGGCACTTTGGCACCACCATAATATGCTCGAACCAGGCTGCCTCATTCTTTTCTTTTATGGCCTTTCATCTTGTCATGTTTTTTTTTCCATTACTTTTTCTTCTGTCAACATGTTTTCTTCTTCCTTTAGGGAGCTCTTCTCCGACAGAATCTCCTCTCCGGGATGATTATGAGCAACAATAGCTTAGCACTTCAGAAGATTCAACCATCTATGAGTGGGAACTTTGGGTGCTCAGCCTCCAACAGGCTGGGAGAAGGTGCCAGCGCTACATTACCTCTACTAGTCAAATGTGAGTATTTCCATTCTCATCCCTTTGAACCAGTGAACAAATAATAATAATAATAATAACAATTCATTTGTACCCCACTACACATGAACAGTGTTCAGTATAGTTCACAACTTTTGTATTAAAGCTCAACCAAAAAGTGCTGAGATGCGGCAGTCTATTTACAAATCACTTATTTACTTAAGTAGGCCTGAAGAACCGAAAACAAAATGCGTTACTTCGTTAGTCCGCTGTCCACTAATAATCGACTTTATCGAATGAACTTATTCTCTCGGATTTGAGGTACTATATGCTTGTCTCTGTATGCTTGAACTATTCAGGAACTACAAAGGTAAGCCATTGCAGAAAAATAACAGTCATGTAACAAAACAAATCTTATCATAACTTTACTACTTTTTCATCCATGAATTTCCAAGCTTGTGTCCGTAACACATGGAAATACAGACTTCTGTTAAAGTTCAAATTCTCCGCGTCTGGGTCAAACTTTCTGTTGGTCTGCAAGCAGCTCACATTCTGAACGTTATTGTCAGAGCCTCGGGTGAAAAAAAATACTGTTTCTCGTAGATGAGTCAAAATAATTCAACGTATGCTATCCCAAATATCAGATGTAAAAATGAGCTGCCATTTCAATTATACTTCAAATAAACATGAATATGAACAAAATAAATGTCAACCCCTTCAGAGCTACATGAATCGTTACATATGGGTGAATACCGAAAATAAACAGCAAGTATGCGAGTCTCTCCAATATAAAAAAATACCAATTCAAGATTTTTATTTGTTACTTAAGATGATGAAACAAAGAAGTACATTTTCGGAAAAGAAAATGGAAATGAAATGGTAGTTGCTGTGTATGGCACTGGAGTAGAGAAAAATTCTGGAGGGGAGGAAATTTTTCTATTTGTGTTTTGTTTCTTGATTAATTGAAGAGCTGAGCGCACAAAGGTGATAACTTGCCTTTTTTGACCGACTGAGTTAAAAGCACTAGTGAAATTTTTGTTGCGCTCTTTCTCCGTGTGCTATCGAAATTTCCGCCAGATACTGAGTCAACGAAGGCGAAAACTGGCTTTTAATATATTAACTTACCAAACTTTAAACTCGATCATCTTGAAAATAGCAAAGAGCAACTGATCACTTTTGTGCCTTCAGCTCTTCAATACTCTATATGACTAAGTCCAAAACACGCCAGCAATCCTCAGGAAGAAGGAGTAAGCGTGTCCGTGCGACTGAAAGGCAACGACTCAAATCCTGTGTCAATCAATCACCGCGATCTTTGGGACCGGTTATGACACCACTTCTGCCTTTCTTCCGCTAGATACCCGGAGAGGCCGGAGATTTTGCATCGGCAAGGAGAGATAGTCATCAAGAGTATTGTTGCCATGGCCCTCATCTTAGGCGGTATAAAAGACGGTCTTCGTTGGCTCCACTCAACTTGTTTTCGACCATTCTGTTCGCTATGTTTCTGGACTATATATATCCTCTTCATAAAAGGGAAGACTTTTTTCTCTCCGGAAAATTACTTTTGTTATTGCAAATGTCTTATTTATCTCCCCCTTAGCATCGGAATAGTATTGTTGTTTCGGAAGTTTGGAGTATTTAGATATTTGTTTAGGACAGATAAATTTCTACTACTAAATAGGAAGATGTCAATACTGGTATTTTTAAGTACGGGTATTTCAGTTTTTTTCTTTATTTACTCTACTTGCCTTCCTTTGTGGAATTGTGAGTTAGATATAAATTGTTAGGGGGGTTCTCAGGATCAACATATTATCTCCTGGCTCCTGCTCCCCCCCCCCCGTAGCCTATAGTTCTTATGACTTTTTGTTCGTCTTTGTTTACTCCACTTGCCTTCCTTTTTGGAATTTTCAGTTAGGTACAACTTATTAGGGCATCAACCATTATCAAGAGCAGCCTGTTCCCGCCTATCTCCCCCCCCCCCCCCCATCGTATCCTATAGTTGTTTTGAGTATTTTATTCTTGTATTTTTCTTTGTTCACTTCACTTGCCTTCCTTTGTGGAACTGTGAGATAGAAAGAAATTGTTAGAGGGGAAAGACGGGCTCCCGCCTATTTATTTATTACGTAAAATAATATATAAAACAAAACTATAGCCTTCCCGATCAACTGGTCCGTTCAATGACACTATAGATACTATACAAAAATATATAAGGTTTGGAAAGCTAAATTAAATTACTAACGTATTACATCATTCGCTTCGCTTGCGAAAAATGGGTACAGGTTGTGGGTTTGGAGCGGTCGAAGCTTTTTTAAAGTTTGTCAACTTTTTCTTTAGAAGTGAAGCTGGCTCTTTTTTCTTTGAAATTTGGAAACTAGGAAATGGAGAACACAACGGTAAATTTAGAAAATTAGAAATATGATATTTTAACAGCAGATGCGTCGCACATTTCGAAAGAACATGAGGTAAAGCAGCGGTGGTGAACAAAGACCCCGAGGAGAACGGGGTCTATCCCTCTCTTGAAGTTATGTTTAGTATATTTCTTTTCCTTTTTTTTATTTTTGCTTGTTTACTCTTCTTGCTTTCCTTTGTGGAATTGTGAGCTAGAAATATGCGTATGTACATAAGGATCAGCCTAGGATACTATCAAGTAAACTAACCAAGTAATGCGTAGTTGATGTTTCAGACATGTCTCATGTTGTTCTGGATCAACTTGGGTTGGAATGATTTTTTTCAGCCACGGCGAAAGCTGTCGTAGACTTCGCTGTTGGCAGTATACTCCTGAAAAATCTCCTGTCAACCCAGTCAAAAATCCCCAGTTAACCCAGTTAAAAATGGGTCCGGGCCTAATCCCCGAAATAGATATCCTCAAAGATTGTTAAGGAGTACTTTCTGAAAGTGGCTGACTGGCTGTTAGTTTAATTAGTAGTACTTCTGAAAATGTCTCAACCCAAGTTAGCCCAGTTAAAAATGGATCCATAACTCCCATCCCCAAGATGGGAGTTACGGATCTGTGGTCATCACACCATCTGTGGTCATCACAAACTTGCCAACTACTTTCCGAAAATGGGTGTTAATATAATGAATGAGAAAGTGTAAAACACAAAATACGAAGTATCGTCAGAAAAAAAAGATAAATAACGAAAAAAAAGAAAACTAACAAATTGACATAAACAAGCTAACCATATAAATGACATGCAGCACTCCTGACAAATCTGTGGTCAGTCAATCTTTCTTGACGATGGGGGTTAAGAACACACTTTTCCAGACTAATGGGAATTCACCAGACTGAGCAACAGGGTTGCATTATATCATTAATGGTCCACTCAGGAATTCGGGAAAGCGCGAATAAGGTCAATGGGGATGTCGACTGGGGTGGTGCTTGTTTCTTTGTGGCCGAACTTCAAAACTTGTCTTTCCGTTATTTGGAGGAATTCGGGTTTAACTGGGATTTCGTCTTTTGGGAGAGGAGATAAAGTTTGCACAATATCAGCAACGTGGGCCTTAAGTTTATTCGTTGTGACTAGTGCCATGGCTCTTCATCGAGGCGGAGATCGAGGATGACCTGCTCTTTCTCCATCACCCATTTAATACTTTGGTACCCCTTGCTTATTTAAAAAGGCTTTCAACTGCTCTGCTTTGCTGTTTCTTTCAGTGTCAGACTGCGTATTTTATTTTTCTTGAGGCTAGCTTGTTCCGTATTGAATTTGCTGAATAGTCGTCTTTTTTTCTTACCAACTTCATTATCTTGTCGGTAACGTAAGGTCGCTCTGAAGAAAAATGCTTTGTAGTCCTTCCTAGGAAACAAGAAGTGTATCTATCGTCTTATGACAGTTTCCTGAAAATGTTTGCTTTGTCGTTCGCAGTTTTGGCTGCCGAATATTTCTCCCACTTTTCAGAGGACAACCGGGATACGAAAGCCAAAAGCCCTTCGTCTGTTTGTGTCTGCTTGAAGCTGTGGTTGTTACGTACTTGACCTGGATAGTCATCAGTTCTAGGGTTGTGCCCCCGAGTGTTGCACCTATGACTGGTTCTTTATAGAATGTACGCATGTTTATAGAGATCCGGACGAGTGAGGTAGTTGGACCTTTTTAAGAGTGCTTGAGGCAGAGTGATGTATTGACCTGCTCGATTTTTTAGCTCTTTAGTATCTCCGATCATGATAATGCGACTCTTGGGTACTTTCCTTGGAAATTGAGTTCGTTCCAGGAAGCTATTATAAGTTGGAATAGCTTATAGAGGAGGAGCCAGCTCTTTTGTGGTAGTTGCAACGCTCTCTTTAACGAGAATAATAACAGCGCAGACATACGTCACCACTCTTACGGGAGTTTTTTGTTGAATCGACAATTATTAAATTGTCACTTATGATGCATCATAAGTAAACTGTAACGGCCGTGAAACGAAAATGGAACCAGGGAGGCTCACGGTGGCCTCTCGAACGAAAATAATAACAAGAATAGTAACGATCGTAGCTAATAATAAAGCCGCTTTCCCGCTGACTCATTGAGGCTTTCACACAGGGTTGCCACATCAAAAATATTTAGAGAAAATATACCTTTGACCCAAAACAGGGAGTGAATTGGGAGTGACAGTTATTTTCATGAATTGTTCACTTTTGGGCGGAATTGCCTCTGTAAAAATACTCTCATGAACAAAACTTTAAATAGTCAGTTCTGGTCGAATCTGCAGCAAAAATGACACATTTGGTAATTATCTGAAATAGTGTGATTTTTATGTCCTACGTAGGACAAGAGTGACAAAAACAAAATAGAGTGACAATTCACACTATCGTGCGACATGTGGCAACCCTGCTTTCACACTTGTCTACGCAAGCTCGGCGTTGCGCTTGCGGTGACGCAACGCAGAGCTTAGGCAAATAAACCGCAACGCAAGAATAAAATAAAGTTCTATTCTTGAAAAAAAAACAAAAAACATGCAAAAATGGGTTTTTTAAAGGCCAACGAAAATACTGAAATAAAAGCGAGTATTTCGGAAGGACAACCCTTTCCCTTCTTCAGCAGACGGAAAATTTCGAGGAAAAACGCCAAAACGTGGTTTAAGATCGACCAACGACAAAACCAAAACAAAGTGGGAAACCAAGAACCAAACGAAAATGAAAACACAAAATTGTAAGAATTCAAAAGCCTAAATTAAACAACGAGCCACTCACCAATACGTGCAAATAACAATTAAAAGTTAATTGCTCAAGTAAGAAAATACGAAGTAAGAAAATGATTACATTAGAATTTGTAATATAGTAAATATTTTGAGATTTTGAAAAGTAAGTTGCTTTTAGATATCGGGGTTGCGTGTTTGTTGGAAACAGGATTGTATAGAAAAGATGCTACGCTGGATTAAAAAAAAAGGCTGTTCTCGCTCGGTACTAGCTAGTGACCGTGAAACTTCAAACCACAAGCAAGCGACCTTGTCGAACAGCTCGGGGCGCTACGTCATATTCTGTATAATTTTAATACCTGCTTCTTGCGCGCAAACTCTTTTTGATCTGAGGATGTACGTTAGGGATTTTAATCTATATTTTGAGAATGCGCAGATGCGATTCGAAGCTTATCTCAGGGACTACTAAGCTATCAGCTTCTCGTTTGAGAAAACCAAAATACAAATCGCCAATACTGATGTCATGAGTGTCTCTGTTCAGGGCTAAACCTAATTTTTTGGAATACACGCAGTACAGAGCGCAGTACAGAGAAAGAAAAGAAAAAAAATACCCTGGGATTCCAATAACGCAGTATGTGTGACTATTGCTATTAGGAAAAATGTCTGTCGTCTATCAGTAATACGTCGGACGGTGCTGTACGCTTGCTCTGGTGTGCAACCGGTTTTCGGAATAAAGAAGCATTTCGATTGAGGGGTTCCTCACTTGGTTGGCACCGCTGTACAGCCTCCGTCGGCACCGACTGAGCACCGGATGGGCATTTCAGTTTAGGAGTAGAACCTGAGTGTGGACTTCAGTTTGAAATTCCGTCACTTCTCGTCAAAATGAGCCGAATACCGTATCCGTCTCAAAAAACGTATTGTCGTTTTATAATTCCCGTGCAGCTTCTTACATTCTTGCTTTAGACTGTACGGAAGAAAGTGGCTACGTCTCCACCTCCAACTCTTTGTCGTATATACAAACATTACCTAATAGTTTACCTACTTCAGTGTCACTTACACTTCCATCATAAACCTTTTATATTTTCCAACCCTAAAAACCGTGTCTTGGTTTCAAAGTTTTCAGCCAATCATTCTTGTATTTTAAAAAAATTCAATAATACCCTATTTGAGAACTTTTGTCCGTTCATATTTGTTACTAATAGCCTGTGTCTTATTTTTCTCTAATTTTTTCCATTTTACCCTTATTTTAATTTCTTCTAAAACCAGGTCTGTAAGTTAACTCCAAATATGTCTTGTTTGTTGCCTTTTTATATTTTTTTTCAAGACGTGTCAGCACTATGGGACATATTCTGACAGCAGCTTGCGATTGTAACTTCTTCGTTTGCTGTAAAAATCAGGCACTAGCCCGCTACGGAACTTTTGTGTAGAAGAGGGAAATACTTTCTGCGTTTTGACTACTTCGAAAACTTCAGTTACCATATTTACGAATTAGTCCTGGTGGCGAAGTTCTGTCTCGAAAATAATTAAGAAACTTTCCGCCCGACATCCTTCTTGGCTTAGGTATTTTCGCGGACTTAGTGCGGCGACATCCGTGGGAGGATCGGATCAAGCGGCGTAACGAACTTTTCCGCTCTGCTAATTACTAAGGACGAAGTCCAGATTTTCGACGGGGTTAATTACGAAGAGATTGTCTCCTTCAAGGGGATTGTTTTGAGTCAGGAAAGGAAATCAGGGACGGAGGAAATTAGGTACATTGTTGCGGTTTCTGATGACTTCCAGGCCTTTGTGGAGGGAAAAGACTGCCAAGAGTAAAGTGGGTTTCTTGTTAGCCCTGTTAGCTGTGCGGAAGCTTGTTTAATATGCACTAGCTTATGGGTATTGTTATCCCGTGATGTGGCTCCATAAAGTACAACTCTTACAAGAAATTATCTTTTTACGATCAAATGGCTCAGAAATATCGTTTTAAAAAATATCGTTACTTCCCCGGGAAATTGGCAATTTTCTTGTTAGTGCTTGTGCACTCAGTCTAGTCTTCCCTCTCTCCGGCGCGGCGGTTGGACGCAAAATATTTGAAAATATTTGAAAACTGAACGCGCCTTGGTTAAAAAGTGCGAGTACTGGCAATAAATTTTTTCCATATCCTGCTAATTCTTCTGCCCAATTTTTACGTAGTTTCATCCCATCATTTATTTCTGGTAAAATCTTGTAAGTGTATTAGTTAATTTGTTTCGTGTCAGTGTATATTTTGTAAATTTGTATTCCACTTCTAGGTTTTAGCTATTTGGAATAAACTTGATTGATTGAAAAAAAAAACAAAAAAAACAAGCAAAACAAAAGAAGTCCAAAACAGAAGGTATACCTGATGGTCTACCATGACTTCCAAATTAAAAAAGAATAGTTTGAAGCAGGCCCGTATCCAGGAATTTATTTCGGGGGGGAGGGGGGTGCTTGCGGGTCGCACAATAAAATACAAAAAAGACATAAATCAGAGGGAAAAGCCTATAAAAATGAATATTTTTGTATGTTTCGGGGGGGGGGTCAACCCCCTACCCCCCTCCGGATACGGCCTTGGTTTGAAGCCGACACCTAGCCCCCATTTCTCATACGTTTTATGAGAATGACGGACGAAATGTAGCCTATATCGGACAACATCTCGTACGTACGATACTACTTCATTCTACATCAGTAGTATTTCTATCCAGTCTCGTTCTCGAGATTCTACGCTGTATAAGCTCGTCCTATCTCCTTCATCTACATTACACCGATTATCACGCGTGCCACTTTTGTTCTCTTACGTGATGCATCATGCGTCATTGTTACCGAGGAGCTTATTCGTCCGGAGACCGGTTAAGCAATGTTTGCCAATATTGGCGTCCAAGGCAAGTGGCAGAGAAAGTGGCTAAAAACATCCGAAAGACATCTGGACAGAGACAGTATGTATTGCCGGGTGCAAGGCGCTACTAAGGGGGGGGGGGGTGTCCCCCCCCCCCTCGAAGAATGAAAAAAGCTAAAACGTGATGCATCATGCGTCATTGTTTCCGAGGAGCTTATTCGTCCGGAGACCGGTTAACCAATGTTTGCCAATATTGGCGTCCAAGACGCTGGGGGTGGGGGGGCGCCCCCCCCCCTCGAAGAATGAAAAAAGCTGAAACGGGCGCTCGCAGAGCGCCCGACCACACAAATTTAGCTAAAACGGGCGCTCGCAGAGCGCCAGACGACGAAAATTCAGCTCATCTGGGCGTAAGGCTACACTGTAAAAAAAAATCTTGCAGTATTTGCTACTGGGATTAATCTTGTCTTTATTGAGATAAGATTACCCCTAATTCGGATTAATCTTATCCCAGTAGAGATAAAAATCAAATGACGAAACTCCCAGTAGAGATAAGAATAATCCCAGTAGTAAATACTGCATCCTTATTCGGAGAAACATTTTACAGTGTAGTTATTAAGGTGTCGATTGTTCTGGGTTCTCGAGCGTCTGTAACTTAAAGTTTAACCGAAAAGGGCTAGGACACGACAATCTAGTTATCCATCACTTGTTCACTTAAATAATCTTGAAAACCCGATGAAAAAGCGTTAGTTTGTTTTCCTGATATTTCCAATTAAGCGATTATACCACTGTGCTTGCCGATTTTCCCGTTTTTGTGATAGCTCTATGGTGCCTGGAACATTTGGCAACAACACCAGCAACAAACAAATAAATAAACGGGTGGCGACTAAATTGTGACGGAATTCCATACAAACGTGATCATGTACCAAATAAACAAAAAAGTGTCTGCTAGGGAGGTGTCTTGTGTATTGATATTGGCTGCCCGATTTTCATCATCAGCAACTGTTGCATCAGATGGAACACCTTCAGCAATGTCTTGGCACCTTTATTACAGGGTTGGTGGGAGATACAGTGTTTAATTAAATTACTGGTCTCTCTCAACCTTGTGGTTACGGACCAACATTCGACAAAAGTTTCCCACCTATTACTTGTCTGAGGTAAATCCTTCCTTATTCCTTTGAATCACTAAGAATGGCCGATTCAGTCAGGATTCAGGGGGACTGTATGGCCTAACATTTTCGGAACCACTCTAATAATAAGATTTGTTTTCAAAAATATGGAAAGTAGTCAGTAATCACTAGAATTTGGTTGTATCAATGTACAATGCAGGGAAAGGACCTGACCTCATTTTACACTAAGAGCGTGTTCCATCCTACTTACCGTAGTTACCACGCAAGACGTCACAAATTCTGGTTTTTTGCTGTCAAGGCTGGAACGATTTTTCTATTTTCCAGCAGAATCTCACGCCAGGGGCGAATCCAACCAATCACGTTGCAGAGATGCGTAGTTACTACGCTCCCGAGCATGGTAAGCAAATAGTAACTATTAGTTACTATTCCGACAAGGTTGGAACGGTCAGCGTAGTAACTTTTTGTGAGGATGGAACGGAAATAGTAACTAATAGTAACTATTGTTACAAGGGCGGAACACGCTCTAACTCAATTTTTGTAGCGAAAATGTTGAAATGAAATGTACATGCTGTCTGACAGGCAAGAGGTAAAATATGACTTTTTTTAATAAAAAAAGCTTCTGGCTCTTGGGCTCGAACCCTTATTAATGTGTTCAAAATACTCAAATTCTGTGCCTTTTCTTTGTTTTCAAGCTGCTCTGTAAAGGTATATTCGGGCCATTGACTTTGGTAACTGAATTAATCTTTTCTGAAAAGAAAATAATGTTTAACTAGAAATACTGAAGCAATATTTATCTGTCCATTATATAAATCATTCAATTAGCTTCAGTCTAGTATGTTTTTCATATTTGTTCGTTCCGTTTTAAGCCAGATAGATTATTCTGAAGGAAAGACTTTTCTGGAAAATTGAATTCTTGTCCGAGGTTGTCAACCCCTCCTTTAATGCAGAGCTATGCGATTCAACACCTTCCACATTTTTTCCCCCTAACTTTGCTGTATTCCACACTTTCTTGCTTATGAAAAAGTTTTTTTTACGCAAATTCAAAACTTCTTTCATTTGATGGTTTAAATGAACTAGCAGCAACGTAAAATAATTTTTACGAAGTTGTCGGCTAGTTTGGGTGTCTGACCTACCAGTCAAGGAAAAAATCTGATTTTTTACATATTGACAAAAATATGTTAATTTTCAGACTGTTATACGTTTGTTTGTGAATGCTTGGAGCTTTGAAAAAAAAACAGAGCCGAAAATATTCAGTGGGACTGCATAACCTTGTCAAAACCATTCGGACCCTATACTATAAATTTTCTGTTCTATTTCCCACCATTCAGTAATCCCTAGGATTTGCCTGTACAATGCAGATAGAACAGTAGCAGCATGCTTATTTGGACACCTCTCTAAATTTTCCATACCTTGGCCCTGTTCACAAAACAGTTGACAATATAGTGTAATATCAAACTACGTATCAGTAAACAGGAGTCTCTTGCAGCAATTTTCTTGTCACAAAATAAAAAGTTGTTTCTACCGACATTCTTTGAATTTAAATTTTTCCTTTTTTAATTTGCTGGTTCAAATCGACCAACAGTGAGGTAAACAAGAAAAAAAATAGAATGAGTTGTCTGTCGGTTTGAGTGCTTGAGGTGTCTGTGAAGGAAAAAAAAATCTGATAAAGTATGTACACGCTTGTTACCTACTGACAAAAATACGTCGAGTTTCAGACTGTTGTGTTGTTTTGTGAAAGCTTGGAACCTTGAAAGAAGAAACAGAGCAAGGGGGAACAGAGCCTAAACTGTTCAAGTCTTGGATGAAACCTGGGTATGAAACCTAGCAAATAGTACATATACTAGCATTTTGGCACCTTTGTTACGTTGGGTGCAGTATTGATATTTGATTTGAACCGCTGGTGTCTCTCAACCTTGTGGTTAAGGACCAATATTTAGCGCACCTTACCTGAACAATGTTTTAGCACCTTTAGCACCCACCATTCTAAGCACATTCCAGGTTTCACCTTCAGCTCAGTTTGCCTTCCATCCACTGTGTCCAAACCCTGACAACCATCAACATGCTAAAAAGTTGTATAAGTCTACAAACTATGTTTGTCCAGACAAGTAGCCCATTTCTTAGGCCAAACTACTGAAATGCAGCTGCTCAGAATAAAGACCAGTCTATTTATTTTACTATTTTACGCCAAAAACACAATGAAGCACTCAGAATAAAACCGTATATCTCTTTATTGTAAAGCCTATTATGCTTCACTAAATTTCATCAAATCAGGTGCAGTTTTGACTGATGATGACCAACACAGCTGTTCCAATGTAACTGGCACAAGCAAGCCTGCAAGGCTGAACTCGCCAGGTCCATATTATCCTGAAACTAATCATAAAATTAGAATGCAAGTTTATGTTTGAATATGAGGCTTCATGCTACTGTTTCCCTATGGCTTCCCCGTCTTCTTCTTCAAATACACAGCTGTCTGAGCACTGAGCAGTCCTCACATAGTTAATTAACCCCCCAAAATACCCTGTTTATTGGTATATAGATTATATTATTTTCAAAATACTGAAAACAGTAGTTTCATAACAGATAACGCAAGGATGCTCAGGTTCAATGGACAACACTCAACAGACAACACCTTGAATCTGTTGTGTTTGAAGCTCGTTATGGGTAATGTTATGCATAATAAGCATTGCCAGGAAGAGCAAGAAAGGGAGTAAAAGTGAAAGAAGTATTACATAATTTTAGTAAGGACGAAGCAAACCTGGTCATCCTGAACCAAAATACAACGTTTCAGGTATGAAATATTTGCTTTCAAAGTAGATACTAGTTTTGGGCAAGAAAGGTAGTATAAAGAAATGTATGATTTTCGTGAGGATGAAGGGGAGTTAGTTTCGACTTACACCTTGACAGGGGCGTAACTAACATCCTGGGAGGGGGGAGGGGCTATGCTAATTAGCAAGCTTCAAAGATTCAATCCTAGCTAACAAATTCTTGCCATTAGCTACCGGCATGATATTACCATCTGCGAACACGTAGGTGAATAAGGGCTTTTTGAACATCCAAGCCCTTGTAAGTAAGCTTCTGAGGTGTGAACACTCAACTCGCAATTGCCTTACACCAGTTCAGCGCTCCAAGTGGATTGGTTCTGCCAATCCCCCATTGTCTCGGAATCAGTACTCGTATAGACACACTAAGCAGTCGGATCCATAAGGTAGTGGGTAACTTTCAGTTTCTGCGACATGTCCGTTAGGGACTCAGATTGCAGGTTTTCTGCTCATGAACCTGTGGATCTATTTTACTCTGTTTGACACAATTGTGGTGGTGAGGTAGAGGGGGATTTACAGAAACTAGTCCGCTTAGAAGCGGTGAACCGGAATATGGCGAATTTCCGAATACTGAAGTTTCATTTGTAACAGGGGTTGCATTTTTAACCACTGACAGAAACAATTAAAACTCATTTTGCATTCTTCTCATATATTCCCTTATTATGTCTTAAAGGACACCTCGCACTACAGAGTGTTTCTGCTGTTTTGGGATATATGACTACTTTACAACTTAGCTTTCCTTACAGAAAATTACACAAGGCTGCAGCTTTTCTTGGCCTTTCCTTACAGCCCCTCCCCCTTCATGGCAAACTGGGCAAAATTTGCATAACCAGTTTTCGCACCAATGAGCCAACAGTATTGGCCTGTTTGACTATCCTCCCATTTTATTTGTCCCCTGCTAACACCCCCAGAATACCTAAAAAAAAAAAGAATTCTTATACCTGTGTCACAATCCCAATGCAAGATCTACAACTGAAAAGCTAGAAACCTACCTAATGTGATACTCTTCTTCATCAAGTTGGTTCAAACCAGCTGTTACCAACAAAGCTTCTATAGATGCGGCGCAGAAAAGTGATTGCCTTTAGTCACCTGTGTCCTCTGATTGCTCGGTGGTAGTAACTATGGGTTGATCTTGGAAGGGTGTTCTTGATTTCTCAAGGCTCGACTGCACTTCAACCTAAAATAGAAACAGTTTTCAAAGGATGGAATTCCTAGCCAATTACACTGTAAAAAGTCTCTCCTACATCGGTCTTTAGAGGTTGCACATCACCAAGTCGGTGATTTTTTTTTTCGAATTCGGAGAGTTACAATCCGAATTCGGAGACTTAAAGACCGAATTCGGAGAGTTCAAATCCGATACAGGATTAAAACGCTAAAATGCGAAATGCTGCAGATTAAGTTATCCTAGTCTGCAGTATTTTGCATTCTAGCGTTTTAATCCTGTATCGGATTCTAACTCTCCGAATTCGGATTTTAACTCTCCGAATTCGGATTTTAACTCTTCGAATTCGGGATTTTAACTCTCCGAATTCGGATTTTAACTCTCCGAATTCGGATTTTAACTCTCCGAATTCGGATTTTAACTCTCCGAATACGAATTTTAACTCTCCGAATTCGGAATAAAATTGCCGAATTCGATGATGTGCAACCACCAACGTCCGATGTAGGAGAGACTTTTACAGTGTAGTTATCTTGTCACAGTTCCTCCAAACATTTATATGTGGCCTCACCAAAAAGTATGACTAGAGCCAGACCATGTTTTTATATGCTGCCCAAAAGTCTCAAGCAGTAAGACTGGTTTGGTCTCAAACAGGGAGCGGCGAATCAGCATGGTACCAGATATACATAACAAACTCACCCCTGTTGTTTGTATGGTTGAGAGTCTTGATTACCTCCTAGTAAACCAACCATTGCTAATTTTTTTCTCATAAAAACCTGACATATGTTATGTATATTTTGATGGCCTAGCCTACTACAAAGCGATTATTATTGGGTTTTTTTTACCAAGAAAATATTCAATAGTTACCCATGAGTTGCGATTCTGCATGTTGACATTCTGCTTCTGCATGATCTATGTTGGTATACTGTCTGTGCAGATGGTGCCATTATGGGCTTACTGGTTAGTTTTGTTTGTAATCCTGTTCATTTACTGATTTCATTTGTGAAAATAAAGCAAACAAGAACATAGAATATGCACTGTGTAGGACAGAATCCACAGTAGGTATCTGCAAAGGCAAACAGTGCAAGGATTGCTGTGATGATCGATTATTTGCTTGGTGTGCTAGCTTTTTGCAAGGGACCTAAGGTGACTATGTTCCAGGCTGTCTGGCATTCCATTCCCTTTTTGGCTCTTTTCACATGGTACAGGCAGGTCGATGCCAGTCCATTTTCTTCAGAAATACAGAATTGGACTGACATTCTCGTCAAAATACATTGAGGCTTGCTTGTTTCATATTTGAAGGCAAAGCAACAGACTTCTCTGTTGCAGTGTGTAAGATTATAGCTGGTAACAACAACAACAAGCATGCAGACAAGATTGTAAACAAGATGTAGGCTATTTCCAGAAATCACAGGATCTGCGAAGGCAAAAAGTCCAAGGATTGCTTCTGGGATTGACTATTTTCTTGGTAGGCTAGCTATTTGCAAGGACCTAAGGCTGAGTATGTTCCAGGCTGTATGGCTTTCTGTTCTCCATGGCTTTTTTTCACAAAGCCAGTCATTTTTCTTTGAAAATATAGAATCGGTATGTCATTCTTGTCGTAGTATATTGAGACATGATATGAACTTGGTCTTTTTAGGTTGTGAGAAGCCAAAGGACTAATTTGAATTAATAGGCGTGTGGTACTGCATATGTGGTGTATTTGCTCGGCTTTAGTTCTATTTATTCATTTTTTACCTTATTTTTTTGAAAAGCAAAAGGGTAAAAAAGGCTTTCTTCTTTGCAACTCTTTAAGGAACCCTGAGTGCGCAATTTACTTGAATTAAAAGTGACTTATTTGCAGATGACTTGACTTCGCTACGCTAAAGTCTAGTTAATTTTTAGCCAGTTTAGGTCCATCGCTAGTTTGTCCTGTTTCTTCAGTATTATTTGAAGGTGCTTTACGGAAAATTGGTATAAGAGTATTCTACAAACCTGTAAAGATTCTGTCGATCTGTCGTTCCAAGAGGACCATGTGAACTTCATAAAAATTCCTCCATTGACTCCACTCCGTTGAAGAACACTGGAAGATTTCCTTGACACGGCAAGTCTTCTGGTTGTTACCCTTGTCAGTAGGCAGACTTCTGAGCTGTTTTTATAATCAAGGATTGAGTGACGACTGATATTTGCCATATCTGACCTCGACCAAAATATGAGCTTGAAAAATCACGTTTGGTCTGTATTTTAAAATTTCGCGGGCGAATTGTGGACGGATTCACCATGGGAAAGCGTCCACATTCCCAACGTCCCTACTGAAGACTACTGTGGACAGAATGAAAATCCCTAATGGGTGTTGTAATAATTCAATGTGTTTGAATCTAAGATGTAAAAATAAGTTGCCTGTTCAGTTAAACTTTAAGGAATTGCATTCTCAATCGCATGTTTCGAGGGGCAGGCTATTTCTAGTCGTTCAGATACGAAGAGGTTTTTTATTCATATTTTGTCAGAATGAGAAGTATGATTGTTAGATCTAAGCTTCCATGACCGACAGAAGACAAATCTTGTATTTCGCCCTGCAGTTCACAGTTTCAACCTAAGTTTTACCACGATCTGTTGTCTACTAGTATCTCTAGATTCAAGTAAAAATCAGGCTGATTTTGCTTGTGGCGCTTGAACTCTAAATTCAGAACAAGTCAACTCCATTTCAGTTTCTTTTCTGGATGATCGGTACTTCTTTTTTGGAAAGGCTCGAACTGAAGCACATTATCCAACTTCCAGCTAAATGTATCACATTTTTCTAGAATCGTCGTGAACAAAGACAGACGGGCAGATCCTGCTAAGTGGCCCTTAACTTCATTTTGGATCCGAAAAGGCGGTCTGATCATACAGGATTCCAAAAAATTTGCCTGCGGCGCCATTCAAAGCAGGCTCTATTTACTGGAAAGTCGCGTCATTCGGATTTTAGGCTATGAATTTCGGGGCTTGGGCCGCATTAAAAGCTATATAGATTTTGTTGCTGGGTAGTCGAGTTTTGCAAAAACAAGTAATGGCCTGATTCGAACGTTTTGCCTTCGGCGCTCATTTTCCTTCTGTCTGATACACAGTTTTGCGGATTATGTTTCTTGGCTATTGATTCTAATTGGTATGACTCTTGGGCCTTCCGGACATCTTCCAGTCGTATATTTTAAGATACTCACCTCCCACGCCCAAGCCCTTCAAACCGCTTATGAGCGCTAGCAGTTATCGCGAGTTTTATTATCACGTACTGTCACGAAAAGTTGAAACGGTCGGCAGGGCGCCGACTGGCGCCCTGCCACCCCCCCCCCCCCCTCCATCGAGTTTTGGCTAGCGACGCCCCTGACTGGGTGTCCTTTAACAGTTCAATTCATTTGAGTATGTATCAAGATTATTGTTGTCTTGTATTCGTTGTCTTATTCTTTGTTATTCTTTTTCTCATATCTCGATCTGTTTCTGTCCCTGTTGATGGGTAATCCAATGTTTCATTTATACTTTTCTCCATTTCGTTTTTCTTACTTATAAATCCACCTCAAATGTTCTAATAATAAAAAATAACCATGGACGGAATAAGACTTCTTCATTACATCTATTATTGTAATCCATCTTGTGTGGATTCTCGTGCATCTTTTGACCGGATCATAGACGAGATCATAGATCAACAGGCTACCTGTCGTAAGCGTCTACCGACCCTCTTCCTCAATTTTGTTCTATCCCCTTCTTTCTTTATTTGTTTATCTTTTCCAGGAATCGGTAAGCTAGAAGCTTGTCGCTATGCTGGGCTACTTTGCGTGCTTAAAGCAAGTCTTTTCCATGTTTGTCATTATTTCCTGATTGCCCGTTTTACAGCTTCCCCTCGGTAGGGGTGTTGGGATGCTAGGTCGGGGGCAAGTCATTCAACGCTTTCGAATTTTTCCCTATTATACTTGGAACCAAAGGGTTACACACTGATTTTTTTTTCAAAATTTTCGGTACAGTCTCAGATATCAGAAAAAATGTTTATTTATTTATTTAGATGTTTATTTGTTGCAATGGGTCTTGGTTAATACAAAGATACCAACTTCCAATATGTAAATTCTTGACAAATTAAAAAAAAAAAAAAAAATCCGACGATATCATCCTGTAAGCAACCCAACCTTCCCAACTCACCATAATAAACTAAAATCAACAAAAAAAGAAGAGACGAAAATATACAAACCCTTATCTATGTGCCATACTCAACTAACCAGCCTTCCAAAATTATTATCCTCCAACATGCGTATCCCTCAAAATAGTCTCGACCCATTCCCCCCTTTCCAAACATCCTGAACAAATTTCCTACCTAGAATCTTGCGTACAGTGGGTTGAGGCGGTAGCCAGTGCCTCACAAGTTATCTTATTTATTTCTTTATATATTTATTTATTAGTAGTCATAATGGGCCATTTCAATGCAAAGATGAAAAAAATCTGTAACTTACCATAAATAAATTTCAAATAAATACTAGAAATAAATACATTTCCGATTGTACCATCCAATAAGACACCCAATCTACTAACTCACGAAAACATAAGCCAAAAACGAACAAAAATAGATGAAAAAAATCTACAAAACTGATATTTATTTGCCATACTCAAACTAACCAACCTTCCAGAATTATTTATCCCCTCAAAATAGCCTCAACCCGTTCCTCCCTTTCGAAACTTTCGTAAAGTGGGTTGAGGCAAAGAAAAACACACGCAAATGTGGCCCCAAAAAACAATGACATTCAGTTCCCTGAAAGCGAAAACCGCACCGTACAAAAATGGACAAGGGAAAATGTGCGACTGCAATCTTTAGCGGTCAGCTGTTTATTAGTATGTAAGTGTGTGTGAGTTAGACTGACATGCTGTTGTTCCTTTTTATACATTACTCTTCAGTTTTGGAGGATTCAAGTAAACAATAATAACACTAAATAAAATTAACATAAAAATAATAATTCTTGAACAATAAGCCTGGTGCCATGGCAAAAATGGTAACAATACTAATAATACTACAGGTAAAAACCGAGAAAAAAAGCTAGTTCACTAATGTCATGCATTTTATACTATACAGCATTTAAAGGACCTTTTGTACCTAAATTATGATTAACTCGGCGTCCCTGGTCGTTCCATCTGTTCTCATTTTTAAGACTTTGAACTTTCTGTGTAATGTCTACCCAACCCTATAGATCTACACTGTCAGAAGTTTCGTAACAGATAACACAAGGATGCGTAGTTTCGTTATGAATTTAACATTGGTGCATGAGCCGGGTTCGTTGATATGTTAAGCAAATCTTATTAGTCGGAACCTTGTTGTCAATGAGGCAACGTTACTAAAACAGGGTTCCTGCCCTTCCATTGCCGATCAGAACAGGGATTCTGCCTTAATCAAAACAGGGATCCTAGATATTCTTTCAGCCTAAGCTGACTGCGAATCGTTTTTGACGGCGTAAAATGGAGTAGTCAGTTACATTTTACTAGAGCTATATTTCGGCCCTTCTTGGCACAGGTCCTCTTCAGGCTCTAGGCGCTCACTTGTGGAAAAACAATTATTCTTCCTGAACTATTGTGAACTTCTTCTCTGAAAGTTAATTAGAGTTAAAGCTGATGCTGTGATTTCGTTCTGGACACAGCTGCTCTTTTTGTTGTCCGATTGGGCTGTCGAAAGGGTAGAGGTTCTTCTGCATTGTGGTTTTGAAGTCACCTGTCTTTCCAGCTGAAATGTAAAATACAAATATAGATAATAATACAAAAAATAGAAACATAGCTCTAATAAAATGTAGCTGACTTATCCGTTTCGTACCGTCAAATGTGATTCGCTGTCAGCTCGGGCTGAAAGAATATCTATCACCGAAGTACCGAACTACAAATCGCCCATGCATGCCGCCGACAAGTATTCATCAGCTGGAAAGAAGAAGAAGAGACACAGGTTCTGTTTTGCTTTGACATCAGTAATTCTTTGTTCGAGGCATTGTTCGGCACGTTTCTCGGAATGCTTGTCGCATTAAATAGTTATTAAAAGGCTTACGATTTATGAGTATAAAACTCTCTGAATATTCTCCTCAGCAAATCCTCTTAGATGACGGAAAATATGGTTTTATATATCTTCTTCTTTTTATTTCCTTATTAGCTCGTACAATTCACTCGCTATCATTGGATTGTCGTACAGTTTACCACCGATACATATAATAACACTATAAAAGACATTTTGCTAATAAGTTTAAAAATTCACAGTCGACACTTAATATATACAATTTACCTTACTAATTACTACATAGAATTAAAGTGGTGTATGAAATAGGGTACAAAGGACTTGAGGTACCTATCAGTAGAATCAGGGACCCATAAATTTCCTGCAATGACTCGCCATTCAGGGGGCTTGTCAATAAGAGATTTCTTATGGGCTCTTGACCGAGCGTCAGATAGTTCGAGAAATTACCACGGGGATAAAATACCCGACTATCCAGATAGACAAAATTTTTTGCAGCTGCTGTGCTGAACTAGGAACATTCCTCTGTAATGGAAGAGTATTGTGGATCTTTTGTCCTAGCTCAGGTACCTGGTGGCATGCTGGCAATTTTGTCTATCTGAGAAAGAACGCCGATTCGACCCAAGCGGAATTTTTGGAAACTAGGTGAGGCTCGAGCAACATAGCAACATAGAAGCATAAATGACAAGCCCCCTGAATGGCGAGTCATTACAGGAAGTTTATGGGTCCCTGGTAGAATGTGTATTTGGGCGAACAAGTTTCGGACAATTATCACTTGCTGCTTTGTGTCTGGTGTTCGGTCGATTAGGGTTTGGTACTTCAAAGTCCGGTAATATAGTTCTATGAAGGTCTGAGGTCAGGCATTTGCGTCCAAAGTCAATTGTCAATTGGTGTAGTCAATCAGAGAGTAGAGAGACCAAGCTTGGCTAATCCGTCTTCATAAGAAAGGTTGGACCAAGGATAATCTTCACGTCCCTCTTCTGTCGGCCATATGAGGGCCTTCCTTCTTTCGGGGAACTTCGGCGTCGGGCTATCTTTCCTCTCCAGAACCGACTTATTTGCTCTCGAAACCCCATGCTCGTGATTCTTTCGAGTCCCCGTATGATGTGACTGACGTTGCCTGTGTGGTTAGTTTGGAACCGCGAACTTTACGCGTGCGGCGAAGGCTCGCAATCTTACAATGTATGTTGTTGCTGTTTTGAATTTTTGTATGTATAATGGCTCTAGAAGCCGAAGTCAAAGCTAAATAAATAAATAAAAGAAATATTACGTGTTCTGTCTCGAAAACGCAAGGATTCTTGAATTGGTTTATTACTACTGAAAGGAAAACATGAAACCGGATGTAATGTATGTGAAGTGCCATCAGTCTAAGAAATATTCAGACTGCATAAACTTTCGGATTGAAACTGGAATTGGGAATGTTCTCGTACAGTCCTCCACCAGTTCCATGGGGTATCATTAGAAGTGTGTTTATGGTTGATTCATGAACCAAATTCCAGTTTTAAATTTAACAACACCCTATCAGAGATCTTGGGGCCCCTTGCTTCTTAGTAATTGTGCCGCGTTCTTGAAATTGTGCTAGCTACATTTTCGTAATTTATGGGTGCAGTTTTTTGTATGAATAGAATAGAATATATTTACACGAAAGCCCGAAGGCCATGGCAAAAACATATAAGGTTTACATTGGCTTGAATAAACATACACTATACTAACAACATACAAACAAAAAGATTTCAACTATTGGGTGAACAAGTCACGGTGGCGCAAACCAATCCGGAGGAATCCCCAACAATCTCACGTCTCCAAATTGTATGCCATCTGCATGAAGAAAGTAGGAACTCAGAAAGTTAAAACTAATCTACCTGTTAGATGTCGTCATGTCGTCATCTAACATTTAGCACAATTTAACAAAATACCAAATGACCTATAATAATTATAATAATACAAAGCAAGAGAAAAGGCTTTCGCCTCTAAATGTTCTTTCCAATGGTATAGTTAACCCAGTTTTCAAAATTTGTTCAGTTAGCACGGTTTTGAAGAACATGGTACACTTATTAGACTGAGAAAGCCAGAGATAACAAAAACAAAAGGAACGTGTAGACTCCAACTCCAACAATCGTACATGCATAATATTGAAAAGCAAACTTATTTTTGTATCATTTAGTTGAATACGCCGAGTAATTTGGATTCTGCTAAGAGATTTTTTTATTTTCCACTATCTGTGCTCGTAGTGACGTTCAGAGTATCTACGGCTGTCCCCAGAGCGTAAATTCTACTATGACGCGGAATATTTGAATCGGCACACAGATGCGGCTTTTTAGTGGGTGGTGATAAGCTTGGCGAATACTGCTTAGTGCCTGAACAAAAAAATATTCATAAATCCTTTTCGTCAAGCATCCAACACAGGTAGTACCACAAATCTGACAGGGAAATTCCACTATTTGAAAATTGGTTATTTGTGAATAGTGGAGCAACAAAGTAACGCATTTTCATCGGGTCTTCAAGCCTCTCTAAGTAAATAAGTGAGCGGTAACAAGACTGTCCCTTCTCTGCCCTTTTCAGTTAATCTTTAATAGAAAAAGACGTTAAGCCGAAGCTTCTCTCTCTACAAGCACACAGATGTTTACTACATTTTTCAACACTGCACCACACACTTAACATATAACAAATACAAATATATAACAAATATATGTCACTTTGAAAGTACTCTCATAGTCATCATAGAAATATCAGTTTACCGGATGTTTTACTTTATTCTAATATCTGTTTTACCAAAATGAAGATAAATTGTCCTTAAAAGAAGTGAACCGGCTTGAGAAATTGCATTATTTCGTATATTTTACACTTGTCTGATTTCTGATAGGGGGGGGGGGGACAGGTAGTGGATGAGTTGCCTGATGAAGACCCGTGACAGAAAGGGCAGAAATATCGCTGCCAAAGCATCGCAGCTGACATATACGTTTTAGGCATTATTTGAATATAGGTTGCCTACTTTGTTCCTCTGGGGAGGTCACCACTGACCACCGTCTAGGACAGTGCCAAGAACTTCCTTCACGTGGCGCAGTTGGGTTGGTTGTTGGTCGCTTCCTCCTCGACAAATAAAGGAAAACTACGACATAGTTTTTTCGTGTTAGTGCGATAAAGACAAGAAAATAGTTTGCGCTTTTATGGCACTTGCATGATCTGGCTCAAGTTCCTTTTACTGATCACAATTCCGTCTGTCGGTTGGGCGGCTTTTTCATCACACTTTTTCGAGCTAGGGTACTTCCTAATGTGCTAGGACAATAAAAATAATAATAATAGCACTTTTATTTCAGCGTAAGCAATAACACACAAAAACTTAAAAATATAACAAGAGAGTACAAACTATCTACATCATGGTGGCTCGGGTCGAGGAAATGACTCCATATTGGAAGATTGAAGAATAGTGGGTTTGCAGCAAACTCAACTAAATCATTCCGCGACTCCATTAGACGACAAAAAACGATGTTTTCAACTTCCTTTCAATTTCGATAAATGTGCAACAATGGTTCGACACAAACGCTTGGCTGATACTAACTCGGAATTGTAGCTTCGCTAACCGGCGGAAAACACGCTTATAACAAGCTTCTACGTTCATACGTGATCTTTTCGTATTCTTATACACCAGGGGTAACGCGAAAAATGAGTAACAGTACGTCCTAAACAAATTCACTTTAACAGCAGGATTCACGTAATTAAATTTCCAAATTCGGACGTTCCCCCGCTTACATAGGCTATGGGTAAGCTCTAAAATATGGGAATCATCCCGCATCTTATTACTAATCAAAAACCTAAATACTTAAACTCTGAAACGTAATCTAATGTGAGCATAGAAAGCACCTCCGGAAGACGGGGCAGATCACATCCGCTATGTAGCAGAGCCATTGCTGCGGTCATTTTAACATTGAATTTGATGTCAAAACTAGCTGCATAATGATCACAAATAGCAAGAAGAGGGTTCAGTCCATGGCGAGAGAATTACCAGGTCGTCAGCAAAAAAAAAATATATTTAAAGCACTTACCGCCAATGAAACACCCAATATCAGCATTTTTCAGCTGTTCGGACAGAAAGTCAACATACACGGCATACAACAAAGGAGATAAAACCCCACCCTGGCGTAATCCATTCACCAGTGAAAATGAAGAAATAGAAGCGTCTTCACAAAAAACTTCTCATTCCTAAGCCAAAAAGCTAGTAAACGAATATAATGTGCAGGAATACCTCTTCTAGCTAAAATTTCAAGAATTTTACTGTCGTTCACCCGGTCGAATGCCTTCGTTGAATCTACGAAGCAAACAAACACTGGCGTAGAATAAAACCAAAAATATTCCGCAACAAATTTAATTACAAAAATCGCAAAATCTACACCATAAGAAGCTTTAAAACCAAACTGGTAATCACTTGTTCTAAGGCTATCCTTCAGTTTAGAAAGGATACACTTTTCCAACACCTTAGACAGAATAGTGGCAAGAGCAATTTGGTCTGTAACTATCCGACAAAGCAACATCACACCCTAGACCCTTAGGTATAGGTACAATAGACACAGCCAGGTACACAACCATGCCGAATAAACACGTTCAATGAAACAATGAAACTTGGCAGGCATATCAGGGATCTGACCAAACTAACCTGGAAATAATCAGTTTCCCAATCCGACCATATGCGGGGGAGTGGAGAGCGGTGGAAACTTGAAAATTGAGGGCAGTTTATCACACTTTCTCGAGTTAGGGTACTTCCAGATGTGCTAGGACCATGAAACTTGGCAGGCATATCAGGGACCCGACCATACAAACTAAGAAATAATCAGCTATCAGATGCGACCATCTCGGGGGGGGGGGGGGGGGGGTCCGGGAAATTGAGTAGTGTGTAACTTTCGAATTGGTGATCGGATTGGAATGAAACTTAATAACTGAATTAATTATATATCTCTGGTGTCCCGTTTAAAGTCTTGACCGGATTCGATAGCTAGGGGGGAGTTAGGGGGGGAGACCGGAAATTTCAAGAAACGATTATGATGGAGGGATCGGAGTGAAACTTGCTGAGAAGAACAAGCATCTACTCTAGACAAATCTTTTAGACAATCTAGACACTTGGGGGGTGGAGGGGTTTCCTGGAATTTCTAGTGATGGTGGTTTCAGGGATTTTCACAACGAAACTTGGCAGGCATATCAGGGACCCGATCAAAATGACTTGATATTGTAAAATTCGTCAATCTGATAATCGTGGGGGGAGTGGAGGGAGGGGAATCCGGAATACTGAGTCATCCGTAACTTTCGAAAGGGTGATCGGATTCGAGTGAAATTTGATAACTGAACAGAGGACATTTCTCTGGTGATCTTTTTCCTATCCGGACCGGATCCGACAACTATTGGGGGGGGGGGGGGGGAATACGTGACCCACTTAGACTGGAGAGATCGGGATGGAACTTAGTGAGAATAAAAAACAGATATATGATCTGGATAAATCACCGGATTGGCTCCGGGCACTGTAGGGGGAGTGGGGGGCGGGGAGACCGGAAATCTCGAGAAACGGTTAGAATGGAGGGATCGGAGCGAAACTTGCTGGGAAGAACAAACATCTGCTCCAGGTAAATCTTTTTACGCAATTGGACTAGATCCGGACACTTGGGGGGGGGGGGGGGGTGTCCCGGAATTCCGGTTTTGGGGATTTTCACGACGAAACTTGGCAGGCATATCAGGGACTTCAAACTGATTTGGAAATGAATAAAATCTTCGATATGATAATCTTTAGGGGGGAGTGGAGGGAGGGGAATCCGGAATATTGAGTCATGCGTAACTTTGGAACGGGTGATAGGATTTGAGTGAAATTTAATAATTGTACAGAGGACATTTCTCTCTCATTTCCGGACCGCATCCGACAACTATTGAGGGGGGGGGGATGGTATTGTGGGCGGGGTGGTCTCGGATTCGGGTGATCGCGTTTTAAGGTACTTTATATGTGGTAGGATGATGAAACTTCGCTGGAGTATTAGAGATTCAACAAGATTTGCTTAGAAATCGCTACTTCCCAAATCCGACGATTCCTTGAAGTACCAATCTTGACCGCAAAGTAAGAAAAATACTTTTAAGCAAAATATGCATTTTCATGATCCCCATCAGCCCATTATCATTTTTGCCTCAAGGGTTTTGCTTAATGCAAATGAAGTTCTAGCTCCCTCGGAGTGCGCATCTTAATCGCAAAGTCGAAAATTACTTTTGATCAAACAGTACATCTTAACCCATGCAAGTGCCATATATATGAGCTTACAGCTCTTGTTGTTTTAGTGAAAGATAAGCCGTCGATGGATAGAGGGGTAGTAAAATGTCCCAAGACCTGGGCAGTATATGACGTATATGAATTATGCTCGGTGTCTTAATAGAAGGATATAGATAGATAGATGGCTATTTTTTCTGTTGATGTTTTGGTTTCGATTTTGCCACGCGTTGGATGATCTTTCCTATATTTCTCTCCTAAGTCATTTATTTGTCACCTCTATGTCACCCTAGCAACCTAAGATCGATTGTACCTTTCGTATTGAGAATGGAATATCTCCATATCATTATATATCTGGATTTCCTTGGTAACGTAGCAATTATCCTCATTCGAATATTGGGTATACGTCTGGAAATCTACAGCTCCTAGTTCGTTGTCTAGCAAGCTCCTATTATAGGTATGCGTAAATTATTTGAATTCATCTTCGCTTGATTTCACAGTGTTGATATGTTTGAGTCCACAACCAAGAACGGATAATGATAAGAACCTGTGTCTCTCAGCCCTTCGCCGAGTGCCGAATACATATCCGCGATCGAGCTACGTTTGCTCTGAGCGGGTGCTTACGACCAGGAGTTGGGGAAATTTTCGCCTAGATGTTTCTGTTAGATGTTGCGTAGGTGTCACGTGTAAAGCTCGGTGGATGACGGCACCGTCTAGCTGGATGTGTATCACGTTCAACAGCGCTCTAGCCCTGTTGAGCGGGAAGAGAAAGATGGCAACCCCCTCTGACACAATACGCTGTTGCGTAGAGGACATCATCCGGTGACATTTTCCTTTGGAGGACATCTTCTTTCGAACTCAACAGGCATTCGGCGTGAAAGCGTCCCCTTGGCCAGATTCTTGGGCCAAGACCTTGTCTAAGGTCTTTTATGAATAGCGCCAATCGGCTATTGTACTGAACTTAGCAGAAACGTGAGAATGCAGAGATGCGAGATTCTCTGTATGACTAAGTCCAAAACACGCTAGTAATCCTCAGGAACAAGACTTGAGGTTACGATGGGATCCCAAAAATCTAATATTTGTACCAGACAACTGGGTCTTGTCTTCACCAGATCCAGTCTTCGCCAGGTTAATCGTTAGAGAAAACCAAGTTCAGATATACCTCTATAAGCCATATATATTTCTACGATACTGATCGAAACTTTCTGATTTACTTCTGCCAAATTCCCGGTTTTGGCCGAATTTCGAGCGAACTACTTGTCCAGCAAAAAAAGAAAATTCAGAATCGAATTCAGCGTACGTGTCAAGTTGGGTGAGTGGTAAGGCAAGACGTGGAGTGGTGAGGCTGTCTATGCAGATGAGACGGTGAGACGAAAGAATAAATATTGTAATTAACACAGTAAGTATAAAGATGTTGAGTCTACGCGAGTCTGATCTAGTCTAAAGATACATGGCTCCGCCAGTTATATATATATGTGTCAGGCTCTGTAGGACAAGGCTGTAGGCACGTACTCCTCGCGCGAGCCTGTGTCCTACATCTCTGAAGTTAGTCAACCCTGACACAACCTCCCTTCATCACAAAAAAAATGGCGAAGACATTTTTTAAATATGGTGTGTATAGTTTTGGCCCTCTTCTCTCAGCTACAGTTCGAGGGGTTGCTCTCTCTCCGCCACCGCACGGCACCGGCACGGCACCGCACGGCACCGGCGCGCCTCTAGCACGATACGCCGGCCACGGACAAATTTTCTGCAGATTACTCTTCGCCATCTGGTATCTGGTATCTGGCGCCCAATAACGAAGGTACTTGAATGAAAGAATTATTGAAAACATGCAACCGAAGAAGAAGCTGAACTAGATATGAGGAGATGCTGTTGACCAAATGCGCAAAGTGGTCAACCATGGTTTGGTACTGGTGCTTGGCGATACTTGGATTTTTCGATATATCGATATTTTCACTTTCGATATTAGATAATCGATATATCGATATTTCCGCTTTCGATATTCAACAATCGATATATCGATATTTTCACTTTCGATATTCGATAATCGATGTATCGATATTGATATTTGCTTACCATGCTTCGTTTCGCCAAAATCTAAGAACCAAATTTTCATTAAATAGCATCTTGGATCATTTCAAACTCAGAATAAATGAGAAATGAATTAGGGAAAACATATTGTCCAGTTTCGGATATATAAGTGTAGGTTAGTTCGGATTATTTACAATAATTACGATGAACAAATATCGTTTTCGATAGCGATATTTACGTTTCGATATCGATATTTGGTGCGATATATCGATCGATCGATATCCGATATATCGCATACTGGATCATCTCGAACTCCGGATACATAAGAAAGGAATTGCGGAATACACATTGCTCCAATTTCGTATATATAAGTGTGGGTTATGTTGGATTAATTGCAATCTTTACGAATGAACAAATATCGTTATCGATATCGATATTTACTTTCGATATCGATATTTTGTCCGATACATGGATATATCGTTATCGGTATCGAATATCGCCCAAAACTTGAGTCAGCTTCAGTATATTTTGCTTCTGGTGAAGGTAATTCAGTGGCGACCAATCTTTTTTTCATATTTGTAGAGTGTGCTAAGAATGATACTTGGCAGGCATATTTAACTTGGAAAAAGTCAATTTCCCCATCAGACACTCTGGGAGTGCAATAGAGGTATGCTTATTTGAACGTTCGTGCTTCGAACTTTGCCATTTTCATGCACTTGCTGTGGCTAAATATATGTACCAGTTAGCGTAAGTAGGTAGTCAAGGAAGGAAAAGATTGGTTCATAAATTCTTTTATAGAGCCAACCACATTCCTTAAAGTACTCATCATAACCACAAAGTACAGAAAATACTTTGGAGCAAAACATATATTTTCATGATCCCCATGAGCCCATGATTATTTGTGAAACAAGGGTTTTGCTTCAAAATGAATTTCCAGCTCCCTTAAAGGACCCCTCGCACTAATCACTCTTCAACTTACAGTATTTTAAAGTATTTGAATACTTTAACTATGCTGTGCTTTCAATAAATAACTAACTGTTTTGGCTGTTTTAAGCCTTTTCCGAGACCCGTTGACTTCTAGCGAAACAGGGAAACAATTTGCATAACCGATTTTCCTGATGGAAAAAATTCTCGCAGACAACCGTCGCGCAACCGTCTCGAACCGTCGACAGCGTGATACACATCGAAGGTAGCAAAACACGGCAAGTGAGAAAATCAGCGAGGTTTTGTTAGAGGGGTTAGAATGTACCGCACGAAACGTGGGTCTCCGGGTTTAGAAATATATGTAATGATTACGGAAGTAGGTTGCATTAGTATTATAGGTTGCATTAGTTTGAGCAAAATATACAACTACGTGATCCCCATGAGCCCATAGTCACTTTTGCCTAAAGGGTTTTGCTTTCACATGAATTTCTAGTGCCCTTAAAGTGCAAAAATAAAATACTTTTCACCAGATCATTCTCTTGATTTCCAAGGGCCCATAATCATTCTTATTTCAAGGGTATGGCTTATAATTAAACACAAGAAACCCAAGAATTTACAAATTCCTAAATTTCATCCTCTGACCCATCCTTGCAAGTACCATATGAGCTGCTAGCTCTTGTATTCAACACACATTGCCGACTTCATTCTCGGCCAATATCTGATGAAATTTTTTTACATGCACATCAGAAATCGTGCTTTATCACAATACTGTAATTTGAAGTAAAAAAAACCGCGGCACCGGCTTGGCACCGGCTCGGCACGGCACCGCGGCACCGGCACGGCACCGGCTCGGCACCGCGGCACGCGCCACTTGGTGTACATCGTTTTTGGGAGTGAGCAACCCCTCGCTACAGTTCTTATGGGCTCACACACTCAGGAATACAATGGGAGAGGTGGAAATTGGAGATCCAGACTAGACAGTTGAAAGTTGACTCGCGATTGAAGAATTGAAGTTAAAAGATGTGTCGGAACTCCATCTTAGCTGATTGCCAATGCCATCTTGTGGTGACGTGATGCTTGTGCGATTCGGTACTAGCGGAAAACCAGCGTTGGACAACTTGTTGACATGGCAGATGGCAGAATGTTTATATACTAGAAAAAATTGATTGGTTTGAACGATTCTTAGATAAGATGTTTTCTTCTTATTCTACGTTTGATTAGGTTTAAAATACAACAGCTTATGACCCTGAATGGTACATATAGCGTTTCTTTTTCCGTAAATCAGATGATTCTAAGCTGGAAAGATTAAGATCTATTTTTTATTATGATGATTCTGTAGTCAGTGGTTAATCCGATCGGAAGACGGTAGGAAAAGAAAGCTGTTTATGACCAGAATGGTACATAGTATGCAGCTTTTTCAATTCCGAAAACTGAACAGTTCTTATTCTTCCGAAAAGAATCACGACGTTTTGATGATTGTGAAGATCTTGTTCAGCGAGAAAAATGATTGAAATCAATTCTTAATCTCTGATTTAATTCGGATTATCTTGTTGGAAACGGTAGCTGTGTGAACTTAATTCGAAGAATTCAGGATACTTGTTTGATTATGAATTTGCTGATAACAATTCAAAATTTAGGGAGTAAAATAATTAATACATGACCTTTTGTTTTTTTTGTTTTTTTTTTCTGCAGTTCAGGCTCGAAACGTTCTTCGTCTGTGATAATGTAGCAGAGTTCTGGAAGCAATCGTTATAATAGTGTTGTTTGGCTTTCAGATATGCTGACGTCATGAACTGAAAATAATACGATTAATACCCTAATTCTTAATAAACAATACTTCTGTAATGAAACAGCAAGTTAGCTCGATTATTAATGTTAAGGGTTTAACACTCGACTAGAAAAGGTACGAAATATTTTATTCTTTACCCAGAACTTAAAACATAAGTTATTTTTAAGTTTCTAAATGAATTAAATTGCTTTTCTTGGTAAATCATGAAAGTATACTTATTACTTATTAGTTTGTATAAGTAACTTGTGAATCTTTGATCCAGACCATGTCTTTCATCAAGATGTCGCATTTGCGCTCGTTAAACTAAACTTGGACTAAAGTCGTTGTGACAATAGGAATTTCTAGTACTTCAGATATCAAAATATCATATTATTTCATTCTTCTGCGCGATCTCAAAACTAATTCCGTAGAATTATTATTTCTTTCTTCACAGCAACTTGTCAGAATAATATCTCGTAGCTTGAATTGCACAAGTTGAAACTCGTCAGTTTCAAATTTGTTGTTTTTACTTGATCAGCTTTGCATTTAGTCATTAGCTTTTTATCTAAGCTAGTTTCGAACCTAGCTAGAATAATGTAATGGTTTTAAAAACAAGCTACTCTTCTTGTTTCCAGACTGGACGAAGGATTTCTCTACTTCTGTCTCATTAGAGAGCTTATATTAGGCATTGATAGTGCTGTTATGAGCTTAACGATGAAAATGATTTTCGTATAACATGCCCTTTAATTTTATTCTGACAGTGCTTAGAACTAGACAAAATTGCTAGTTAAAATTTTGATCACTTCTGAGATTTCCTTTGCTAGATAATGTATGCCAATTATATAAAATCATTTTGTTTTCCGCTAACCTGCGGCTTGATTTTATTTTGCAAAATATTTAGACTAATCTGCTTCATTTTGCGCATCATGCAATGTGATAGAATGGGGTATTAAATCTTCGTAACTCAGCATGAAACGAATAGGGTTTTCCCTATTCCCCCCAAGATACCAAACGCGTTTGCTCAGATATGTTGGATTTATGACTACCGAGTCATTTACCACAAAAAATTCATATCGACTCGTAGCAAACAATTTTTCAAGGTGCGAACCGCAAAACGAAACTTAGTGGAGCAAAAACCTTCCATTAGGTTTTTAAAAAAAACTATACTTGTCTTGGAACCCCCAAGATACCAAACGCGTTTGCTCAGATATGTTGGATTTATGACTACCGAGTCATTTACCACAAAAAATTCATATCGGCTCATAGCAAACAATTTTTCAAGGTGCGAACCGCAAAACGAAACTTAGTGGAGCAAAAACCTTCCATTAGGTTTTTTAACACAATGAAGCCTTCATGCTAATCAGAGACACTGGTCTCAAATGTCAAAAGACATTTGTACTGATATGTCAGCTTTCGTAGTTTGGCCAGAAATTACGAAAGGCAATTTCAATAACTAAGCAGTGAGTTATTCCGTAATTTAAATTATCTATTACTGATTATCTGACGGAGGTTTCTTTTGCTAGCTTATTAGATCTTTTACCTCGTGTGTCAAGACATTCTAGTTATAGAAAATTAACAACTATTGTGCATGATTAGAAAAAATAATATTAACACGAAGCTTGAAGAACCACGCCATGGATTCTTTCTTTGGATTGTAAGGAGCGACCTTACCAAATCCTTCCGCCAAATATTTATTCACGAATTGTCGTTCCCAGACAATACG
This sequence comes from Branchinecta lynchi, assembly GCA_023053575.1. Classification (NCBI taxonomy): domain Eukaryota; kingdom Metazoa; phylum Arthropoda; class Branchiopoda; order Anostraca; family Branchinectidae; genus Branchinecta; species Branchinecta lynchi. Next base: position 16,754,451 of record JAKZAP010000003.1, read on the forward strand.
AAACACACCAGACAACACTGGCGACTCGGCTCTCTGGATTGGTCTCAGACCTTTTCCGAGAATGGTGTAGAACAATTTGCACAGGTTTGTTCTGACTTCCAATCCTAAAACAACGCCAAGCAACGAAATCAATTCAATGACTAAAAGACCAGCTCCACTCAATTCTTATTCCGGAGAATGTGACGGTTTTAAGGTCTTCGTTGTGCGTTTTTCCTATACCAAGGAATTTGGGCGGATTTGAGGTACCTCTTGCGTTTGAATGCCTTTCAAACGACTAAACATCCGAGTCGCAATGACCGGTGGGGAACTGGATATGGTCAGCATACGCTGGAAACCATATTATCAGGCATAACATAGAGAGAGAGATTTAATGCGGTTTAGTTTAACGCGTGTGAACTCTGCTTTTTAGCTTGCTCTTTCAATTGCAACTAAATACTTGTTTCTTGTAAATTGCAACTTCTGTCAAAAATAACAAAATTCAAAGTCCAACCAATTCTTGGATCTTAAAATTTGACAACTTAACTTTAAAGTGTAACTAAAGTCTTTGATTTTTACAGCAGCTTTGCTTGATAGGTTTTAAGTCGTCTCATTTCATTGCACTAAGTTTCTTCCAGACCGGATCTAGGATTACAGTGTAAATGACAAACTGCAAAATTTGTACTAAATTACTAGGAATTGGATCATCCGAAAATAAAGATAAATAAACTTTAGGCAAACTTGAACAAAGCTTGCTTAGAAGACTAAAAGAAGAAACTAAAGTTCTGGATTGATTCTTTCCTGTTACTAGTTTTGCCCAAAATCGGTCGACTTAAAGTACAAATGAAAGGTTATGACTTCTTATTATCCAGTGTCGGGCAGTACTCCAAGTGCTTGTATTTCAAGTACAGGTGCTTGTTTACTTAAGTACAATTTTCATAGGATACTTGATATTTTGTTTAAATAACTAAGTACTTTGTTGTATTCGTTGTCAGGTTCTTCATTGGTACTCAAGTACAAAATTTGAAAGTACTTGATAATTTATTATTCGAGTGCAAATTTGAGTTACTTGTCCCAAACAGTGTCCCAAACACTATCGCACTTGGCAAGAGCTGGCAAATTTATGTTGCATTTACAAGTAAGATTATCTCGTAACGCTAACGCTCGACGATGTTTGTGTAACGTTTGCTTTCTAATATACCGACTGAATGCAGCAACTGATTGGCAAAATGTGTATGTGCTCCGCCAGTCAACCCTGACAGTACGGTATCTCCTTATCCCTGTAAAGCACATCTAATCAATTTCAAATAAAACTTTAGCTCCTAAACAATAACGGTTACAACCGGATTCTGGATGAATTATATGTCCGGTTAAAAAAGGATTGTCATATACAGACTCAGTGTCTCTTCTTACCCCTAAATCTGTCATCTAATCAACTTCAAATAAAACTTATTACTTAAAAAAAAAAAAATCCGGTTTTGGCCGGATTCCGGGCAAATTAGTTGTCCGGGAAGAAAATGCTTTTCACATAAGTGTTCAGCATGTCTGCTTACCCCTAAATCGAACATGTAATCAACTTCAAATCAAACTTTTACTTTCGACCAACTTTCCGGTTTTAGCCGGATTCCAGACAAACTACTCGTCCGGCGAGAAAATGGTTTTCACCATCGTGTTCAGCATGTCTTCTTACCCAAATTGAACATTTAATCAACTTCGAATGAAACTTTTACTTTAACCAACTTTCCGGTTTTTGCTGGATTCCGAGCGAACTACTTGTAGGACGAGAAAATATTTTGCAGATTCGTGGTCAGCATGTATTCTTACCCCATAATCGACCATCACACTAGCTGTTTAAAATATTTTGTTCGCCCCTTAAATTGACCCCCCCCCCCCACCCCTAAATATAGGGCTGCAGAGCCCATCTACGAACTTGACCCTTACCCTTGACCCAAAGAGTCCTCACACCAAGTTTCATCAAAATATCTCATTCCCCTCGAGAGTTATCTTGCTAACAGACGGACAACTTTTACGATGTCATAGGTATCCCTCCACTTACGTTTTGGGATCCCAAAAAGAACTATTGTACCACTCAAACTCAACGACTCAATCCTGTGCCAATCAGTCATCGCTTACTCGCTACTTGCCGAGCTTTGACGCCCGTCTACTTCCCTTAGCCGCTGCGCATTTGAGAGGATGACCGGCGTGTATGACCCGCCCCTGCATCAGAACGAAGGACGCTCCCCATTTTTAATACTCATACTTGACGTCGCATAGGGATACAGTCAATAGCCTGTTTACTCTCGACTTTTCTTCTCCGGGGGTCTACTGCGATCAGCTGTATGAAGAGGTAACGAATTGTAATGGTCCGCGTAGCCTCTACCTCCGCTTGTTTGTATCGGGAATCGATTCGACTGCGCAGGGTGGTAGTACAGAGGTCGAGAGACTGAAGTTCTTGCTCGGAGCAAGGATAATTGCGAAACGCAATAGGCAACCGGATACCCCCCCCCCCTCCGACTCCGCCCCTGGCTACCGAACCGGACCAAGACTTTAAATGGGACATCCCAGATATGTCACCCGTTCGAAAGTCCGATCACCCGTTCGAAAGTTACACACTACTCAATTTCCCGGATTCTCCTGCCCTCCACCCCCCCCCCCCCCCCCACAATGGTCGGATCACAAAACTGATTATTTCTAAGTTTGTTTTGTCGGGTCTCTGATATGCCTGCCAAGTTTCATGGTCCTAGCACATCTGGAAGTACCCTAACTCGAAAAGTGGGACAAAAGGCCCTCAATTTTCAAGTTCCCACCGCCCTCCAATCCCCCGCATATGGTCGGATCGGTAAACTGATTATTTCCAGGCTAGTTTGGTCGGGTCCCTGATATGCCTGCCAAGTTTCATGGTCCTAGCACATCTGGAAGTACCCTAACTCGAAAAAGTGTGACAAAAAACTCGGACAGACGGAATTTTGATAGGTATATATCACCCAGAGGCTGCAAGTACTATAATAACACTAAATAACCTTCCTAGTGCCGTCTGTCGGCACGATAAATCTAGAAGGGATTGAGATATTTTGATGAAACTTCGTGGGAGGATCTTTTGGGTCAAAGTACAGGTCAAGTTCGAAGATGGGCTCTGTAGCCCTATATTCAAGGGTGGGGGAGGGGTTTCATATTAAGGGGCAAAACAAATACTTTTTGAAAGCTATTGAGATAGCTGATTTAGGAGTAAAGAGACATGTTGAATTCGAGTATGGAATTTATTTTCTCGCCAGACAAATAGTTCACCCGCAATTCGGCAAAACCGGAAAATTTGTGAAAAGTAAAAGGTTAATATGAAGTTCATGAGAGGTTCGATATAGGGACAAGGAGACGTTCTGAGTCTGAATATGAAATTTATGAAAAAAAATTCTCGTCGGACAATTAGTTCGGCCGGAATCCGGCCAAAACCGGAGAATTTGTTAAAAGTAAAAGTTTTATTTAAATTTGATAAGCTGTTCGAATTGGGGGTAAGAAAGCATGCTGAATTCCATATGACAATCATTTTCTCACTAGATGCATAGATCGCTCGGAATCCGGCTGAAACCGGAAAATTCGTTAAAAGTAGAAGTTTAATCTGAAGTTTATTAGAGGTTGGATATAGGGGTAAGGAGACATGCTGAGTTCGTTGTTTGAGCTTTAGTTTTTTGCCAGACATGTAGATTGTCCGGAATCCGGCCGAAACCGGAAGTTGGGCAGAAGTAAGGAAGGACGGAGCATATGGCAGCATATGGATTCAACCATATGCTGAATCCATATTTGAATGTTTGACAGCGCAAAACGAATATCTGAATATATCTGAACTTGTGGAAATTCAGCTGGCGTATCCGGTTTGCACTGGCGAATAGGAACTTGGTCTTCTCCGATTATTACCATTGGGCTTAACCTGTTTTTAAATGTTAAAAGTAAAAATGCTTAAGAAGTCTGTTGAAGACCGAATATCTAAAAGACCGCATTGTTGGGAGCAAATATTAAACATTTTTGGAATCCCATCGAAACCTTTGGTCTTGTTTCTCTAGCTGGGATCAACCGCCTGTAGCCACACCAAATAGAATTTGATGCATTTTTAAAGTGTAACCGAAAGGGCTGTGATAAGACCTCTAGTTCTGAAAATACGTTACTTCGTTGTCCCGCTATTCACGAATAATCGATTTTCAAATAGTGGAATTTCCATGAGATTTGTGGTACTCTGGTACGGTTGTATTTTTTTTTTCTATGCCTTACGAGAAAGATTATGTTGTTTTTTTGTTCAAGCACAAAGCAATCTTCACCAGTCTCACTACTGCCCACTGAAAAGCCGCGTTTGTGTTGAGATTAAAATTTCCCACGTCATAATAGAATTTATGCTGTGGGGACGGCCGCAGATATTCTGAACGTCATAACTAGAGCAGATAATGGAAAATAAAAAATATCCCTTTGCAAAATCCAAATAGTTCGGTGTGTTCAGTTAAATGACACACACATAAGTTGGCTTTTCAATTAAACTACTACTACAGAAAAGCAAGTTGAAGGCAACAAATATATGCAATTGTATATATTATATGTCATTGCTTTGACATGTGTTACGTGATGACGATTCTCTGCTATCTATCGGCTACTCTATTGACCTATTATAGAAATAAAGAGCACATTAATGCATTATTTAGTTACAATGTTAGAGTTATCTCCAACTTTCCTCCGGGATCCCAAAAACTTTTTCTGTACGTTAGAGCTTCCATAACTTAGCCTGTGACGCCTGGTAGGTCATAACTTGTACTGATTGGGGATATCAACAAGTTGACTCCAAGGTCGGGAAAAGGGACCTGGTGTTGTAGTTCACTAATGAAAACTTGAAAACCTTCCAAACATCTGCTGTATTTTTTTTGTTTTTTTTTTTAGCAAGAAAAATAGCTTGAACTTCTAACGAAGGAACCAGATTGAGCTTGACTTAAAAACACACTTCATGAGAGGCTAATTACCTGTTGGAACAGCTGTGCAAAATTTGGGAACATTTCACAACCCCGACAGATACAGCCGGTTCTTTGGAGGATTGTGCCGACAAATTGTCGCAGTCGTTTTAACCGACAGTCTTACCCATGGAGAAATCCACGAAAACTTTTGCACTATTTACTCTTCGGACCTGGTGTTGTAGTTCACTAATGAAAACTTGAAAACCTTCCAGACATCTGCTGTATTTTTTGGTTTTTTTTTTTTTTTAGCAAGAAAAATAGCTTGAACTTTTAACGAAGGAACTAGATTGAGCTTGACTTAAAAAACAAAGTTCGTGAGAGGCTAATTACCTGTTGGAACAGCTGTGCAAAATTTGGAAACATTTCATAACCCCGACAGATACGGCCGGTTCTTTCGAGGATTGCGCCGACAAATACTCTTGATGACTATCTCTCCCTGTCGATGCAGAATCTCCGGGTACCTGCGGAAGAAAGGAAGAAACGGTGTCAAAGCCTCGGTCAAAGCCGCTGACTCAGGATCTGAGTCGTTGTGTTTGAGTCGTTACGGACACGTTTACTCCTTCTTCCTGAGAATCATTGGCGTGTTTTCGACTTAGTCATATAGAGTATTGTCGCAGTCGTTTAACCGACAGTCTTGTCATTATCCATGGAGAAATCGTCGAAAAAATTTGTGGGGTTCCGATGGGGTATGGTATTTCTTATTGGTTCCCTTAAAGGATTCCTGACACTATTTACTTTTCATCTTACAGTATTTTAAAATATTTGAATACTTCAAGACTATGCTGTGCTTTCAACAAATAATCCTATGTTTTGGACGTTTTAAGCCATTGCCGAGACCCATTGACTTATAGCGAAAACAGGGAAACAATTTAAATAACCGTTTTTTCCGATGAAAAAATTCTCGCAGACAACCGTCGACAGCGTGATACAGTTCAAAGGTAGCAAAACAGGACAATTGAGGGAATCAGCGCGGTTCTGTTAGAGGAGTTAGCATTACCGTACGAAATTGGAGTGTCCGGGTTTAGAAACATATGGAGCCCGATGAAAATTTTCTTTTGCCTGAAGTAGTATGACACTGCTACCCCCGTGAATTGTATGTGGCAGCAATGCAACTTTTTCGTGGACTTCCATGCTATTATACTACTTCATAGTATTCGGATACTGCTGAGTCCGAATGTAGTATTTCATGCTACTATGTGGTGCGTGGGAAATCTGTTCCGAACTCGCTGTGTCTTTACTCCATACCACTGCATACGATTTCATGCTATCGCTGCGTCTATACTTCCTATCACTGTATACGATTCCATTCTATCGCTGCGTCTGTACTCCGTACCACTGCATACGATTCCATGTATCGCTGCGTCTGTACTCCATGCCACTGCATACGATTCGATCCTACTGTTCACATTACAGTTTCTAGCTACTTCTTAAAGTTCAACTGAAAAAGTTTTTGGTTGTTTTTTTGTAGGTGAGTGAAGGAATAAGTTTTAAGGTTTTTCGTTGTTTTTTCATTGAAGTAACTTTTTGCCACTGTAAGAGAGATTCTCTAAGGACGGTAGAGCATCTTGAAACAGGTAGTGCATGAGTTTAAAATTTTTGTTTTTTAGTGGTTGTTTATTCCTGATCGAACCTATAAAATTTGACTGCTTGATTCGAAGTGGAAAAATTGTACATATTTTGGGTTTTTGCCAGGTTTTAAAAATATGAGTAGATTAATAGTAAAGAAGGAAATATATTTAATGGTTGTAAAATATGGTAGATAAAATTTAATATTGTTAGAAAAATGAAAAAAGGGTGGATTTAGGTTGTAGGTTTAGATTTTATGGAGAAAGGGATTTTGAATGAGAGAGTGAGTTTTGATGAGATTATTTAATATAAAAATTAAAATTTTGAAAGGAGAGTTTAAATTTAGAGTTGATAAATTACAAAGATAATAGGTTTATGACGAAAGTGTAGGTGACGTTAAAGTAGGGTAAACTTTTACGTAAATTTTGTATTAACGTCACTGAGTTGGAGGTGGAGACGTAGCCACTTGTTTTGGTTCAATCCAAAGCAAGAACAAGTGAAAAAGAAGCTACGCGGGATTTAAAAAAAAAAATTTTATTTTTGTTATTAAAATTTTATCTTCTTATTTTTTTAATAATTTAAAAAAAAAAAAAAAAAAAAAAAAAAAAAAAAAAAAGCCAACTTATTTATGGATCATTTAACTGACCACAGTGCATTATTTCGACTGTGTTAGGGGTCTTTTTTTGTTTGTTCAGTATTGCTCTAGTATGACGTTCAGAATATCTACGACCGTTCTCACAACGCAAAGTTCTACTATGATGAGGAAAATCTGAACCTTAATACAAACGCGGCATTTCAGTGTTCAGTGATCAGCTCGGGGAAGGTGTCTCAATGTGTGAACACTTTTTCGTAAATTGTTTTCGTCAAGCATACAACACAGATACAAGCAGATAGAAGTACCCCAAATCACAGGGAAATTCCACTATTTGAAAATCGATCATTCATGAATAGCTGAAGAACGAAGTAACGAGGTACATTCGTTTTCCTATTCTATCGCTTTTCGGCTAAAGGACCCCTCGCACTAATTGCTCTTCAACTTGTAGTATTTTAAAATATTTGAATACTTTAACACTAGGCTGTGCTTTCAACGAATTACCCAGGTTTTGGCTGTTTTAAGCCTTTTCCGAGACTCGTTGACTTGTGGCGAAAACAGGGAAACAATTTACGTAACCGGTTTTTCTAATGGAAAAATGTCTCGCACTGTCGACAGCTCGATACACATCGAAGGTAGCAAAACACGGCAAGTGAGAAAATCAGCGTGGTATTGTTAGAGGGATTAGAATGTAACGTAGCAAATTGGGGTCTCCTGGTTTAGAAATATACGGAGTGATTATGGAAGTAGATTGCGTTAGTATTATAGGTAAGACTGGTCCTTAAAGCTACTAAATATAGTAGTCGTTAATAAAATAATTAACCGGTTACCGGGCAGATTTTTGCCGGCAGGGCAATAATACTATTCATAATTCCAGATCGGATCAGGTCAGTTCTGTGCGAATTGGAGGGGGCAGTCCTGAGTCCTGGAACTGTCTGGAAGCTCGGTAGCGTGACTAGTGTCGCATTACTCCTGAAACCGGGTACATTGTTTTTAAATCGCACCTGCACCACTTTTATCCGACTTACTTTTTACTACCTTCGTCCTTCTTCTTCTGTTTCACCTTGAAATGTGAAAGCGCATAACTGGCTTTGGATAAATATTGCATTACAATATTCTTAATATAAAAACTTGACTGATTTCTAAAAACTTATCGGTTAAACGCAGGCGCACTCTCGAATTCTGCGCGGTAATGCTTTAGTTCTAGATAATAGAGTTTAATTGCGGAAACGGTTTAGGAAATATTTCAAACATAAGTGCTACGAAGTAGCAACGAATCGTGTGTGCAACTCGGCTGCGACTTTATTAAGAGTATGCAAGATTATCGTTGCCATAGGCGTCACTAGCCAAAATAAAAATACAAATTTTGCGGGGGGGGGGGGGGGCAAGGTGTTTAACGACTGTTTGGTCATTTTGAAAGACCATTTTTGGCTGACGAAAAATCTGCTGATTTTTAAGAAAAAACGACTATGTTTGAGAAAATTTCGACTATTTTTACGAAAAACCGACTGTTTCTAAGAAAAATCGCCTGTTTCCAAAAACAAAATCGACTTATTTTCAGGATAAATAGCGGCGCTTTGCGCCGACTCGGCTATTTTTTACAGACTGGACGACAATATTCAGGGGAGGGTGTCCCCCCCCCCTAGTAGTGACATCCCTGATCAGAGACTGAGAATAACTACACATGCAACTTTTATCTGTAGGATCACGGAATATAATAAACTTAGGTGGGAAAATCCAAATATCACCCAACTCTAATTTCAACCGAGGGGTTACCCAACATATGTGAAATCGAAAAATGGTCCCGAAATATCATTGTAACTAAATATTCTTAGGTGGGAAAAATCCAAATATCACCCAACTCTAATTTCAACCGAGGGGTTCCCCACTCTTGACTTTGGTGTACAGCAAATGCCCGGTGCCGTGGTGCCTGGCCGGTGCCGGCACCGGTTGCCACGCATTAAAACATTAAAACCAGAATGTTTAGAAGTGTTGTCTGTGGCTGCCGTGGTGCTTGGCCGGTGCCGACACCGGTTGCCACGTGTTAGGAGTTTAAAACCAGAATGTTTAGAAGTGTTTGAAAGATGAGTCGTCTAATTTACGTCCGGCGCCGGGAAAGATTGTAGAGCAGTTGCCGGTTGGTAACCCTTCGCTTCCACCCTTTAACTAACCCTAAACCCTTCGAAACCAAGCACTAGGAGACCTCCAATCGTAGAAGGCTAGGAATGAATCGTCAGTGCTCGGACACTACAGCTCGTTGCCACTGGTTGTGTTCGCCTCCTTTAAGCCACGTTTACAAGCATGCCCAGCCAAGCACAGATGAATAGGCACCTGTTCAGGCGTAGCCAGGCACCGAGTTCTAAAGTCTGGAACTCCGTGCCTGGCCCAAAACCTGTGCCTATAGGCATGGGTGTGAACGGTGATGCTAGGCACGTGCCTAGAGATATGTGCTTGCCTGTGCATGCTTGTGAACGGGGCTTTAAGCACACCTCACACTATAAGCCTTTCCCCATGTCCGTTGACTTTTAGCAAACACTTGACAAAATACAGACAACCGCCTTTACGCCTCATTAGCATGATACGCGAGCACTCGTCGGGAGCATAATGCACCTGGAAAATCGTGAATCGTGACAAGTGGAAAGAATAGGTAGGGGTCGTTAGCGGATTTAGAATGCAACATGAGATATTTGGGTCGCGGGGTTTAAGAATTTGATAATTTGATATTTGATGTTTATTTGTCCTAAAAGCCCGAAGGCCATACAAACACACATAAATAACAACATGTAAAAACAAAAATAAACGGTCACACTACTACACTTAACCCCACTCAAACACTTTTCCCTGTGAAGACTAGCCACTCTGAGGAACCTCGCCAGGTTGAGATATTTGGGTCTCGGGGTTTAAGAATTAATTAACGCAGTTACGGAAGTAGGTTGCATAGGCATTATAAGTACGTCCCGTCCTTTAACCTACTTGGTGGTTTATTTCTGATAGTTTATAGTCTATCTGATGATTCTCGGTGATGTCTTATATTCTAGGAGGATCCATGGAGGAATTCGTACCAGAACTTTATCAGCGAATCGTGGCGTCGCTCGGTGTAGGCTTCCATTTAGGTTAGGGTGATTCCACGGTCTTACCAAGTCCTGCTTTGAACCAGGTCGACATGAATGGGGATGATCTAGATTTATGATGATCGATTTAACTCTTTTGATTTTCCCATATAGTTCCTTTTCCGTTTACCCAACAATGACAGGGAACTTCCTCAAACGCCACTTTTACTCTGTTCCACGCCACTTTTACTCTGTTAATAGTTTTGTTTTGATCGGTTGTCTTTGACTGATTTCGTTATGTAAAGATATAGATTTCTTCACAGATGCAAATAGTGAGTTTTCGATTATTAATTCAGCAGCTCGCTCATGCCCCAACTCTTACACAAACTAGTTTGATACTAAACCGAAACTCAATCTGATCTGATTAATTGAAGACTGCTAGCGAGGTGAACTTCGCTCTCCATTTCATTCACCCCCGCAGCGTAGCTGAGGAAGGGCGCAGAGGAGACTACAAAAGTATGTGTCAGGGTTCACGTACAGAAATAGATACCATATCAAGGGAAGGAAGGTGGGATGCCGGAGTAGCAGTAGATGTGGCAGATGCAGGACGGAGGCAAGAAGAGGCAGCCTGGCGAAACAGGACCTTATACTCCAAAACACAGCAGCAGCATCCCCTCGGGTAATGTCATGGCTCAAGAAAATCACTTGAGAGTGGAATGGTGTAGGCTATTCAGCTGTTTTTTTTTTGCCTATTCAGAAATTCTGCAAGCCCGGAACCTATTTTTCCCGTATTTTCCCGTGGGAAATAGAGTAATATCCCTGGAAAGCACTAAATACACTCTCAAGAGACCTTGCAAGGACTAGAGTATAGAAACTGTACAAAAGAAATACACAGCTAGAGGGATTGGGACGGAACTTGACCGGATTGACGGTCATAAGCGCTAGATATACCATTTGGAAATCTCGGGGCCCGAGCACTATGGGTAGAACTGGAGGGGTCCGGCATGCAGAACTCTCGGACGAGTGATCCGAGCAGGGTAGGACCTGTTGGGATCCACTGACGGTGATGGGACTTGGAGGGGGTGGGGTCAAGGGAATCTTGTGGCATGCTTAGGGCAGAGGGATCGGGATTGAGCTTGGCGGACAGGATTGCTACAAGCCCTAGATGTACCACTGGTAGATCTGGACCGGATCCTGGGAACTCGTTGGGGAGTTAAAAGGGTGGGGGGCTCTGCATTCTCGTGGCTTGTATAATTCATGAACGAGTGGTCAAGTCAGGTATAGCTTGGTAGTTGGCAAGTGCATATCCTTCATGTTTCAGATCGATAGGGCAAGGACCGGGTCCGGAAACTTCGGGGTAAGTTGGCGCGGGTCTTAGGAATCTCGAGGCATGCTTAAATTGAAAGTATTGGATCGAAACTTGGCCGGCAGGGAAAGCAAAATCCATAGATGTATTTGATGCGAACTGGATCCGGGCAGTGCTGGGGGATTTTAAGGGGGGTGGCAAAGCCAGACTTGACAGCGTGAACTTAAGCTGTTTCTCCTGGAAATTATATCTGACAAAATAAAGGATGTAATTTTACAAATATTACTTTTAGCTTGGTGTAGCCTGGATTTATATGTTTATACCATCATTTCCCTACCATTTGGCATTTTCTCTAGTTTTGCTTAGATTCAATTTCACCTCTCTGAACAAGTGTTACTGTGAAGCATTCGCATTTATGATGAGTTGTCCGCTTGGCGAATTATTCGTCTGAAGAGTGATGCGGGGGATAAATTTTTCTATGTGACAGACTGTCTGTGGGGAGAATTGTCCGTTTTGCCGATGGAGCTAAGCTGGCCCATTTCCATTCGATGATTTTTTTTGTGTGACAAGTTGTCAGTAGGCCTCGTGCCTAATCGTCTTTGGGAAGAATTGAGAGTCTGACAGATTGTCTTTATGTCGAACTGTCTATACGCACCGTACGTTTACGTCGGATGAAATCTTCGTGTGACGGCGTTGTCAGTGGACGGAATGTCTGTGGAGCTAAAAACGTCCTTGTTGCGAAAGAAACAGCAGAAGAAACAAACGAAAGACTAGCAGAGACAAGTACCAATTGTACTTTTCTACAGAATCTAATTTTACATTTATCCAACTGTACTTTTCTACACATTCTAATTTTATATTTACCACTATGGTAATTGGGCCAAGGGCCCGTTTCGAAGTTGGAGCCCTAGGCAGGCATTCGCCGCAATACAGCAAGTAAATAAGTTATTTACTTCCAGATTCACCCGTCTGCAAGACTGAAAACATCACCAAAATCTCCCTTGCCGAAGGAGAAACCGTCTCCCTAAAATGTGAAGTTTTCTCTGACCCACCAAAGGTGTCCTTCCGATGGACTATGGCTACGGGGAGAGAAACCGCACTCATCCCTCGAATTCCCACGTCCAACGCTCAAGCAAGAGATTCTGATGTGGCGAGTGTTTTGGAATTCACACCAAAACGGGATTCAGACTTCGGGAGTCTACAGTGCTGGGCGAGCAATAGCGTGGGAAATATGAAGAAGCCGTGTATATTCGAGCTAGTTAAAGAAGGTAGGAGTAATTTTTTATTTCGATGCCTGTGCGTCCTAACCAAGGCCATTTCCGTGGGGGCTAGGGGGGTCATCCCTTGTCCCGAAAGATGCAGAAAAAATCGTTTTCTTGAAGCCTTAACCTCGGATCTATGTTCCTGTTGTATTATGGCACTTGTCCTTTGGCCAAGTGCCATATAGCGATGGCAATTTCTGTCCGTCCATCGGTCGGTTCGGGTTTTGCTAGTTCGGGCACTTCCACATAAGCTAGGACGATGAAACTTGCCAGGCATATCAGGGACTCGAAAAGATTAACATGAAGTCATTTCCTCGGTCCGACGATCGTGGGGGGAGTTGAGAAAGGGGTAACCCGGAATCTTGAGGTATTTCTAGCTTTTGAACGACCCGCTTCAAATCCGAACTGGATCCGGTGGCTTTGGGGGGAGTTGGAGGGGGGAATTCTTCTAAAATGCTTAGAGTGGAGGGATCGGGATGAAACTTGGTGGGAAGAAAAGTATCATTGACATGACCGGATCGGATTTGGGTACTGGGGGTGGGGGCTGATGATCCAGCCAGTAAGGCACTTCCCGATTTGAATGAAACTTGGCGAGGGAGAGCAGCTATTGTCTCAGATGTGCCATGTCAAGTCCGGACTACTTGGGAGGGGGGGGGGAGGAAGTGGGCATCGGAATTTTTTTCAAACGCTTCACGTCGAGGGATTGGGATGGAATTTGGTGTGAAGAACAAGCAGAAGCATTAGATATGTTCTTGACAGAACCAGATCATATCGGGGCTTACCAGAATTCCGGTGATCGCGAGTTAGGATACTTCTGGATGTGCCAAGGATGATAAAACTTGGCAGGCATATTAGTGACCTTATCAAATAGACTTACAACCCGACACAATGAAACTTAACATGCACAAAACCAAAGGATGGGCCGAATTGGATGCAAGTTTGACAGTACCAAGTTTTTGCGTCATAGATTTGCCACTTGTCGTCAGGACCGGATCCGACCAAGGTAGGAGGAGGATGAAGCGGGAACCGAAAATTTGCAGACATGGTCAAATTCAAGTTAAACTTGATGGACAGGAAGAGTTGGTGTTAAAGATGCGAAGTTTATGTCTCTGAGTCGTATTTGGCCACAGTGGGGGGAGTTGGAGGGAGGGTCCTGGAACTGCTGTGGCTCGCATAGGGGTTAAACGAGTGGAGTGATATCAACTTGATTATGAAAGTGCAGAATTTACGGTCGGGAAATCCTGATCGTGTGTTCGCACTATTACTTGCTACCTCAAATAAGTGTAATAAGGTGTTATACGGCGTGCACAGATTCTTCTTTTCCTCGGGGCAATAAGGAGAGTAGACCAGGTTTCTATTTTGGTTTGTACAGAGCCAATTATATCGCTTTTTTGGTTCCGCTAGCGGGCCGAAGAAAGGAGCAGAGTCGTCAGGGTTGTCACGGGAAGCATTAAAGTTCTACTTTGTTGGAAGTTGAAGAAACAACTGTTAATCGAGCGCTGTCCATCTGTTAATTTAGTAGTTGTGTACAATTTAATGGGCGTCAAATTATACTCGTGTACTTCAAGTACTTCAAGCACACTTTCTCTGATCTTCAAAATCTCGGAAAATTGTATCACTGTGGTCTGTAGCGACACTGAATGTTGCATCGATAAGAACCTTTTACTTTCAGTTTGAACAAGGGCGTGTATTTAGACGTAAACATCACGTATAGCGCTGCGCTGCTTGTTAAACCTATTTCAGCGACGAAACCAAGACTTGTCCGAGTCTGTGAAAAAGGCTTTTCCAGACGAGTCCAGAGTCCTAGATTCCACCAGCTCTGTCTCTATAAGAACCTAGTCCGATGTGTTGAAGTGTGAAGGCAGATTTCAGAAATAGACCAGCTGTTCCCGATAGTCGTTAAGATGATATGCGAATTTTAGAGGATTAAGATCCCTTAAAAAAGGGCCTATTTTAAAGGATTAAATTGATTTGATGAGGAAACTATCACCAATTATTGCAAACACAACTGTACCCTTTTCTGCTAAATAACATTACTTACAAATCTGCCCTAGCC